>CM060909.1:153658782-154258782 GCA_030737875.1 Allium sativum | reverse complement strand
CGATTCACCCTCTCCGTCTGACCGTCGGTCTGAGGATGATATGCGGTACTGAGATGTAATTCTGACCCTAGAGCCTCTTGTAAGCTCTTCCAAAACCCACTAGTGAACAACGGGTCTCGGTCACTCACAATGCTTTTAGGTACTCCATGAAATCTCACTACCCACTTCATATACAATTCTGCTAACTTAGCTGCTGTTCTGGTCGATTTGACTGGTATAAATCTTGCGCTCTTGGTCAATCGATCCAAAATTACCCAAATGCTATCATGTCCCGATCTAGTCCTTAGTAAACCATCTATGAAATCCATCGAGACTTGTTCCCATTTCCATTTGGGAATTTCTAATGGTTGCAACAACCCACTAGGCTTCTTTTGCTCAGCTTTAATTAGCTGGCAGTTCATGCATTTGGATATAAACTTCCCAACGTCTCTTTTCATCCCTTCCCAGTAGTAAGTCTGCTTCATGCCTCGATACATCTTATTACCACCGGGATGTATAGTTAGTTTTGAGTGATGACATTCTCTAAGCACTTCATCTCTCAAACCATTCACGTTGGGCACAACTAGTCTTCCATTCTTTCTAAGCCATCCATCTCGATCAAGCCCATACAAATTCATCTCCTCACCGTCGATGTCCATCTCTAACTTGGAGATGATTTCCAATAGATTAGGATCGTCCCTCTGGCTGGAACCAACCCGCTCTATCAAAGTGGGTCTGATCGTCAAACTAGCTAGCACTTCTGGATCCAATTCGCACTTTGGTCTGAAATCAAACCCTGCGATATACTCCAGTTGCTTCCATTCAAGAAACATAGCTCCCAAACTGGCATGTCTCCTACTCAAGGCATCGGCTACCGCATTACCTTTCCAGGTGTGTATGCGATATCAAAGTCATACGAAGCCAAGAACTCTAACCATCTCTGCTGACGGAGATTCAGGTCCTTCTGGGAGAAGAGATGCTTTAACGATTTATGATCAGTAAACAACTCAAATCTTTCTCCCAAGAGATAGCGTCTCCACATCTTCAGCGCAAACACGATCGCTGCTAATTCCAAATCATGGGTAGGATACTTCTTCTCATGCGGCTTTAGCTGCCGACTAGCATAAGCTACAACCCTACCTCCTTGCATCAATACAGCACCTAGTCCGGTACCACAAGCGTCCGTGTATACCATCATCTCTTCATTCCCTTTAGGAATGACTAATAATGGCGCACGCGTCAACTTTTCTTTTAGACTCTTGAATGCATTCTCACACACTCTATCCCAGACGAAGGACCGATTCTTCTTAGTAACCGAGTCAACGGTGCAGCTATCTTGGAGAAGTCCTGGATAAACTTACGATAATATCCAGCTAACCCCAAGAAACTTCTTACATCTGTTGCATTCTTAGGCGTAGGCCAATCCTGGACCGTAGCCACCTTCGCAGGGTCCACGACAATACCATTCTCTGAAACAACATGGCCCAAGAATCTCACTTCCCTTCTCCAAAAGTGACACTTAGAGAATTTCGCTTTCAATTGGTGTTTCCTCAACACCTCCATCACTATCCTCAAGTGTCCCTTGTGTTCCTCCTCTGTCCTTGAGTAAACAAGGATATCGTCTACGAACACAAAAACAAACTTATTCAACTGATCTCTGAATACTCGATTCATAAGATCCACAAAGTAGGCTGGTGCATTGGTCAACCCAAATGGCATGACCAACCACTCATAGAATCCAGACGGCATCCTAAATGCCGTTTTCAGAACACTCTCATCCGCTACTCGGAGCTGATGAAATCATGTCGCGAGGTCCAACTGGAAGAACACCCTTGCTCCTTCCAGTTGATCAAACAAATCATCTATCCGCGGTAGAGGATACTTATTCTTCCTCGTTACCTTATTCAACTCGCGATAGTCCACACACAAACGAAGGGAACCATCTGCCTTAGTGGAAAACACAACTGGTGCTCCCCACTCGGAGACACTTCTTCTAATAAATCCCTTCTTCAAAAGATTGCTGACTTGCATCCCGAGCTCTCGCTGCTCCCTTGGTGCCATACGACGAAGTGGCATCATTATAGGTCTGGCATCTTTCACTAAATCAATACGGAACTCAATCTCTCGGTGTGGTGGAAGCCCGGTCACCTCCTCGAAGACGTCCGGATACTGGCCAACCACGGGCACATCTGACAGCTCATCCTGCGGGATGTCGAGGGAATTTATAAAACTAGCCATTACCCCAT
This sequence comes from Allium sativum, assembly GCA_030737875.1. Taxonomy (NCBI): domain Eukaryota; kingdom Viridiplantae; phylum Streptophyta; class Magnoliopsida; order Asparagales; family Amaryllidaceae; genus Allium; species Allium sativum. Next base: position 154,256,557 of record CM060909.1, on the reverse strand, counting down.
CACTAGGTAGACTACCAAACACTACCCTCCGCCCTAACTGTCACCAAAAAGCCCTCACAGTCTACCACCACCCCGTATCTTTGGAGCCAATTGACCCCCAATATAATGCCATACCCAGTAAAGCCCAAAACAAAGCAATCACAAACAAACATATATCCATGACTCGATAAGACCACATTTCGGCAAATCATACTAAGGCTAGTCGAACCACCAATCGGGTTTGTCACAACCAATGGTCTATCGACTATCTCGGGTTCCAGTCCCAACCTATCTACCAGGTCACTAGATATGAAGGAACGGGAAGCCCCTGTATCAAACAAAACTCGAACTGGTACATCATAAATAGAGAGCATACCTTGAATAACAACATTCTTTCCTTTCTCCGCTGCAGTTGGGGCATTCGACGAAGAAGGAACATCATCAATAGCATATGCTTTCACAATCTGCTTCTTCTTAAGAGGTTGAGGACACTTATCCTTATGATGTCCCACTTGGCCACAGTTGTAGCACTTCCTTTCCGCTGGCTTGGCCCAACATTCTTTAGCATAATGGCCCTTCTTACCACAGTTGAAGCACTCAACATCCTTCTTGTTCTTTTTCTGGCCACCCTTAGATTGGTCCTGCTTCCTTTTATTCTGAGAGTTATTCTTCCCTCCACCGCATGCTTGCGGCTTCAGCCCTTCTGCAAATGCAGCCTCAGTCTTTGGCTTAGGGTAAAGACTCTCTGATCTCAAAGCTTTCTCCACAATCGATTCAAAAGTCTCATCGATGTGGTTGATAAGCCTTTCCCCCAAGTATCCATCCAACCCAGTAATGAACTTCTCATTCTTCTTCTCAGGAGTATCGATAAGAGATAGTCCATACTTCGACAAAGTGTCGAATTCAGCAATATAGTCAGAGACTGCCCTACCATTCTGCTTAAGTTCCAAGAATCTCTTAAACAACACTGACTTCTGGGCAGCTGGAATGAACTTCTCGCTAAAACGAGCCTTGAACTGATCCCAAGTAACCTGATCTTCTGGAGTAGCTGTTCTAATGGCATTCCACCAATTCATCGCTCGCCCTTGCAGCTGAAGAGACGCTAGCCTTCTCTTCATTGCATCCTCAAGACCCAAGTCGTCGAAGATACGATCACAGCTATCCATCCAATCTTGAACATCTGTGGCTGACTCCGTCCAGTGGAACGGCTTCCCACCAAGGTTAGTGTAATCCTTGCACAACTTTGCGAAATCGACCCTGGGCGCTTACACTACTGGGCCACCACCAATTCCGGGATTGGGAACTGCCCCTTGCACCTCCCTAAGCATGTCTCTCATGAGGTCAGTAAACATCGCCCTCATGTCAGCAGCATTCCCATTATTGGCTCCCCTACCAGCACCTCTAGCATATCGGCTCATTGTCAATCTATAAAAGGGGAAACGATTAACGACCCCATAGTGGTGCTAGTGCAGTACGACTTCATTCTTATACTACTAATAGTATATATATATCTTTTGAAAACCAAAGTAATCACAAATACGCGCTCTCATATACGTACTATCTCTCCCTAGTGTCTTTCCCTAGGTTAACTACGCAACCTAGAGCTCTGATACCAAATGTGATGGCCCGCCCCGCACCAACCGACATTTACTCCAAAAGTGCGTTGTACACATGTCCAGTTAGCACGGGACGGTCGTCAGAAGGAAAAAGGGAAGAAGGAAATGAACTAACAAGGAACCTGTAGAATGTCTCACAGTGCATAGAACAAAATATAATAATAACATACTTGACATAAAACAGGTGAGACAGTGCATAAGCTGAAACAACTAACATAGCAGCGGAAAAATCCAAGTACAGCTTATGATCCAAAGTTAAACATTATTACAACTTCTCAAACTGTCTCAAAAAGCAAAGCAAGATAAGGGAGGTACGCTACTAATGCCCAAGTAGCGACCACCAACGACACAGAGAGAATATCTATATATCATACGTGGAAGCCTCCTGCTCGCCTCCGAATCAGCTACTCGCGCATCACCAGCTAACCTGTCTCTAGTCTGCTCGTGTGAGCACCTAGAGTAATAAGAGGAGACATAAAACTCTGGGTCAGACATAAAGCCTGGTATGAGCGATAAGCATCTAAACAGAACAATAACAGGTAGACTAAAACATACCTGAACCTGGACCTACAACCAAAGAGTTAGCACTACATACTGTACAACACTCTAAGGTGCCATTTCAAATGGTGTAAAGATAACGGGGGTGGGGGTATGCATGTCATAGTGATGGCAAACAATCCAACATAGCATCCATCCTCACATCTCTCACTCAGTGCATAAAGCATATGATATTCACCACTTCGATCACCCAACATACCTTGCTATGATCACTTTGCCCCATGAAATCATAAATGGCTTCACTGCACTGATACATAGCCACAAATCCTTCGCTATGTCCACTTTGCCCCATGGAGTCGCAATGACCCGACTGCACTGGCTCATAGCCTTACTAATCCTTTACTATATCCATTCTTCCCCATGGAGTCACAATGACCCCACTGCACTGGCTCATAGTCTCACTGCACATCACTTTGCCCCTCGAGTCATGATGACTTTACTGCACTGATAACGTAGTCTTGCTAACATCACCTTGCCCCTCGAGTCGTAATGACTCTACTGCACTGATAAGTAGCCCATCATCCATTTTCAGTGGTGAATCGAAGTTATGAACGTCGACAACTCCTTAGCACATGTCCCGCAGCAAAGCCCAACCATGAAGTGAACTCATTGGTTCCCAACTGGATCCTGAGCTCTAACTTCCATTTGGACTACCTTTGCATCTCGGGTTATTGGTCATCACCGGATCGGTTCGGATCTCCCCCTAGTCATCAGTTCGGTTCGGATCAGAGTGCTCCTCCTTCGCTGGATTGGGTCGGGTCATCATCGCCTCAGCGGATCGGGTCTCCATGTCCAATCGCCGTCATTGGTTCGGGTCAGAGTCCTCCAATGTGCCACGATTCGGATCGGGTCCTTCTCATCACCCCGGGTCTGGTCGTAGCCTCCTAGCCTCGTCGTAGTTCATTGGTTCGGGTCGGAGTACCATGGCGGATCGGGTCGGAGATCATCAGACGGGTCGGATCGGACGATGCCTGCCACGAGAAGAGCGAATAGATCGAAGAATGAAGTATGGGGAGCGGATCGGGTCCTCCCTCCGTTCCGATCCGGATCGGTCTGTTTTCTACACTTTTCCAGCAAGCAGTTTTACGCCACTCGACGGCGTTTTCGACCATTCTACCTATTCTAATCAATCACAAAGCATACCATACAGTCATAGCAACATGCATAATCAACCTCAAACATCAAAACAACTATATAATATGTTAAAATGGATCAAACTTACCCAAAACCCCATATTTTCCCTTAAGCATGTTTAGGTAAACTAATGATGTGATTAGCAAAATTTAACCAAATTAACCCAAATTCATATCAAAGGTCTAAAACATCATTTCGAATTTTATAAATATTTTTCCAAAATTTTATCATGCTTAAATTCGCTAATTACCACTAATTACCCTTAATTAGTGAGGAACTATGCAAATCACTCACCTTAGTCACAAATAAACTAAGATCTGAAATAAATCTATGATTTAATGCGAATCCCAATGCTAAACAGCAGCTCTAACGTTGATTTGGTGTAGATCTCCCTTGATTTGATGTTGCTAAGCTTAATCCTTGATTAAAAGATGATTTGGAGGTGATTTAGAGGTTGGAGGCCATTTTTAGGGTTTCTTGGAGATAAGTAGAGGCTAGAAAACTGAAATGAAATGATTCTCTAACCCTTTTCAGCCTCCCCATAACCCTAATCCCGAAATGGGTTATGGGCCTATTCACTAATCACCCTATTTGGCCCGGTTAAGCAGTTTTTCACCTTCCAAACTTTATTTCAGCCATATCTCCCAAACGGTAAGTCCGTTTTTCACACGTGACCACTCTACGGAAAGGTAAACCATCAAACGAATCTAATGGAAGTGGTTTCAGATCAAAATTCCTTTCCAATCAAAAGTTATGGTCAAAACAAGATCAGCTAGGGGCAAAACGGTCATTTAAAAATCGACAAAAATCATGAACATGGGAAATGAGTCTAATGGTTGTTTCCCAAAGTTGACTATACGACTTCATATGGGAAAGAAATAAATATTCTACGATCCTCCGATGCGTAGAATGCAGGTTGTTACAGGGTTCAAAGCTTGTTTTGCCTAACGACTTGAACAAAGCTAAAGGAGAACTTGGACTGCTAAAGCGTTGCATGCTGGTAACGTGTTTAGATTTGCACGCGACCGATAACTTATTTTATCACCGAATTGCTTCCCCTATGAAATTTTAACTTATTCAACGAGTATGACAAAAGTTAGATGAAAAGAGTCATTGATAATAATATGTTTAACTAACTATTTGTGGGAATTGGGACTAAAGCTTTAATACTATAAACATAGACTATAATTATGAACCAATCAGTGAGAATGTTAGTATATGGAAACGTAAGTAAAAGGGTTCTGGTCTATGGATGAATGTGTAATAATTCAGTAGGTTTTATGAGAGATTCTTAAATCATATAATAAATAGAATGGTTTTTTTTCTTTTTCAATTTAGCCCGTTTTAACAAGCTTATTACGCATATATGTGAGTATTAAAACTAATTACCAATATAGTTAAGTTCTGGTCAATTCAAAGTTGAGTTGGTCAAAATACGTTCATGCCATTTGAAATGGGATCAATATGAATTAAAAAGATAAACATTAGCACCATATCAAATGACGCCAATGTCTTATGTCCTATTTTCTTTAAAGTGACACTATTTCAGATGACATTAGCGTAAATTAAAATAAGAAATTACATCGAAATCATATGAAATGACAATAGCTATGGATGAAACTTAGACCCGACCCGATGGATCTTGACCTGACCCGATGGATCAATTTTCTCGAGTCTTAACTATACATTTCAAAAATCTAAATCCGACCCGACTTTCGGTTTGGGTTCGGTTGGATAGTTACATTAAAAATACAAATATTTTAAATTTTTTTGATTCAATCTTTCTGATTGGGTTTTAATTATATTTTTCAATATTTAGACTTAATCCGAGACCCATAGGTTCGTTTTAGGTTCGCCTTTTTGTTTCTATTTCTAGGTTCTACACTTCCAGTTTCCCTAGCAATTGTGCGTTGTGATCAATTATACGCTTACTTGGTCAAACCACGCATATATCCGTAATTAATTGAAAACAGGGTTATTTGTGCAGCTAAAATTGAAACTTTTTTCCTAAATAGAAGTAGCTGGAAACAAGGAATAGACCAGATTCTTGTACAGCTGCGCCATATCAGCTTCACTTTCCGCTTTTTAGATTTCCAGACAAGACGACGGCAAAGATGACATGTGCTCAGCGTTGATTTATGGAAGGAAATATAAGGGCATGGTACATGATTTCAGATCCGATGGTAGTTCAAAGGAAGAAGGGTTTCAAGTTTTGTTTATTCTACCATCTCCGGTATTCGAATGTTTTCTTTTATGAAAATTTTGACATATCTAGTTATAAAAGATTTCTTTACAAAGGGAAGGAATGCATTTTCGTAGGGTTTATTTGAACGGAGAACAGATGTAAAATGTTTGGAAAGTATGCGTCGCTATACAGTTGGATCTTGAAGAGAGTGATTTTTCTGAGGTACTCTTATAGGACTCTAGTTTTGAATTAAAAAGGGTCATTTATTTGAGTTTTGTTAATGACACCTTGTTTTTGACTAAGGGACGACAAATTTTATGTACACACCGTGTCAATTTGTTTTTGTTAAGGGGCAACACAAGTATTACTTTTAAATGACAAAATTACCCTGTTGTATTTCAAAACTCGCGCTCAAACCAGTAAAAACGGTAAGGGTATACCGTTTTTATTAAGCATTAGAACATCTTTTCTATCTCTATAACAAACTTAACAAAAACAACGAAAACGGTTATACTCTACCGTGTTTGCACACTAAAAACGGTTATACTCTACCGTTTTTCGTATTTTCACATTTGCGTCGTGCTTCGGAAAACGGTGACTCACGACTGAATTTCACCACGTCGTGTTTCTTCTTCATATTAAGGGTAATTTTGTCTTACTATCGTGTATTGTTAAGGGGTGTTTAGATTGTAGTGTACTCCCCTTAACAAAATTTTATAAATTAAAATCTGTGTCACCCCTTAACCAAAAAGGAGGTGTCATTAACAATGCCCCTTTTTTTTTTTTAACAAAATCAACAAGGGACATACCAAAAGGTTTGCCTCCACTTAGAAAAAAATAAATCTATTAAATAATAGTAAATAGAAAACGGTTATATTCTACCGTTTTCGTATTTTCACATTTACGTCATGCTTCGGAAAACGGTGACTCACGACTGAATTTCACCACGTCGTGCTTCTTCTTCATATTAAGGGTAATTTTGTCTTACTATTGTGTATTGTTAAGGGGTGTTTAGATTGTAGTGTACTCCCCTTAACAAAATTTTAAAAACTAAAATCCGTGTCACCCCTTAACCAAAAAGGAGGTGTCATTAACAATGCCCTTTTTTTTTAACAAAATCAACAAGGGACATACCAAAAGGCTTGCCTCCACTTAGAAAAAAATAAATATATTAAATAATAGTAAATAAGAAACTTTTAAAACTCTTTCCTTAATTCCAAGAGTTTACCACTTTACTATTTCTTTCACATTATTTTACATTTTCTGTCATTTTACATTTTGATATGGACATTCCAAAATTCACAGTTATTTATTAACAGATTACCGATAACATATTGTATTTAAGTCTACATATTTAAAACAATTACAAAACCCAAAAATTTAAGTAACTTAAATAAATTTAATTAACTAATGTTTCTTTTAAATACTAAACATGAGAAAATTATGTTTTTTGGGCTTTAAATACCTACACTTTAAATTTTCTATAATCATTTAAGTCTCTTGAAATATTTTACATTTAATATCATATTTTACAATTAATTACATAATATTAAAACTTTTTATATAACTTTAACAAACTATTATTCACTGATTCACCTAATAAATCACATCAAGATTAACCGTATTCATTTTAACAAAAATAAAAGAAAAACCAAATATATAAACATGTCAGTCACATAATATAAATTATACACATAAATAACTACGATAAGTTCAAAGTCAAACTCATTTACATCGATATATTTACCATGTGTTGCATTGCACTATTAACGTCAAATGTCTACATTTTAAGATTATTTAGTTATTTTTAAAAAAACTACACAATATCACTTAATATTGTACATTTAAATCAATATGTTTAAATTAGTTATGTGATTTTGAATTTACCAAGTGAATTCAACCAATAAATTGTTGTTAATTCATCTAATTAACACTAACTGTGATGCTTTAAAATGTATATCATGTTCATATCAACAAAAATGGTAAAAGTGTTTTTTCTTCTAAATATGAAGTTAAATAAGTCATAAAACAATAATAAAAAGTTTAATATATTATACGCTTATCTCAATAAATTTATCATGAATCTAAGTAAACAATTTCTGCTTTAAATACCTGCATTTTAACATTTTTACAATTATTTGCTGAACCTTCTCAATTCTGTCGTGATATTCTATATTTTAATCCATATATTTAAATACTCATAAACTCTTCAATTCTAATTTTTTTAAATAATCTTAAAGATTATTTAGTCCATTTTCTAATAACTCTTAAAAATATACACCGTTTTTTCTATATATATATATTAAAAAAAGACAGTTTTCCATACAACTATAAAGATGTATAAATCATATAATATGAACTATGTATATGTATATCAACAATAATGACAATGTTAATGTGTAAATTAGTTATAATTCATTTATATCGAGAATTTACCATATATTATGTCGTAAAATTCTTTTTGAATATCAATAACTCCATAATAATTTATACATTGTTTGCAATAAAAAATCAATTCTTCCTGTTATGCTATATAGTTAAATTAATTTCGTAATTTTACGTTTAACTTATTTAAACAAATTTTATTAAATAATATTTGGTAATTCATCAAATAAATTACAAGCATACCATATCAATTTTAACATGTATATCTATATTAACAAAAATGATTTAGAAAAATCTCAGATATATACATATTGTTTGTGTAAGCTATGGAGTATAAAATATGCACAAACAATAATAATAATTTTAATTAATAGTTTATGTATTTCACATCAAAATTTACCATAAATTGCGTAACAAATTTCTCTTTTTAATACTTTAAATAATTAATACTATTTTAAATAACATTTTCGTGTGCAACACACGAGTTACACACTAGTTTTTATTAATAGTTGTTTTAGAAACGGAAGCTCCCCATACAATGACTTAAGACGTATTCAATTCTACGCGTTGATTTCAATTATTCAGTAGAATTATTCAAATGTAATACCTTTTTAGATAAATCAACAAATATCTTTGATAATAATTGCAGTATTTTAGAATTATTATTTTTACCTGCATGTACTACCATAAATGTCATTTTTATATTGTTTAAAATAGGATCTACCATATAAACTTTCTTTACATATATTACATAATCTTAATACTACTTAAAAATACAATTTTACAAATAAAGTTAATCTACAAGTTTGTTCTTTGTTAATTAACAATATAAATAAAAAAATTAATGAAAAAAAATTTTTATTGTTGCAACTGAAAAATTAAAAATCAAATCATCTACATATGAATCATTTTCTTTTGAATCTTTTAACATGCATAATTCATAGAACAAGATTTTGTATAAGAAGCGCATGTCGTACTCACGCGCGAAGCATATGTTATAACACTCGTAAATTATAATTGAAATTTATATTTCAACAACCCTTTACCAAATTTTGATTTATTTTTCGATCAGAACCCATTGAAAGCTGTCTTTGATGAATCCCCATTCCTTGTTGCTTTAAATTTCGGTAAGATTTTGCCGAATTTTTGCTTCATTGTTGATAAGTATTGCCAATTTTGCTTTGGATGAAATCCCACAGCATTCCTTCAAAATTTGACCTCTTTTATTCCAAAATGGTGTCCATCTAACAGTGCTATTTTTACATCAAACAATTTGGAGATATTGTGCCTACAAATTCATGATCAATGAAAGCTTACATTTTGTAGGGAGTTCAAAGTCAACTGACCGCAATGTCCATAAAAAGTAGGGTTGGATCTCAATCCATTGAAATGCTGGTAGCCATCTTGATCCTGGCAGGTAGTTATAAGCTTATCACCAATTGTTTAACTAGTTCTACGACATATTATCGTCATTGTCACTGTCATTATCATTATCATTTTTATTTTTATCTTTGTTTTTTATTTACTATTATTTTTATTTTATTTTTGGTGCACGCTTGAAATGGATAGGCAGGGTGATATGGTGGACCATTGCTGTATGTGATTTAGTCAATTTGCATTCTGTTTTCAAGGGATTGGTGGAATTTTGGATTTAATTGCTATGTAACTGATATACGTAATAAGTGGCAAGCAGGTTCATCTTCCCTTCATTGGAATTTTTTACATTTGGATCTGTAGGGTGTTATTTGTCTTTTGAATTTCCAATCTTAATTCCAAGTGTTATCTTAATGTTGCTATTAAACTAATCACACCATTTGCATGTCGTGCAATGCATTTGTGACTTGTGTTATATAACAATTTAAACTCCGAAAAACTTGCGGTTAACGAAATAAGAGAAGGGAAAAAAGAAAAAAAACTGCTAGGCTAAATAAACATGACACTTCCTTCAAATAGAGCATGAGGATTTTTCATGGAAGAACGATTGATGGTATAATCTTATCACATTGATAATATGTAATATATGTACTGGTGCTAACATTACAAATGACATACTGAATCATGCCACTCCCTTTTTGAGCTATAACAATTTGATGCTTTCCTTTGACAGATAATTGTTAATTGTGATTGGAAACTTATTATCAACCTCTCGGTTTGGCAGTTATTGTTAACAAAATGTTTTTTTTTTCTTTCTGAAAAATCATTGTTGCAGATATGTTACTGAGTGTATGGTGCCAGCCTATGCCTGCTGATTAAACAAAAGGATTTGCAAATACAAGTGTATGCCACAACGAGCCCATAAACAGTTATTGTTATGTCGACTTACACGAGTCTGTCGTCAAAACAAATTTACCAGAAGCCTTAAAGTGTGTTTTATAGATTTTTCATGCAGATGAAATTACATCAGCAGGAATTCCTTACACGTGTATGTAAAGTATCCATGCATCCTGTACAACAACCACACGTCATGTACAGTAGCTACACGTGGTGTATCCACCAACCTTTTTTTGTTGAAAAGCATTTAACGCCAAATTTGGATGCGGTGAAATGGTCTATAAAGGGAAAGGAGGGAACTTAATGCTAAATCAGTGGAAGCACCAACAATCGAATACTTTCTGATTGTGGACTGGCAGCCTTCTGCAATGTCTTCGAGAAGTAAGTCTTTTATGTGAATTGATTTCACTTTTTAAAAAATTGTAGAGTGGCAGTCTTCAACAAGAAAGTCTTTTATCTGAATTGATTGCATTATGTGAATTGAATTGATTGTGGAGCGGCAGAATCAGTAATGTATTAAACAGACTGTGATCTTACACTTGAAATTTGTAGACCATCCGTGAACGTGGAATTTGAAATCATGTCATTTGATTTATTCTGATCTCTACTATAAATTGATGTAATAATCTGAAGCTATGCGATTGGATTCAGTCTGGTCTTTATGTAACTTGATGAAAATTCATGGTAAATTTAGGATCAATGTAGACCACCAATTTTGGGGTTTCTATGTAGATTGTTTGGTCCTAAAATATGCATCCATCTAGTACTTAACACCACTTGGAAACGATGCAATGTGGGATGTTTAATTTTGTCGAAAACAATCTATTTATACCCACCATATAGGTTTTTATTAAGGCTATTTCGTTTATGATTCTTGGATAGCAAAGAGCCTTTTACATTGGCTCTTTTTTAGGTGAATGAGTTTACATTGTGATTAAACTTCTTTTGGATGAGGAAAGGGACTAAATAACTACTCTTGATTTTTATGTTATTAAATTTCTCCCTAATTTCAATGCTTAAAATGTTAGAAATAAATGAATCATTCAATGTTATGTAGTAAATTTGAATTCTTATTAAACAGTTTTACAAGTGATTGGTACAAATGAAACTGTTAGAAGACGCCCACTGAAGAAAATTTATTATTATAACATTCCAAATTTATCATGATAACCAACCTTTTCACTGCTTTAAAAGTTTTCACTATCAAATGTATTTTATCATATTATACTATCATTAAATTCCATTTATTTGTCATATTTTTAATTTCAATTTGTTTAATGCATGCAAACCAAAAATCATTGCATGACGTTTGCCGCTATATGCGAGTTTGGGAAGGATTGGCATTAAGAACTAGCCTACCTATGGTAGATTATAGTTCAAGAAGAAGTGCTTGGGGCTTGAAACTGCAACTGTAAATAAGCACATGAGTTCGCTTTTACAGTGAATGCCAAGATGGTCTCTATAATATAATACATTACTATTTATCGAGCTTAATACAATTTTAGAAAATATCAGTCTTAAGGATCCTCTTTTCCTTTGAGAGAGAATTTAATTTTTTATTTTTTATTTTTTTTAAACTGATTGGTTCATTTTCCAGTGGTGGCTTGGTAGCAACCTATTAGCATTGGTTCTGTATTCTTTTACATGAAATATGTCGAGAATGGTCCTACATTGAAAAATTGAGATATCTTATATATATATTTAGAGGCCACTCATCCCACTATCAATGGATTATTTGATAATAAGTGGTGTTTTTAATACCATCAAACTGATTTTTTTTGTTATTTCTGTTGTTTCTTATTTCCCAGCTGCTTATAATTTTTATTCTAGTGATTTATTTACCAGCTTGCTCTGACCACAGAACTCGTTTGTACCATGGATGAAGATAGAATCAGCCAGCTTCCGGACTGTTTAATTCACCATATCTTTAGATATGTACCTATAAAAAACACTGTGCAAACATGTATCCTATCAAAAAGATGGGAAACCTTATGGACTTCCCTTCAGTGTTTAGCATTTCGTGATTGCGATCTTGGTCATGGTATATGCTTTCAACAATTTGTTGATTCGGTGTTTATACTTCGTAAGCCAATGGATATTGATACACTGCGCTTGGAGCTGCCTTGGAATTTTGATCAGAACCATGTAAACGTGTGGATCATCTATTCAATAGATCATAATGTTAGGGTTCTCGACCTACAATATATTTGGTTTGCCAATGAATATGTGCTTCCCAAGCGTCTTTTCACTTGCTCGGCTTTGGAGGAACTACGTGTTGCTGGTTGTGATGGGATTATCTATTTCCCTGTGAAGACAAGTTTGATTAGACTTAAGAAATTGCACTTATATTACCTCAGGTTCTCTGATGTGGATCTGCACAACATGATTGCTGGCTGCCCTGTGATTGAAACTTTGCTTATGGAGGTATGCTCGATTACATGCGCTGGTAAAGGGGAAGTTGACATTTACTCTGCATCGTTAAAGTATTTGACGATAGAGCACGGTTTGATGTACACTGTTCGGTTCTGCACTCCAAACCTTGTTCGTTTGTACTATGAAACAAATTTTGTGGATGGAGCACATTTTATTGATATGCCAAATTTGGATGATGCAACCATCTCCGATGGAGTTGGAGAAAGCTCTGTTGAAATCAATGTTGATGTGCTTATAAAACCAGTTGCAAAGACAAAAAGCCTCAATCTTTTGGGGCCCTGGATAGAGGTTTGCTGATTTGCATTTATTTCCTTTACGTTGCATTCTCTTGTTTGATGTGTGCAACATTAATATTAACGTGGTGAAACTTTATTTCTAGATAGTTAATTGCTATCGTCACTTTATGTCTAGAATGATATAGATCCACCAATGATTGCAAACGGCCTGCACAATAGTTATTGTTATACATAGAGTGGAAAGTGTAGCTGCCGCATCACTGTTCTTAAAGGAGAGCCAGCGTTTCTCTCCTAGAATAGGCTGTGTTATCTTCCAAATTATTTGAATAATTTTGTGTCAAAATCACGACATCAATGTTTTCCAAACAGCAACATTACCCAAGCATGGAGTTAGTTGATTGAATGACTGCTAATAATATTTTTCTGTAAATGTCTAGCTTATCACTGAGGAAGAATTAGAGAAATTTCCGACCTTCGTGAACTTGAAAAGATTGACCATTGCAAAGAATTGTATGTATGACTTCCTAGCAATTGCTTGCTTCCTGCGAAATGCACCAAATTTGGAGTATCTGACCCTTATATTGGTGAGATTCCACACAATTGAAATAAAGTTTATGACCCAGGCATCAGAGTCGACTTTTAAAGTTTTTCTGTTGCTTTTTTTTTTTTTTTTTTTTTCAGCCTGTTCGAGATGATAGGCCTTGTAGCTGTGATCTTCGGGATTCATATGAACCAGAAAATCCTCCAAAATACCCTTATCTTCCATTTAATTGTCCTCGCCTGAAACTGATAGAAATTCAATGTTCCAATAGAACAGACATATCAGGTTTGCTGATAACCTTGGTGGAGAATGCAGTTTGCAAGACCAATATTCGAACAAAAATCTTGAAGACATCTTCTGCATCGTGAGTCATATATATCATGCTAGACCTGTATTAATAAGTAATGTTACATTGATGTTATGTATGTTATATAAGACTTGTACTACTAAACAAGTACCATCCTATGCGAGTTATATAAATAAATAAAAGGTAAGCTTCATGTTTGCCCATTTGAACGAATCAGAATGTGATGGTTATATTTTTATATTTCTCTGATTGCTAATATATCGGCTGGTGATTTAAATTCGTTTTGATTTTTTGTCATTTTATTTGAGGTGGTTGGCGTGACTGGGAGAATCAAGGTGATCACAAGCAAGTAATCTTTTGTTTCCTACACAAAGGTCTGAGACATGTGCAGCTGTAGCTGGTGAAATTATGTTTACTGTTTTGTTTTCAAATTAAAAAAGAATCATTTTTATATTTCTCACAATGTTTCCTTTCTTTTGTTTACAACCAGATTAAGAAAGAAAGGTGCAAGTAGACATATGCACTAGAGAGGATTTTACGACTCTGGTCGATTTCTCTTCCGAACAAATTCAAAAAAAGACTTTGAATTGCGATCTTTTATGCAGAAATAGCGCTTCATTTAACAATACCATAGTACGTTAAAGGTATGAAAGGGTATGTATATTACTATAATCCATTTCCATAGGTATTTTAATCAAAAAAAAGTATACATTTTAATTGTATTGATGATACTTTAGGAAGTTATCAGTAAAAGGGCATTCATTCATAGTGGCTCATTAACAGTTTGATGATGCACATATCAGAGCTAAAGGTACATTTCTGCATGCTTAACACACATGTATTCCATGTGTTATTTGAGGATTTGAAGAATTAAGAAAGTAAGAAATTGAAAAATACATCAGACGCCATTATCGAATTTCTTTTCTTATTTTATTTGTTCTTTTACAAAAGTGGAGGCAGTACAAATAAATAGGGTTGAGACTCCAATAACCTAATGGGCCTTGCGCACGTGGCTGAGAATTAAGCCCAAACTTATGTAAATAGAAAACCCAATGAAACCTATAACTAAATGTTGTACAAAGAATAAATTATACTCTCTCGTAACACTCCCCCTCAAGTTGGAGAATATATATTCTTCATTCCCAACTTGTTACATAGATATTTCACCCGTGTCCCATTTAATGCCTTCGTAAACAAGTCCGCAACTTGCTCTCCTGTCCTTACAAATCTTGTTTCCACTGTACCTTCTTGAATTTTGTCTCTAATGAAATGACAATCCACCTCTATGTGTTTAGTTCTCTCATGAAATACAGGATTCGATGCAATATGTATTGCTGCTTGGTTATCACAGTATAATTTTGCTGATTTCTCTACATGCATACCAAGTTCATTCATTAAATTGATAATCCACATGACTTCACACACTGTATTCGCCATTGCACGATACTCTGATTCAGCACTTGACCGAGACACCACTGGTTGTTTCTTGCTTTTCCACGACACAAGATTACCTCCTACAAAAACACAAAACCCAGACACTGACCTCCTATCATCCTTTGATCCAGCCCAGTCAGCGTCACTAAAGCATTCAATGTCTAGATGCCCATTATTGGCAAACATTAGGCCGTTCCCCACAGTTCCTTTCAGATAGCATAGAATATGATTAAGAGCATCCCAGTGCTGAGTGGTTGGATTCGCCATAAACTGACTTATCACACTAACTGGGTAAGCAATATCCGGTCTTGTTACACACAAATAATTCAACTTTCCCACAATTCGCCTAAAACAATCTGGATTTTTTAAATGCTCCCCTTCTTTACATAACGACTGATTTGGAATCATTGGAGTATTACTTGGCTTTACCGCCAGTTTTCCAGTTGAACTCAGAAGATCCAACGTATATTTTCGCTGTGACAAATGTATACCGCTCTTGTTCCTTAATATCTCAATACCCAAAAAATACTTCAGTTCTCCCATGTCCTTCGTCTGAAACTGAGAGTGTATGAACTCCTTTAGCTTTCGAATACCATTCTCATCACTTCCAGTGATTACAATATCTTCCACGTACACTACTAACATTATGATACCAGTTTCACTCCGTTTATAAAATACAGAGTGATCAAACCTGCTTCTTATAACACCAAACTTGTTTAAGGCTACACTGAACTTGCCGAACCAGGCTCTCGGACTTTGCTTAAGTCCATACAATGATTTTCTTAATTTACATACCAAGTTCTTCTCCCCCTGAACAACAAAACCCGGCGGTTGTTCCATGTATACTTCTTCAGTTAAATCACCATGCAAAAACGCATTTTTTATGTCTAACTGATGGAGTTTCCAATCATACCTGGCTGCCATGGAAATAAATAATCTAATCGACGACATTTTTGCTACTGGCGAGAACGTTTCTGAGTAATCAATCCCATACGTCTGAGCATATCCTTTTGCTACTAAACGCGCCTTGTATCGAGCAATACTTCCGTCTGCATTCAATTTAATTGAGTAGATCCACTTACTCCCTATGGTTTTCTTATTTGGCGGCAGCATGACCAAATCCCATGTCTTGTTCAGTTCCAGTGCCTCCATTTCTTCGACCATAGCCTCTCTCCACTTCTGTGACAAGACTGCTTCGCCCACTGTCTTAGGAATAACCACTGAGTCCAATGCAGAAATAAGTGTGAGTGATGCATTTGACATTCTATCATACGTTATGACTGAGGAAATGGGATATGTGCATTGTCTCTTCCCTTTTCTTATAGCGATGGGCAAATTTAACTCATTATCACTCTCTGAACTTTCATCTACAGGTGCAGTTGCGTGTATCTCATCTACAGGTGCAGTTGCGTGTGTCTCATCTACAGAAGCAGTTGCATGTGTCTCCTCATTTCCAGTATCATTTGGTATAGTAGTGTATATCATAAGTTCTTCATTTTCTTCCTGAACTGGCGACTTGTTATTCCCTTGATAAAATGGTGAATCTTCCATAAATGTAACATCAATCGACACAACATATTTCTGTAAGCTCGGACAGTAACACCTATACCCTTTCTGCACCCTTGAGTATCCAACAAATATGCATTTCAAGGCCTTGTGATCAAGTTTACCCACTTGTGGGTTCACGTCTCTTACAAAACAAGTACAACCAAAGACCTTTGGCTTGACTGGAAATAAAACATTACTGGGCAATAGTACCTGGTGTGGAATTGCATTACTAAGCACTGTGGATGGCATTCGGTTGATAAGGAAGCATGCAGTGGCCACGGCATCAGCCCAGAATGATTTTGGCACATTCATTTGAAACAGTAAAGCTCTAGCAGTCTCTAACAAGTGCCGATTTTTTCTCTCCGCTACACCGTTTTGTGATGGAGTATCCGCGCATGATGTTTCATGTATAATGCCATGTTGTGCTAAATACTCACTAAAGACAGTAGATAAATACTCCCTAGCATTATCACTACGCAAAAATTTGATACATGTATTAAATTGAGTTTTAATTTCTGTGTGAAATTTGCAGAAGATAGAGAACAGCTCAGCACGTGATTTCATCAAAAATAACCATGTCAGGCGAGTATGATCATCAACAAAAGTCACAAAATATTTATACCCAGATTTTGATACAACAGCAGATGGTCCCCAAATATCCGTATGAACTAAAGTAAACGGTTCACT
Source organism: Allium sativum (assembly GCA_030737875.1). Classification (NCBI taxonomy): domain Eukaryota; kingdom Viridiplantae; phylum Streptophyta; class Magnoliopsida; order Asparagales; family Amaryllidaceae; genus Allium; species Allium sativum. The sequence goes on along the minus strand of CM060909.1, from coordinate 154,239,243 downwards.
TACACGTTTATTTATTCTTGGTAATGAAATGCTCCTATGATGTTTGGCGTATTGGCAGGCTTCACAGTTGAGTGTAGAAAGATTTCTAAATTGCGGACACAACAGCTTGAACAAAGTAATAGATGGGTGGCCTAATTGACAATGGAGTTTGAATGCGGATTCCACTGATGTACATGCTATTGACGACGAAGGTATATCAAGTATATACAGTCCATCCACCTCACTTCCGCTACCAATATTCTGTCTCGTCACAAGATCCTGAATTACACAATTATGAGGGTAGAAGGTAACACTACAGTTCAAATTTCGAGTCATTTGACTAACTGATATGAGATTGAACGCAAGTGATGGTAGATATAAAACTGATTTTAAATGTAGTGAAGAATATGGACTTATTTCACCAGTACCCATAACTTTGGCTTGTGATCCGTTTGCAACAGTAACAGTATGGGAAGCATTACTGACTCTCAAGCTTTCAACCAAAGATTTATTACCTGTCATGTGGTCAGACGCTCCAGAATCAATGATCCACTTTGCCGAGCTTGTGCCAGTACCTACGCTTGCTGCCGATGTGGCCACTTTATCTGAATTGCTCGCGGAAGTAGGATTTTGCACAGAATTTTGGTACTTAGTATATTTATCATATTCTTCCATGGTCATTAAGACAGTTTTAACACTGTTTGACTCAGAATTTCCAGAGTTTCTTTGATTCCATAGTAGATTCCTGCACTCAGAAACTAAATGACCAGATCGTTTGCAATATGTGCAGTATTTGCTTTGATTTATAGGTGGTCTCCAGAATGGTCTTGGGTTTCTCCCTGCTGGTCGTGGTGGAGGTCTGCATCCTTGATTATTTAATGGCCTTGCAGGTCTCCATGACTGATCAGATTGATTTCCTGCTTGAGAGATTCCTCTATTTCCAACAAAAACACCACTCATCGGATTAGTATTCCCATTATCACTATTCGATCCTTCTGACCTGAGTAATCGACTATACACTTCTTGCAAGCTTGTGATATCTGGATTCGCAAGGATCTGAGATCTTACTCCATCGAATTCATGTGGCAATCCAGCCAAAAAACTCATAATCGCCATCTGTTCTCTCTGCCTCGTTGTATTTTTATGTCATTACTCATCGGTAATAGCATGTTAAACTCTTCATAGGTTTGTTTGAATTTCATAAAGTAATTCATAAGACTCAACTCCTTCTTCTCCGCTCGATAAAACTCTTGACACACATCGTACATCCGAGTCAAATTTCCCTTTCCTGAATACAGAAATTCCAAGTACTCCATCAATTCTTTTACTGTCTCGCAATGATTTACCAAACCAATTACCTCATTTTCGATTGAATTTCGAATTTGCAGAAATAATCTAGCATCCTCTCGAAGCCAGATTTGATCTTCCTTTACTTTTGAATCTGATGCTGGCGGCTCCCCAATCAGATGAATCGCTTTATCTACACTTCTGATATATAGCCGGATCGTTTTGCTCCAGTCATAATAATTCGTTCCATTCAACTTTCTCTCTGTAATTTTCGGCATTAGTGACATTACATCAACTCCTTTTGATCCGCCATGTTTCAATGTTCGCTGACAATTAGAACTCCTCGCAACAGAACACTGTAATTGAGATTCACTAATCGCTAACTAATTAGATCTTGCTCTGATACCATGTTATTTGAGGATTTGAAGAATTAAGAAAGTAAGAAATTGAAAAATACATCAGACGCCATTATCGAATTTCTTTTCTTATTTTATTTGTTCTTTTACAAAAGTGGAGGCAGTACAAATAAATAGGGTTGAGACTCCAGTAACCTAGTGGGCCTTGCGCACGTGGCTGAGAATTAAGCCCAAACTTATGTAAATAGAAAACCCAATGAAACCTATAACTAAATGTTGTACAAAGAATAAATTATACTCTCTCGTAACACCATGCATACACGCAGACGAATAATGATCGTGATTCCTACATTTTGAAACTTTGATCATAGCGCAGATAAACACCAGAATCGGTACTAAGCTGTGCACCTTTATTGTTCCGACATGCTTGCTCCAGTGCCTCGATTATAGCTGTAGCATAGCTCATGCATGTGATAGAATCAAAACTACATGTAACATAACCAGAAACCAACGGATATTCAGTTGATGATGCTGTTGCATACCCTATCTCAAGTTGCCCTTTTACGTAATTTAAGTTTTGATCGTATGAATCTCCAATTTCGTATGTTTCACGGCTACATTTTGCAGAAGCGTAATCGGAGTATGTAAGCATCGATGGTGAACTTAGTATGAACATTGTGAGGGCTGTAAATAACATCTTTTGTAGGGTCGAAACCATTGTTTAAAGAAACAGTTGGTTTTATTTTTCTTGCATGTGCAGTGAAGTGAATGGAGTATGTATATGATATGATTCTTAACCTGTATGTTTGTTTGACCTTGTTGTATATATCGAATAAGCGTATTTGTAAGGTAATTCCTAAGAAATTTGTTGCAATTTGATTGACTTATGTGATAATTGCTTTGATTTGTTCATTTATCTAATTGTCTCATGTAAAGCAGGCATAGGCAGCGCTTTATACAATAAAATACAAAGCAAAGTTGTCATGCTCTATTGAGATTTCTCGCAATAGCCATTTCCCTTTGTTTCTCCCAATTGAGATCGGAAGTGATGGATTATTTCAGAGTCATTGGTTTCATATTAAAGTTCATGTAATTATTATTATTCTGTTCGACATCAAATTGCTAAAAATCTTGTCATCCCACAAAAATAAATCCTCTTGTTTTTTTCAAGCTTTTTGCTGTTCAGTGCCTATAGAAATACACTATTGATGTAAATGGAAAAAATTGATTTGAGTCGGTTTTGGCAATTTATAACCAGGGCTGGTAATTTATATCCGAGAACCGGAAACCCGAACCAACCCGACCCGAAAAGAGTTGAACCCGAACCGAACCCGATGGGTCTCGGGTCGGGTCTAGGTGATGAAAAATAACATCAAGACCGGATCAAACCGGACCTGCATAAACCCGACCCGAAAGACCCGATCAAAAAACATTGAAATTTATGTATTTTTAGTGTTATTATTCAATCGGACCCGAACCGACCCAACCTGACCCGAACCGAAGCTCGGGTCGGGTCGGGTCTAAATTTTTGAAATGTATAGTTTAGACCCGACAAAACCCAACCCGTCTAGAATCAAAACCCGTCGGATTGAGTCCGGGTCCATCGGGTCGGGTTTAATTACCACCCCTATTTATAACAAAAACAGGTCAGTTTTAAATTAATTACAAAAATATGTCATTTTTGACTGCATATGATGTCGGTGGCATCTTGGATGATGCCAATATATTATTTTTTGTTTTTCCCAATTGGTGTCATCTCAGATGGTGTCAAGAAGAAAAAACTACGGACGCATGCCAAATACTGCCTTGATCTGGGATCTGTTAAACCAGACTCCTTCTCTTTTCATTCATTTGCATCTTAACCTCTTTTCTATCAAAAATGAATTTTTGGTCCCAACTCTAAATCCACTCAAAATAACTTCATTTTTCGTTGAAATTTACTAGAATGACTTCCTCATCTTCCCAGGTTCCCTCTTTGATAAATAATCTTCTATTTATTTGAGAATAATACTTTTTTTTTTTTTTTTTTTTTTTTTTTTTTTGTAATTTTAGGATTTTCAGAAACTTTGATGTATATGTTGAAGATTCAATGTATAGCTCCTCGTAATGCACCATTTTGTGCTTAATTTGATAAAAGCATGTATATGGGTGGCGTTGGCATGACGTGGTATGACATTTAGATTGAAAACATAATTTTTTAAATGTAGTGGTTGTACGTGTAATTACATGATTTAGATGTGGCATGTAATATGCTGAAAACATGAATTATGAGGCGTTTGTATGATTTAGTTTGATTATGTATTATTTGCAGGTTGAAAACATGAATATTTGGTTAAAACTAGTATGCGATGTCGTTTGGTTGATAAGTATCTGCGAAGTAGAATGTGAGAAACAAGTATGGCGTTTGATAAGTATCTGCTAAGTAGATATGTCGTTTGTTTGGTTAAACAGTTATGGTGTTTGTTGACATCGTTTGATTAAAATTTCATTGACTGTTTTTTTGTATTGTTTGTATATCTTTTATTTTGGTAGAATATGAAGAAATGAAACCAAACCGGTTGAGTCAAGCGTCCTATGCTTACAGGACCAACATCGGACTAATTATTCGAATTTGATGATGGCATTATTGTGTTTACTTTATTAAGAAATGTGATCTTATTTTAATTGATTTACTTACTTGTACAAGATTATATTGTTGTTAGACAGAGATGGTTGATCCAGAAAAGATTATAACCATCTAAAGCAAGTCACTTCTAATCATCAGGTGATTTGGAGCTTCCGAAGACATCGATATTTGGTTTGCTACATCAGTTAGGCTACGCATAGCTCGATCGCAATTTGATTACAACTTTGCTGGATAAATGGAGGCCCGAATCATCCACATTTCACCTTCAAATATATGAGATGACCATTACTCTTAAGGATGTTGCTGTGTTGCTAGGTTTGCTAATAAACGATGATCCTATTATTTGACCTGATATTACGCATAATTTTATGAATTTTCTCGAGATGTTCGTTGGTTGAAGAGGCCATACAGAGGAGTGAGATTGCTGTAACCACTTATTATAGATCGCAGTTGGTCGGTGATATTCCGTCGACTACATCTCCACTGCAGATGGCACAGCGGGCTCAAGCTATCTTATTGCACATCATTATTTAGTGGATTTTCTGTGATAGATCGAAGATCAAATTCGCTCTTCATTGGATCCCTTTACTAGACAACCTCGATTCATGCCGACAGGGGCTGCGGTGCTAGCCTCCACATATTCAGAGCTCGTTATAACAGCTTTGTTACAACAAATATTTATAGGTGGTTGTTTGAATCTTGTTTATGTATGGTTTAAGCTTTTAAATAATTCATTATGTCATATAAGTAATGAAAAAACCTGAAATACATCACATATTCCTTCTGCAGGTATGGTCCTGGATTTATCTTCAGGTCGGTCATATTATGATGAAGAGACCGATGTTCGGCAATATAAAACCATATGGGGCGAGGTAAAATCTTTCTGGTTATACGGTTTGATAAACATAGAAGCATATAATAAAGTGTATGTGAACTTATGTATATGCAGGTGGATTGGATGCAAGAACACCAAACTGTCACTGAGACACAATTTGTTGTTATATAGGAACGAGCTCGATGTTCTTGACTATGATGCAATCACATGGACCCCTGATAGTGAAGAAAACCTTGAGGCGGTTCTGCCATTAGGCACAAGGACTAGATAACTATGGATAGGTAGGTTGCTTTTATTTTCTCTATCAGATTGTACATTTCATCTTCCAGATAGAGTAATGAGGCAGTTTGGCCTATGTTACCATCTTCCTTGTCCTGTTCCCCATTGTTTTATCCCAGCTAGCGGAGACATGTATGATGAGAGGATAGTATTATGAAATAATCAATTTGCTTGTGTGGAAGAGGATCATGAGATCATATTGACTCATGAGTGGCAAATGGAATGGTATTGGGACATTACACGTCCCTATGTGTTGCCAAGACTACAGTCACCCTCTTGTGCACAGGTTCCTTACGCTGCTAGAGTTCCGCTCGAATGAAATGCGGTACGTATAAAAATTTAGTATTGTATGTGAGTGTTACATATATCATTTATAGATAGATGGAATTTACTAGGTCCTTATGTTAGTGTATGAGATGGAGAAAGAAGTTCCAAAAAAACATATATATAAAGCATATCTTTCGCTCGTGTATATTGAAGAACAAGATGGATAGACCGCACCGTCTCTCTCCCGCTCCTCCACCACCGCCTCCCGTTCAGTTAGACATTGTCGGCTTACCGCCGGCTCCCAAGACAATAAAAATGTATCAAACTCATAGGAAAGGCAAGGATGAATCATCCGGTGAGTTACCTTCACAGCATACAGTAGCGATCAAAAGTTCTCAACCATCCGTGGAAGGTACCGAGGAACAAATCGAGGAAGAGGAAAAGGGAGAAATGACGTCAGAAGAGTTTAAGGTAAAGACAAGGTCAAAAAGGAAAAATCTCGAATCTTAAGGTATTTGGAGAATTAGGTTTTGATGTATAAATTTGTGTTTAAAACTTTTTAGGATTATGATTGTATGTGGCTTGCTTGCGTTCGAATTTATGTTCTTTATGTCGACTCGGAATGTGCTTGTAATGTTGATGCTTAGACTACACCTGTTTCCACTTGGTGTTTGGCTCTCGCTCACGGTATTTTTAGATCAGGTAGACTTCACCATTTAGGTTGTCTTTTCACTACATGCGGTAGTGTTGGAGAATGGAGTTTTGATGACAACAACCTTATTTCAATGATAATTGATTATTAAATATATACTAACATTTATCTAGAATATATATATATATATATATATATATATATATACACATACATACATACATACATACATACATACATACATATGCAGGATTTTTATACAGGAATTTATATTGAAGACTATACAGTTTAAGAGCTTTTAGAGATTCAAAATTCAAAGATGATTCAAGACTCATGGCTAATCAAGATTGCAAGAGTTCAAGATAAATAGAGTAACAGAGTCTAGTTTATGTAAGACTCTGAATAGCACTCCAGGTTCAAATTCAAATTTTGTTTTTCAATTTCTGATTTCCAAACTTCAAATTCTATCTTCATTAAATTTCTTTATTTTACTTTTGATTTTAGACCCAAGTTTGAATCTATTAGTTTTATATATATTTATATAGTTATATACTTTTATATACTTTATATTTATTTTCAAAAAAAATATACTTTACATTTATATAGTTTTAAACTTTATAATTTTATAAATATGATCATATATTTTATATTTGTGTTTTCATATGATTTTATACTTTACAATACTTATTTATAACACTATGTTTTAATTCAAGAATAGGGGCTGACTCTGAATTTTTTTTTCATCATTCTTCTTCTCCATCTTCATCCTCTTTCTTTACACCATTAATATTTCATATTTTTATGATTTCTACACTTATACTATGTTATATTCAATTTTATTTATATAAAACTTCTTCTCTTCTCACACTCTACTCATTACTCTCTGAATCGAAGTGCTATTGAAAAGTTATAGGGCTGTTGTAATTGTTTGGGTAGTGTTTGGGAAAAGGTGTGTTCCTTGTAGCTTTGAAATCAAGGAAACGGAGTGGTGTTAACCTTGTAGCCGGGAAATCAAGGGGAATATACTTGATCAAGGGTGTTTGGAATTGGTGGTAACCTTATGGCCGTGAAATCAAGGGTGTTGTACTTTCATATTGATATAATAATAAAACTCTGTTCAATCCAACGTTGCATGAGACTGGACGTAGGAGTAATTCGAACCAGTAGAAAATCCGGCGTGTTCTTTCCTTTTCTTCATTTTATTTATGTTTATCTTTGTGTTTGTGATTGATTCTGTGTCTGTGATTATCTTTGTGGTGTGTAATTCATATAGTAGATCATATTAGTTTTAGATTTTGTTAAATTCCTTAAAAAAACTACTCACCCCCTCTAGTGTTAGTTTTACCTTAACGATCCATTCCGCAATCCTTAATAAGTGGTATAAGAGCAAGGTCTTTCAAAAAGTTCATAATCTGATTTTTGAATTTTTTTAGAAATGGCAACTAACATTGGCAGTAATAATAATTTTTTTTTTGTAAAGTGTCAGTCCACCATTAGACCACTACTGTTTAAAGGTAGTAATTATATATATTGGGAATGTAGAATGAAAATATATTTACAATCGGTAGGATTAGACATATGGAATAGTACATAGAATGAGTTTGTTGAACCTATAACAAATTTTACACAATGGGAAAAATGAACAAAAGGCTATTGCACAAAGCAATTCTAAAGCCATGAATATGTTGTTTTGTTCATTAGATAGGAATAAGTTTAATAGAATGTCAGTTTGTAAATCTGCTTATGAAATCTGGAGAACTTTACAAGTTACTCATGAAGGACCCAGTCATAAAATTTTAAGTTCATTAACTTCAGAATGGGATCAGAAAACTTTGGCGATTGAAAAAGCCTGTAATGCCAGTGAAATGAAGATTGAGGAGTTAATTGGAAATCTGATATCTTTTGAAGTCCAATTATAGAAAAGAAAGGAAAACATGCCAACTGAGAAGAAATCCATCATATTTAAAGCAACAACAAATGATTCTTACTCGAGTAGTGAAGATGATGAAGAAACAAGCCTAATGACAAGACATTTTAGAAAATTTCCGAGATATAGAAGGAAAAATTATCCTCAAAACAATAATCAAGTTTAGGAAGAAATGATGTTCGATGTTATAACTGCAATAAAACAGGCCATATAAAGAGAATGTGTCCATATCCAGATAAATCGACTCAATATACGGACAACAACAATTCATCAAAGAAGAGAAAGAAAGCATGCGCAACAACGTTAGATGATTTAGATTCATCATCAAGTGATGAAGAGACAGAAACCGAAAACTCAAATATGTGCTTCACGGCAATTCAGAATTCAGAAAATTTCGAAGCAAAGGATCTACAAACCAGGTACGCCTTAATTAATTTTTATTTTTTTCCTTAGTTGAATGGTTATTTTGCTTTGTTTGTTTTGAATTTAAAAATATAACTTTAAAATTTAAACTTGAAATTTAAAATTCAAATTCAAATTTTGAATTTTGAAATTCAAAATAATAATATAATAAATTAAATAATAAAATAATTTTTTGGATGTTTTCTAAGATTAGAATTATTTCAGGAAATCTTTAAACCTGAAATATAAATCAATAATTTAAATCACATGTCACAAAAACCAAATGTCCTTTGAGAATGAGTACATATGTCGACGTACATATGTCGACATATATATGTCCATATGTCGACATATCAGCCTGTAATTTGAAATTCAAAATTTGAATTTCAAAGGTTTAAACTTTCAACTTCCCTCCAACTTTTCATCAACTCCCAAGGTCTGAAAAGGTGTCATTGATTTCTGAAAAGTTTTGTGCCTAATCAATTCATATCCATTTAATTTCTATATATACATCTATTCTCTCTATCTTTCATTCACAATTCAAACTATATTCTTCATATCTATTCTTTCCAAAAAAATAACTCCAATGGCTTCCTCAAGTTCATTTCAGAAATTGAAGTTAACCAAAACCATCAATGGTTATCTTCATAATGATAGAGTTGCTATCAAAACCTATGTTGACTGTTTAGCGAAAGCTAAAGTCAATATGGGTGCTTTCGCCGTTTTTAGAGACTTTCCTTCCTACGGTATTATCTCTCTTTTCGCCCACAATGAATTCTTGAGCCTAAATGACTCTCGAGATAACAACAAAGTGTGTTATTCTAAGCTTGTCAAGATGTTTTATGCGAATCTTAATCGCGGATTTTATGAAGGCAACGAAGACCAAATTTGGAGTAGCGTCAAAGGCATGCAAATTGTTCTAGATGTCGAATTCTTGGGTAATATCTTAAACTGTAGAAGCATGGGCTCAGATTTTTCGAATTTCAAAATTGATGAAACCGATTTAGAGACATATCACGACATATTTGAAAGCGATACTAATATGGAATTCAAAAATCAATTTTTCCGTCCAAAAATAAGAATCGTAAACCTTCTTGTGACACCCTACGTCCGTTAATGTCACTCTTTATCAGAATGCATTAAGTTTTGTGAAGCGTTATAGGTAAATAGAAACATAAAAATTACAAGACAGATATAAAATAACAGCGAAATTTAAAACTTTATTTAATAGAAAACATCGTGGTCCAAAACATAGTTACATCATAAGTCTGAAATACAGAAAACCCATTACATCAACTTAAAACTTTTATCTTGTAATTAATTCATCAGAGTACAGCAATAAAAGAATCATAGTTCCCCATAAAAATAGCCATACCAGAGAAGACAGAAAATCAAAGCAATACATCTAAGCAGCTCCAAGCTTAATCAAAGAGAGAATCCAAATCAAGCCTGAGTATTCCCACCCTGAGAACCTGGGGGAACGGTAGAGAGAGAAGAGGAAACAAAATGGATCAGACATAAAGTTTGGCGAGTCCAGTTACTTTTAGCATATAAATAAATAAAAGGATAATGATAGGCATATAAACTGGATGAGAGAGATAACAACATCAGAAGACAAGTATAACAAACTGAGCAAGATTAGCAGAATACACAGAACAGAATAGGTTACGCTTCTCTAATACTTTTCTCTGCACAAATACTAGTATCATATGAACAAGATCCCCAACAAGATGGTAGACTTAGGCGTACTTCTAGTGAGAGTTTTTACCCATATAATAACAGGCAACCCAACTGAACATACCGGTGTTACCCCTTAGGATAATAACGGGCTCCTAAACAAGCGAGACTAGATGTGCCCTAATTACTACCACAATCGATCGGCTCCCTACTCCGTATATACCTTGTGTCAGCCCCACAGTAGGATGTATCACTCCCTAAAGTGGCAACCCTTCGTTTACAGGATGTGCACAACCAAATCTACGGATTTCATGACATCTTAGCCTCCCTTGTCTGGACCAATGCACGCACATGACCCCATCAGAATGCACCACCTACACTATCCCCTCTTTTGGATCTCTTACAATGAGCTCAGTAAGCGTGCCCTGACTCTGACCTAGTTGAAGTACTCGTTTGATACCTATATATGGGTTACCGACTTAAGCGGGTCCCACACACAAGATGATACAAGCTTCTCCCTAGGCTTGCATCCCCACTACTAGGATTTCCACAGGTTATCCCAACCAGTGTAACAAGATTGCATAACCCCAATAGGTTAAGTATGTGAGCCTATACATAAATATTACCCACCACCCCAAGATATGCTTAACCCTACCATTGTTACAAGAAAGTTTACTTAACCCCTACTCAAGTTAACATGTTCATGTAATCCCTATGGATTCAAACAGTTTAAGTATTACAAGTTCATTACCATATATTCATTTATAGTTATAATGCGCTAGACCTTCCACATTAAGCCTACAACTGTGGATGTTGGATATGCCGGACGGGTCTGAGTAGACTTCTTCCACAAGTCGGATTTAACCTCGTGTCTTAGCACGTTACGTGTTTATGCACTTATACCCCTCACATAGATTCACCACTTGTGGTCGCTGGATATGCCGGTCGGGTCCAGACAGACTTCTACCACAAATGTAATCTAACATCGTGCCAAAGCGCGGTTATAGTTTCTAATTACTGTAAATACATGCATTTTCATTATTTAACAATTATCCCTATTTCATTATAGGTTTTCGTGCCCCTTTTCCAAGTCATATTTATCATGTACCATATGCCCAATTTATGATCTTTAATCAAAATTTTGGTTTATGCCCCAAATCCATATTCATATTTTCAATTCAAGTTATACCCCAAATTTCCCAATACAAGTTATGCCCCAATTTTAACGTTTTCCTCTCGTTCCTAATTTCATGCGTTCGCATATTTCAGCGGTATGCCTAGGCTCGAAGGTAGCCTAGATATAAAATAAAAGGAGAAAAGAAGAAGGGAAAAGAACAGAAATAAGCATAATAGACATATGATGGAAGAAATAGGCATAGCAACAGAATAAGCATATAGTGACAGAATTGGGCATAATGACAAGATAGGCACATGGGAACAGATCTAATGAACATGTGATAATAGAACCGATAAGACATAGTGACATGACTAAGCAACTAGCATAATAGGGACATCATAAACAAGCATGATTTGATCTAAACAGTGAATTAGATGTACGAATAGTGGCAGATCTGTTATGATTCAGATTACTCAATAGGCATAGGTTTAGATCCAAACTCATAGGCATGTCAAGATTACATTTTAATTATTTCTATCTAAAACTAACATAGACTTGCTATGATTGGATCCAAGAAACAAAAGAATGATTGCAGATGTTGTAGCACATAACTCTAAATTCGTATAACTTAATTGTTAAAGAAGAAGAAGGCTGGATCAGATTATGTTGGGGTAGCACCTTTTTGTCGCCATTGAATTAGATGAATAAAACAATAGGATTACGGTCTTATTTTGAATTATTTTGAGTTGTTTTGAACTATTTTGATTATTTTGAATTATTTTGAACTGTTTTTATTGGTTTTATATTTATATAATTCTCTTGTGCATGTATAAACTTCAAACCTTAATATCTTCTTCATACGATGTTCGTTTTACGCAAACTCGAAGTCTATCCTAAGCAGAATTCCGAGATGAACGCAATGGCACAACCCATTTTACTTAATTCCCAATATCTAATTAAGTATTCTTTACTTTATCATTTTAGTGTGTTATAAAATTACGAGGTGTTACATTCTTCCCTGCTTAAAGGATTTCATCCTCGAAATCTCCAAGTTAAGAAGAATGTATATCCTAACATCCACATCTGTCTACTCATCCACCAATCACAGGCGTCCATTATCCTTAAAGACTTCTAATGCTTATATGAACATATGTAAAGGTGTGTGTATATGTCCCTATACTAATGCGAAAGATCAGACGGTCTACTGATTCAGTCGACCTCCTTAATGAAATGTATGTTAGTGCCATGTATCCAACATGTATGCAAGTAATCCTATTATAACATGTAAGTTCTATATGCGTGTGCAGTCATTTATCCAAATACAACATCCATATGATGATATACACTCATTTCCATCCATTAAAAGAAGAAGAAAATGCGCACACATCCATATGCAATGTGAGAGTGATTGGGCCGATCTAGTTCCTAATGCGTGTGTATATGCATCCATGAGCAACCACTAGAAAACACTTGCATCCATCAAACACAACATGTCTCAAACACATGTTTACATCCATGGGATTCCTACCTAAAGGTCGAAGATTCGATCGATAGGATATACTTAAATGATAGAAACAAGTATGAATAAAAGCTTTGGAAAGGAAGTTATGAACATACCCTTAAGAAGAAAAGGTACGAAGTGCGAATCTTGTCTTCAGTCTCCCAAGTTGCATCCTCTTGGTTATCTCCCCACTGAACTTTCATCAACTTGACCTCTCGGTTGCATAGCTTCTTAACCTCCGATCCAAGAATATGGGTAGGAACTCGCCTAACTGTCTCCTCACATTCTACCTCTACTTCCTCAAGCATACTCGGCTCAACTACTTCTGTAGTATCATGCAAACACTTCCGTAAATGAGAAACGTGGAAAACATCATGAACGTCGGACAGTCTCTTGTAGCTTTACTCTATAGGCCATTTGGCCAATCCTTTCGGTTATGGGAAAGGGACCTACAAGTCTTGGTGCCAATTTCGCTACATATACAAAGCAAACCACATTCCTCAAAGGTGATACCTTAACGAAAACCATGTCTCCCACCTCAAACTCAATGTCAGTCCTTCTCTTATCTACATAGGACTTCTGCCTGTCCTGAGTTGTCTCCATGCATCGACGAATAAGATTAATCTTCTCTAAAGTTTCCCTAACCATCTCAAGTCCAAGTAGAGGCCTTTTTGTAGATTCCCACCAAGTCGGTGATCTACAGGGTCGTCCTTATAATGCTTCGAAGGGTGCCATGCCAATACTAGCTTGATAGTTGTTGTTGTAGACGAACTCTACTAAAGGAAGATGCTCTTCCCAAGTCCCTCCGAAGTCTAGGATACACAGTCTTAAGAGATCCTCAAGAACTCTGTTCACCCTTTCCATCTATCCATCTGTGTGAGGGTGATAAGCGGTGCTCAAACACAACTGTGTACCTAATGCTTATTGCAAGCTCCTCCAAAATTCACCAGTGAAAATGGGGTCACGGTCATTTACGATACTAGAAGATACTCCCTAAGGATGGACTATCTCACAAACGTAAACTGCTGCCAACCATGCTGCAGTCCTTCAACTCTTAGCCGAAATGAAATGAGTGCTCTTAGTAAGCCTGTCTACTATAACCCAAATACTGGTGTTGCTTTTCCTTGATCTAGGCAAACCACCAATAAAATCCATCGAGACGCTCTCCTACTTCCACTGTGGGACTTCCAAAGGATGAAGTAAACTACCGAGCTTCCTTTGCTCATCTTTGACTTGCAAGCTAACCAAACATCGAGAAACAAACTCCGCCACATCTTTTTCATCCCATCCCAAAAGAAAACCCTCTTCTTATCTCTATACATCTTGTCACTGCCTGGATGAATAGTCATCTTAGAATGATGGGCTTCCTCTAGGAATGTCTTCAACAAACTCCCAACTCGGGGAACACAAAGCCTTCCATCTCGTCGCAACCACCCTCTATAATTTGTGGAATATCTACTGAGGTGACTAGAAGTCTCCCCTCAACTGAGCCTATCCAAGATGTTTGAAATTTGTGGATCCTCTCGCTGTGAAGTTCCTACCTGATCCAAAAGAGTAGGACGCACCTCTAGTGATGCCAATAAACCAGGTATAAACTCGGTGGAGGGTCTAAAATCAAAAGTCGATATAAACTCCAAGCTTTTCCTCTCCACAAACAGAGGGCTTAAGACCATCCTCTGCCAACTCAATGCGTCTGCCACCACATTACCCTTGCCAAGGGTATAAACAATCTCAAAGTCATAGGATGCTAGGAACTCCATTCATCTTTGTTGCCTCAAATTGAGATCCTTTTGCGAGAACAAGTACTTGAGAGATTTATGATCAATGTACAACTCGAATTCTCTCCAAGTAGATAATGGCGCCAAGTCTTAAGAGTGGATACTATGGCATCTAGCTCTAAGTCATGGGTAGGGTAGTCCTTTTCATGAACCCTTAGTTGTCTACCCCCATAACATACAACCCTTCCCTCTTGCATCAGGACCACACCAAGCCTTGTACCACATGCATCAGTGTATATTGTGAACACTTTGTTCCCATCGGGTAAGGTCAAGACTAGGGCTGTTGTCAGAGCCCTCTTTAATCACTGGAAAAGCATCGTCACAATCTACATCCCAAGAAAATGTCAGATTCATCTTCGTCAGCCTGGTGAGTGGGGCTGATATCTTTGTGAAGTCCTTAATGAACTTCCTATAATAGCCTGCTAATCCAAGAAAACTCCTCACCTCCATTGCATTCTTTAGGATTCGCCAATCTTGAACTGCAACTACCTTCACGGGATCCACTGTTATCCCATCTTTCGAGACCACATGCCCTAGAAATCTCACTTCCTTTCTCCAAAAATGACATTTGGAGAATTTTGCCTTAAGTTGGTGCGCACAGAGAGTTTTCAAAACCTCCCTTAAATGTAAGGCATGCTCTTCCTCGTATTTTGAGAAAATCAAGATGTCATCAACGAAGACCACAACGAACCTATTTAGAACTCTCGAAATGTCGTACTCATCAGATCAACAAAATAGGCAGGTGCATTCGTCAACCCAAAAGGCATGACGAGCGACATGAAGAAACCATCTGGAATTCTAAAAGCGTTCTTGTCTATACTGTCCTCGGCCACCCTCAAATGATGAAATCCTATGATCAAGTCTAACTGAGAGAAAACAGATATAAAAACAATCTGGTCAAACAGATCATTTATCCTTGGAAGTGGGTGCCTATTCTTCTTAGTGAGCTCATTCAACTCCCTATAATCTATAGGCGAAGCGATCCATCCGCCTTAATTACGAATACCACCGGAGCACACCATTCATATATACTTTGCCTAATAAACCCTTTCTCAAGTAGCTCCCCTACTTGCTTGCTAAGCTCCCTCCTTTCTCTTGGAGCTATGTGGTGCACAGGAAATGCAACTGGCATTACATTGTCCACCGAGGTATATACGGAATTCGATCTTGCGACTTGGAGGTAATCCCCGAACCTCCTAAAAATATGAGGATACTCACAGACTACTAGTACATATCGCAGTTCATCGATAGATGCATCAAGTGGCTCTAGGAAAATAAGCATGACAGACCCTTTAGGGTCACAAGAAATCTCGAGGGTCCTCCCATGGCAAGTCAAAAGTCTAACAACCCTACTCTCACAATCTAGAATGGCACCATACATGGCTAGCCAATCCGTCCTTAGAATCAAACCATAGCCCATGAAACCAAGCACGTATGCATCGCATTCAAATTCAACGTCTAACACAGATATTCTCAAACCCCGACAAATCATAGTCAGATGAGTCGTACCCCCAATGGGGTTTGAGACAACAATGGGATTCAAAACCATACTAGTACTAAGGTGCAGAGACTCAACCACGGAATCAGATATAAAAGAATGCGAAGCGCCCAAATCAAAAAGAGTTCTAAAGGATGATTGGAAACAGAAATCAAACCTTCAACGGTAACTTTCCTACCCTATCCGGTATACCGGGCACAAGAGCATGCATCTTCCCTCCAGATGATCCTTCTCTTTGGCCATGTCCTTGCTTCTTTGGGCACTCCCTAGTGTAGTGTCCGACTTTTCCACAGTTGAAACAAGCATTATTCCTTGTTCTGCGCTGCTTGACCAAATGACCCAAGTGCTCATGACATTTCTTCTTGCCTTTATTTGAACTTTTATCTACATTCCCTTCCTAGGCCACCATTTCTCTTATCCTTAGGTTGTGCTCCTTAGCCCTAACTCCCTTATTCTCCTTTTTACCATCCTTGTGTAACAAGTTAACAAGTCTCTCGAAAGCTTCCTCCATCGCACAGAAATCCTTATGAAGCTCGAGAAAATTAGCCGTAGGTGAAACTACTATGGCTACAGATGGAGGTTAGGCACTTCCTTGCCCTTTAACATGTGCCGCAATTTTAACATGCCTATTCGAGAGATATTTTATATGGATTTGAGGAACATGTTTTTCAAAATAGGCTTTTCTTTTGAAAATGCTTTCTTTTAAAACCTTGTTGAAAATAATTTTCAAAATCTTTTATCCGATCTGGTAACCTTCAACTCTGATACCAAGTGTGACACCTGACGTCCGTTAATGTCACTCTTTATCAAAATGCATTAAGTTTCGTGAAGCGTTATACGTAAACAGAAATAGAAATAGAAACATTGCAAGACAGATATAAAATAACAGCGGAATTTAAAACTTTATTTAACAGAAAACATTATGGTCCAAAATATAGTTACATCATAAGTCTGAAATATAGAAAACCCATCACATCAACTTAAAACTTCTGTCTTGTATTAAAATCATCAGAGTACAGTAATAAAAGAAGCATAGTTCCCCATAAATATAGCCATATAAGAGAAGACAGGAAATCAAAGTGATACATCTAAGCAGCTCCAAGCTGAATGATAGACAGTATCCAAATCAAGCCTGAGTATTCCCACCCTGAGAACCTGGGAGGGAGGGGGAAACGGAAGAGAGAGAAGAGGAAACAAAATGGGTCAGACATAAAGTCTGGCGAGTCTAGTTACTTTAGCATATAAATAAGTAAAAGCATAATGATAGGCATATAAACTGGAT
This sequence comes from Allium sativum, assembly GCA_030737875.1. Classification (NCBI taxonomy): domain Eukaryota; kingdom Viridiplantae; phylum Streptophyta; class Magnoliopsida; order Asparagales; family Amaryllidaceae; genus Allium; species Allium sativum. The sequence continues at coordinate 154,221,780 of CM060909.1, read as the reverse complement.
GAGAGAGATAACAACATCATAAGACAGGTATAATAGACTGAGCAAGATAAGCCAAATAAACAGAACAGAATAGGTCACGCTTCTCTAATACTTTTCTCTGCACCAATACTAGTATCATATGAACAAGATGATCCCCAACAAGATGGTAGACTTAGGCGTACTTCTATTGAGAGGTTTTACGCCATAGAATAACAGGCAGCCCAACTGAACATACCAGTGTTATGCCTAAGGATAATAACGGGCTCCTAAAAAGGCGAGACTACATGTACCCTAATTACTACCCTAATCGATCGGCTCCCTACTCTGAAGATACTCCATGCTGGCCCCACAGTAGGATGTATTACCCTCTAAAGAGGCAACCCTTCGTTTACAGGATATGCACAACCATATCTACTGATGTCACGGCATCTTAGCCTCCCTTGTTCGAACCCATGCACACACATGAACCCCTCGGAATGCGCCGCCCACACTGTCCCCTCTTTTGGATCTCTTACAATCATCTCAGTAAGTGTACCCCGACTCTGACCTAGTTTAGAGTACTCATTTGATACCTATATATGGATTACTGACTGAAATGGGTCCCACACACATGATGATACAAGCTTCCCCTAGTCTTGCATCCCCACTACTAGGATTTCCACAGGTTATTCCTAATGTAACAAGATTGCATAAACAAACAGGTTAAGTTTGTGGGACTATATATAAATATTATCCACCACCCAAAGATATACTTAACCCTCCCACTATTACAAGCATGTTTACTTAACCCCTACTCAAGTTAACATGTTCATGCAATCCTTGTGGATTCAAACAGGTTAAGTATTACAAGTTCATTACCATATATTCATTTATAGTTATAATGCGCTAGACCTCCCACATTAAGCCTACAACTTGTGCATGCTGGATATGTTGGGCGGGTCTGGACAGACTTTTTCCACAAGTCGGACTTAACCTCGTGTCTTAGCACATTACATGTTTATGGACTTAGACCCCTTATATAGATTCACTACTTGTGGTCGCTGGATATGCCGGTCGGGTCTGGATAGACTTCTACCACAAGTGTAATCTAACCTCGTGTCAAAGCGCGGTTACAATTTCTAATTACTATAAATCTAGGCATTTTCATTATTTAACAATTATCCCTATTTCATTATAGGTTTTCATGCCCTTTTTCCAAGTCATATTTACCATGCACCATATGCCCCCAATTTAAGATCTTTAATCAAAATTTTGGTTTATGCTCCAAATCCATATTCATATTTTCAATTCAAATTATGCCCCAAATTTCCCAATACAAGTTATCCCCAATTTTAATGTTTTCCCCTCGTTCCCAATTTCACGCATTCGCACATTTCAGCGGTGTGCCCAGGCTCGAAGGTAGCCTGGCTATAAAATAAAAAGGAAAAAGAAGAAGGGAGAGGAACATAAATAAGCATAATAGATGTATGATGACAGAAATAGGCATAACAACAGAATAAGCATATAGTGACAGAATTAGGCATATTGATAAGATAGGCATATAGGAACAGATCTGACGAACATGTGACAACAGAACTGATTAGGCATAGTGACATGATGAAGTAACTAGCATAATAGGGACATCATAAACAAGCATGATGAGATCTAAATAGTGAATTAGATGTAAAAATAGTGGCAGATCTGTTATGATTCAGATTACTCAATAGGCATAGTCTTAGATCTGAACTCATAGGCATGTCAAGATTTACATTTTAATTATTTCTATCTAAAAATAACGTAGACTCACTATGATTGGATCTAAGAAACAGAAGAATTATTGTAGATATTGTAGCATAGATCTCTAAATTCGTATGACTTGATTGTTGAAGAAGAAGGCTAGATCAGATTATTTTGGGGCAGCACCTCATTGTCGCCATTGAATTAGATGAATAAAACAATGGGATTACGGTCCTATTTATAGCCATCAGCTGGCGAACTGAGCCAAGAATTTAGTCCACGTTCAGAACCAAGAATCTTCCTAGATCTGTATGGGGGTCGACCCCCTAGTGTGTCGACCCGGGAGGCGACACCCGCTTGATGGGGTCGACCCATGGGTCGATACCCAAAGCGGGAAATTTCTCGTTCCCCTTCCGCTATTTGATTTTGAATTATTATGAACTATTTTGATTGGTTTTATATTTATATAATTCTCTTGTGCGTATATAAACTTCAAACCTTAATATCTTCTTCATACGATGTCCATTTTATGCAAACTCGGAGTCTATCCTAAGCAAAATTCCGAGATAAACACAATGGCGCAGCCCATTTTACTTAATTCCCAATATCTAATTAAGTATTCTTTAGTTTATCATTTTAGTGGGTTATAAAATTACAAGGTGTTACATTCTCCCCTACTTAAAGGATTTCATCCTCGAAATCTCCAAGTTAAGAAGAATGTATATCCTAACATCCACATCTGTCTACTCATCCACCAATCATAGGCATCCATTGTCCTTAAAGACTTCTAATGCTTATATGAACATATGTAAAGGTGTGTGTATATGTTCCTATACTAATGTGAAAGATCAGGCGGTCTACTAATTCAGTCGACCTCCTTAATGCAATGTATGTTAGTGCCATGAATCCAACATGTATGCAAATAATCCTATTATAACATGTAAGTTCTATATGCATGCGCAGTCATTCATCCAAGTACAACATCCATATGATGATACACTCATTTCTATCCATTAAAAGAAGAAGAAAAATGCACACACATCCATATGCAGTATGAGAGTGATTGAGCCGATCTAGTGCATAATATGTGTGTATATGCATCTACGAGCAACCACTAGCAAACACTTGCATCCACTTGCATCCATCAAACATAACATACTCAAACACATGTTTACATCCATGGGATTCCTACCTGAAGGTCGAAGGTTCGATCGATTGGATATACTTAAATGATAGAAACAAGTATGAATAAAAGCTTTGGAAAGGAAGCTATGAACATACCCTTAAAAAGAAAAGGTACGAAGCGCGAATCTTGTCTTCAGTCTCCCAAGTTGCATCCTCTTGGTTATCTCCCCATTGAACTTTCATCAACTTGACCTCTCGGTTGCGTAGCTTCTTAACCTCTGATCCAAGAATACGGGTAGAAACTCGCCTAACTGTCTCCTCACATTCTACCTCTACTTCCTCAAGCATACTCGGCTCAACTACTTCTGCAGTATCATGTAAACACTTCCATAAATGAGAAACATGGAAACCATCATGAATGCCAGTTAGTCTCTCTGGTAGCTTTACTCTATAGGCCATTTGGCCAATCCTTTCGGTTATGGGAAAGGGCCCTGCAAATCTTGGTGCCAATTTCCCTACAGATCCAAAGCGAACCACATTCCTCAAAGGTGATACATTATTGAAAACCATGTCTCCTACCTCAAACTCAATGTCAGTCCTTCTCTTGTCTGGATAGGACTTCTGTTTGTCCTGAGCTGTCTTCATGCGTCGACGAATAAGATCAATCTTCTCTGAAGTTTCCCTAACCATCTCCGGTCCAAGTAGAAGCTTTTCTATTGATTCCTACCAACAAGTCGGTATGACATCCATTGGGCCGATATGATCTTAAGAGAATTCAAGCCCATAGAAACCTCATCAAGAGAGAACATACTTTACTATGGAGTTTATCTCACCCACATTTTCAAATACTTTGGAGTTGATCTTCACGGAGAATAATTTATGCCAAGAAAGGTGTTTGACTCCACAAACATACACCTCATGCAAATTCCTCTCACTTTCAGACCATACGAGACATTCGAAGCTAAACGAACTCGAATGCAACAAGAACAAGCACCTACAGAAATCGAAGAAGAAGAAACTTTTATAGAAAGTTTTGAATGCCTAATCACACTAGAACCATTTCCAGATAGATGATTATTCAAAATCAAGTGAAGATTGTCAATAATCAAAAGAAGCTCAAAAGGAACTTTTCCAAAATAACTAATTTTATGGTCAAGATAGGAAGAAAGCTTGGAATTTCATCTTCCTCCTCATCATCCACTGAAAACTAGCCTGTCTAGTTTAATCTATCTTTAATATTTGTTTGTATTTGCTTTCGAATCTCGTATTTAGCGTGTCTTAGTTAGTTGGATGTATTTTCTTTTTATGAAGTAATAAATGAAGTTTTATTTATGTTAAATTTATCTTTAAGTTACTGCAAAAACTTTAGAATTAAATACAGTATAATATAGAAACAAAAGGTTCAAAATTTGGAAATTTTCAAGATTTTAAAGCAAGTATGTCGACATGCATAATTTGCTATGTCGACATATAACTGCCAGATTTTCCAAACTTTTCAAAATTTAAAATTAAATAACTAACTCATGTCAATTCAAAATCCAACAAATTCCAGACCCTATTTAAGCCTATTTCTTCCATAAAACTTCATTATTTCATTCCTCCTTCTTTTCTGTTCATTTCTTATAAAACTATGGCAAATCCAATTCATAATCTAAGTGAAATTTTTTGAAGAAACACTGAATTCCATCAAGAACATCCTCTCTATAATTCTACGAAACCAGCATCATCTTGAATTAAGCAAAATAAAGATGTTTGGACATCAAGAGAAGCACTCTGATACAATACGGTGGCTAATCTCCTCTTTTTTCAGATATGAAGATAAAAATCTTGCTAAGGCACCACCAACCAAAGAAGATGAAGACTGAGAGGTCATCGAGAAGGATCCAATCTTTGGAGAAGGCAGTTGGGTAGAAGTCCCAAGAAACATTAATTTATTTGGTATGATTTAATTGATTTGTTTGAATTTATTTGATTTGGATTGTTTGACTTAAAACTTGTATATATTAAACATATGGTGTGGTGTGCTTGGTTTGATTTGTATACATAGCATAAAACATATGTAATTATAATACTTTGATACTGAGTCTTGATAGATATATAATCATTTAGGAAGTATTATTATAATTATAGGATATATATATATATATATATATATAAATTTAGGATTTAGGGGGAGTAGTTTTGTTTAGTATAAGGAGTATATAGATATATTTAGGATTAAGGTTGAGTACTTTACTTTAGTGTAGAAATCATTCAAATATATATAGGAATTATTTAGGTAGTTATAGAATTTACGGGGGAGTATTTTTATAATTCCTTTTTGATAATGCCAAAGGGGGAGAAATTATAAAATATATTGACTTAGTTTATAGGATTCATATAGACATGGGGAGTATTAGAAGAATCATCATCAACAGGTATGTACAGGTATGATATTTTATAAACTAAGGTTGTCATCATCAAAAAGGGGTAGATTGTTGGAGAGTAGAGTTTTGATGACAACAACCTTATTTCAATGTTAATTGATTATAAAATATATACCAACACCTTTATCTAGAATATACATATACATACATATGCAGGATTTTTATACAGGAATTTATATTGAAGACTGTACAGTTTAAGAGCTTCTAGAGATTCAGAATTTAGAGGGGATTTAAGACTCATGAGTAATCAAGATTTCAAGTTCAAGATAAATATAGTAATAGAGTCTAGTTTATTTAAGAGTCTGAATAGCACTCAAGATTCAAATTCAAATTCTGTTTTTCAATTTTTGTTTTTTCAAACTTCTAATTCTATTTTCAAATTTTGTCTTCAATCTTTGTTAAGTTTCTCTATTTTACTTTTGATTTTTTACTCAAGTTTTAATCTATAAGTTATATATATTTATATAGTTATATACTTTATATTTATATAGTTTTAAACTTTATAATTTTATAAATATGGTTATATATTTTATATTTTCATATGATTTTATACATTACAATACTTATTTATAACACTATGTCTTAATTCAAGAATTTCCAGAATTATATATATATTAAAACACTTCAAAATGATCAAAATTCAATTTTACAAAGAGATATGTTGACATACATAATAGGCCATGTTGACATATAACTATCATATTTTTTATTTTGAAAGGAAGTGAAATAACGTTACAGAAGCATTGCAACCTTTCAAATCTTATAAATAGGGACCGATTTCGAATTTTTTCAACATTCTTCTTCTCCATTTTCATCCCCTTTCTTCACACCATTAATATTTCATATTTTTATGATTTCTACACTTATACTCTGCCAAATTCAATTCTATTTATATAAAACTTCTTCTCTTCTCACTCTCTACTCATTACTCTCTGAATCGAAGTGTTATTGAAGAATTATAGGGCTGTTATAATTGTTTTGGTAGTGATTAGGAGAAGGTGTGTTCCTTGTAGCCTTGAAATCAAGGAAATAGAGCGATGTTAACCTTGTAGCTGGGAAATCAAAGGGAATATACTTTATTAAGGGTATTTGGAATCGGTGGTAACCTTGTGGTCGTGAAATCAAGGTTTTTTTTTACTTGGATATTGATATAGTAATAAAACCCTGTGCAATCCAGTGTTGCGTGGGACTAGACGTAGGAGTAATCCGAACTAGTATAAAATTCGTTATGTTCTATCCTTTTCTGCATTTTATTTTTGTTTATCTTTGTGTTTGTTTGATTCTGTGTCTGTGATTATCTCTGTGGTGTGTGATTCATATAGTAGATCATATAAGTTTTATATTTTGTCAAATTCCTTAAAAACACCATTCACTCCCCTCTAGAATTAGTTTTGCCTTAACGATCCATTCCGCAATCCCTAATAGGTAATACCAACTGGTTATATATTAAATCCTAATATCGTTTATCCTTTACGGGATGAAATTTTGAGGTGCAAGCAGCTGGGTATTTCTCAACTGCATAATATGATGAATCAAAATAATGATGAGCTCTATTAGCTCTAGTTGAAATTGATGAACAAGAGACCATTACTTGCGTACAAGTTATATGCTGCAGCAATGGTATATTGTACATACATGAACAAGTGTCATCATTGATTAACACTTAGATTTCGTCGCCAAAATAATGTACGACTTGCCATTCTACCTGGCTAAAGTGACAATCCTTGTTCATCTTGCTTTATTGGCTCTTTCGACAATCTTTGCTTCTCATTTACGACTAAGGCAGGTTGTGAATTTTCCTGCTACTTTTTCTCTTTAACAAAAGTAATCTGCTGATCGAAAAAAGTCTGTGCAACCAAAGTTTTTACAGGTAAAGATCAAGCATCTTCTAATTTATAATTGAAGCTTTTGGAAGCATTTGTGGTCATGACATGAAATCAACCTCCGTCATCTTTGCACATAGCCCAACTTTCTTCTTTCTCATTCGGTCTTTTATCAATCCAATTATGCATCCTACAGCTAGTGACATTTATTTCTTCCTGAATTGTGTGGTATTCGACTTTCTTTGAAGCACATGTAGTTGCATAAAAAAGACCCGTTAATTGTTTTCCTTTGAAACCGACAATTTGAAAATTAACTATAAGATGTCTAGCATAAGAGCAATGCTTTGTTTTCAATGCATTCGGTATTTCTTTCGTTCTATCAGATATGAAAGTAATTTATCGATCATTGATGGTATGAATGGACCGGCGCATGACAACAAAAAAACCAACCCTAATTATTGGCATATTCTGATTTAACAATTGCATCTGCCAAAGGGTATAGTTGGTCATTCGCGTCAACAACAATAGCTACAAGTAATGTTACTTTGTACTTTTCATACAAATATGTCCCGTCAATATAAAGTAAGCGACAACAATATATAAAACCTTCAATACATGGACAAGAAGCCTAAAAATCTTGTCTATAAGCTCCATATTTATCCCCAATAACATGTCAAATGTTCTTTGGGTTCATTCTGTCAATTTCTATGAAACATTGCCTTAAGGTGGTGTAGGATTCCACCCAATCGCCATTATTCTTTTCAACTTCCTTACTCAAAGCTCTTCATGCCTTTATATAACCTGTCTTCACAAGTAACTATTCCTCCATTAATGCTTGCACGATGTCGGTGGTTATGTTCAGATCGAATTTTATAAACGATAAAATCTTTAAAAGTAGAAATGTGGAAGTTGCTTGCTTGTAATTTGATTTTACAGTTGGATTCAACATTTGTATTCACTTGAATATTTTAATATAATCTATAAACTTTGCTTGGATTTTTTTGACGCAATTACAAAAATTCTCCAAGGATAGTTAGCATCAACATTGCAGATAGATGTGTATTTGGTTTTATTTGATTTCATAGGTTTAAAAGAGATGACATGAAGGATTCGCTATTCATTTAATTGTTGTTTGAAATTTTATTTTGTCTATAAAATCATACCAACTTTAAATCCATTTTTCAAAAATATCTCATTTTTGGATTGAAGATTAGCAATAATTAACTTAACCGTTATCTTTGTTGTGCATAAGTCATTATCAAGAGGTACCCCCCTTTCCATATCATTACTATCTTCAGGCAATCATTCTTCCATGGCTGCAAAATCATACTTTAATGCTTCGTTGATTACTTGGATGCTATCGATCCAAGACATATCATTCTCTGGCATACTTACTACATTTGCATTAGTCACAAATGTTGGATCTCGCTGTATAGCGTTTTGATTATGACAACTAAACATGTACATATATATTATTATCGAATAACTCTGTTTTGCAGGAAGAAACTCAACAACATATTCAAGAGCTTAAATTGAAGATTACATTTGTTTAGAGTGTATTAGCAATAGTATATGATTGTTAAAATCTTCCTTGATGATACACACATACACGTTTTAATATATATAATTTTTTATATATGACATGCACATGATATACGCCTGTATTAGTAAACATATGTCAGTTTATTTCAAGTCAGATGTCTGTTTGCTGAAGCAAAAAATTATTCCACTACAATATTAAGACGTCTTACTTATAATAAACAAATGTCTGTTTTGACCCCGAAATGGCCTATTTCCTTGATGTTTGAATTTTATTTAAAATCAAACATCTGAATTTTTAATTCAGACATCTGAATACGAATAGATGCAACTATCCAATGAAGAGTCACAACCTTTAATTCATATCTTTTCTTTGAATCTTTTCACGGATGATTGCATCTATTGATTATTATAAATAGGATTTCAAACAAATGATTTCTTCACTGAATCTTACTCCAATTCTTTCTATCTTATCTATAGCATTCAGATTCACTCAAGCACTCTATTTCTATGTTTCTAGGATTACAAATCAATTCTAATCTTCCATATACTTTCACGAACTACACTATTATCATCAAGGAAAGATTATAGGTAGGGTGTACACTAATTTGACATATCCGTATTATCAAGAACACATGTAGTCAACAAATTCTTTGTATTATGGAAGTCCTCTTCAGTAGTTGAGGCAAGAAATCCCATTTATTTGTTAGGGTAGTTGTAAACTTGTTCCTTCGGGTGAAGTGAGGGTAGTTGTTGTCTAGTGAAATACCAGAAGGGAATCTGGGACTGGACATAGGATAGTGGTCTGAACCAGTATAAATCGACTATGTCATTTACTTACCGTTATTACTTTACTATCTGTCATTACCTTGTTTCTACTCCCACTGCATAGACTCATTCAGGTGGTATCAGAGCAAGGACATCCTATAACCGTAACACCGTTATTCGATACTTTGATAATATGGAAAATAACCTAAGTACCAGCTCAACCACTACCTTTACATTTGTTGAAGGACAATCTACTCAAAACCACCACTATTCAATGGATTAGACTAAAATTACTAGGCTACAAGAATGATAATATATACGCAAGCAACTAACTATGAAGCTTGGAATGCAACTCAAACTCAAAACACAGCCACCCATAACCGAATACTCTGCATAGATAACAAACCAGGAAAATGAGGCAAGTGCAAATGCCAAAGCTATGAATATGCTATTCTGTGTTTTGGATAGAAATGAATTCAATCATGTTAACATCTACACTATTGCACATCAGATATGGGAAACACTCAAAACCTTACATGAAGGTACAAACAAAGTTAAACAAACAAAGATCTCAATGATAAAGAACCAATTCCAAAATTTTATAATGAGACAGAATGAAACCATCCACGACATGTACTCAAGATTCAAGATAGTCTTCACGCCTTAATAGGGTTAGGAGAAAAATATTGTGACTTTAATATTGTATCAAAGGTACTAAACTCCTTAACCGATGAATGGGAGAGAAAGGTGTTAGCCATTGAGGAAGCCAATGATTTATCAACAATGAAATTATAAGAACTAATAGGCAACCTCATGTCTTATGAAGTAAATCTCAAGCCAAAAAGGACCAGGCACAAGAGAAAAAGAATGTAGTTTTTCATGCGGGAAAAGAAGAATTAGAATCGGAAGATGAGGATCAAGCATTTATTGCCAAAAAAATTAAGAAATTTCTAAAGTTCAGAAAAAGTAGCTTCAAAAATAATTCCTCAAATAAACTTTCATCTGCAAACTTAGAATGTTTTATCACTATAAAGGTCACATGGTAAAAGACTGGAACTAAAGAAGGAGAATCAGAAAAATTTCAACAACAAAATAAGAAAGATAAATTCAAAAGGAAGGCTTTCTCTATCACAAGGGACGATTCAGATTCAAATTCATCAGATAGTGATTGTGATAGCGACAATGAACAATCAGATGTGTGCTTCATAGATCAAGAATCTGAGGTTAGTAATTTATCTTATGATGATTTTATAGAAGTTAACTCTGAATTTTTAAATACTATAAAAATTCTTAAAAAGAAACTTAAGGAAACATGTGAAAATAAGAAAAGCTGAATTTGAAAGGGATATGTTAAAAGACGAAAAGAAAATTTTGGAAGAAGAATTTGAAAAGGTTCAAGAATCTCTCTCAAACTCAAATAGTCAACTTTCATTTTTGAGTCAAGAAATTGAAACTCAAAAGGTAAATAATGATGAGATTATGTCTGAAAATCATAATTTAAAAACTAAAATAAAACAAGCAGAATTAGAAAATACTAGTCTACAAACTAGATTGGATAGTATTACTAAAAATATTTCTAATTTTAATAAGAGAAGAGAGAATTTATCTAGATTTATAGAAAATTCTCAATCCTCTTCGAATAAAAATTGATTAGGTTTTAAAAAGGAGTCAAAATTTCCTCCAAAGAAAATACTAATTTTAAGAGAAAAAATGATTCAAAACATAATGATGTTTTGAAAAATAAGGTAACACATAGTATACCCAAATATACTAAAAAGGTAAGGGAAATCAAAATATGGGTTCCAAAAACAAACAATAGTTTGATTAGGAACAAACATGACAATTTATTTATGGAAATTGTTCATAACAATAAAAACTATATCTATTAGAGGGATACTGAACCCACTTGGGTTTGGTTTCCTAAGATATAACTCTTAGGACCCTATTAAAAAGGTGGGTACCAATGTGTTTATTAATGTTTTTTGCAGGTCCCACTCAAGAAGAGAAAATGAATTTTAGATAGTAGTTGCTCAAAACACATGACTAGAGACAAAGATATGCTTATGAATATTTCATTGGAAAAGGAGAAGTGTGCAACTACGGTATATCCAATTTACCTCTTATTACAAATGTTTCTTTTGTTAAAAATTTAAAATATATTTTACTAAGCATTAGTCAATTATGTAACAAAGGTTTTAAAATAACATTTTCTAAAAATAAATGTAGTATTTTTTATCAAAATCAAAATCCTATTTTTGAACGAAATAGTGATAGAAATATCTATGTTTTAAATATGAAATTTAAGAATAGTAAAGATATGTGTCTAATAGCCAAAGATAATGATCCTTGGTTATGGCACAAAAGATTTTGTCATATCAATTTTAAATTTATTCGAAGACTTTCTCAAAATGAATTAATAGAAGATTTACCAAAAATAAATTTTAAAATAAATATTCTTTGTGAAGATTGTCAAATCGGAAAGTTAACAAAATCATCTTTTAAATCTAATAAAGTCATTTCTACCTTACAACCCCTAGAATTATTACATATGGATTTATTCGGATCAACAGAGGTTCAATCTATTAATCATAATCGATATGTATTTGTAATAGTTGATGACTTCTCTTGATATACATGGAAATTTTTTATGAAAAACAAAAGTGGTACTTTTGAACGTTTCAAAAAATTTGTAAAAAGAATTCAAAAAAAAAAAAATTAAAAGTCAAAAACGTTCGAAGTGATCATGGAGGCAAATTTGTAGATAAATCATTTGAATTATTTTGTAAAATGAAAGGAATAAATCATAATTTTTCATTTTCTAGAACTCCACAACAAAATGGAGTTGTCTAAAGGAAAAATAGAACACTACAAGAGTGCGCAAGAACTTTGTTAAATGGAAGTACTTTACCGAAGAATTTTTGGATAAAAGCTGTACCAACTGCTTGTTATGTATTAAATCATACTTCCATACGGCCTTTAACTAAAAACACTTCTTATGAACTTTTTAATGGAAGAAAACCTAATATTTCTTACTTTAAAATTTTTGGGTGAAAATGTTTATCCTTAACACAAAAGACCAAGTTGGAAAATTTTGATCCAAAAGTCGACCATGGAATTTTTGTAGGATATTCAAAACAAAGTAAGGCATATCGTGTTTTCAATAAACAAACAAATATTATAGAAGAAACTTTACATGTATCTTTTGATGAAAACTTTCCTGAAAATACAACTATTAAAGATGATGATGAAATTATAGAAAACATTAGTTTTGAAAATAATGAAAATGTTAATCATAATACTATAAATCAAATAAGATGCCCTCCCAGAATCCTACAAGAACATCCTACACAAAATATAATTAGAGAAATTGATTCACAAGTTCGAACAAGAAGTCAACTAAACCAAATGGTTCGTGTTGCTTTCCTTTCAAACATTGAGCCTAAAAACCCAAAAGAAGCTTCTACAGACGACTATTGGATTGTTGCTATGCAAGAAGAGTTAAATTAGTTTGAACGAAACAATGTTTGGGAGCTAGTTCCTCGTCCCAATGACCAATCAGTTATTGGAACTAAATGGATCTATAAAAATAAAGCAGACGAAACTAGGAATCATTACTAGAAATAAAGCAAGATTAGTAGCACAAGGCTATAATCAAGAAGAAGGAATCGATTACGAAGAAACGTTTGCTCAAGTTGTAAGACTAGAAGCAATACATATTCTATTAGCTTACGCGAGTGTTCATAATTTAAACTTTATCAAATGGATGTTAAAGGTGCTTTTTTAAATGGATATATTAAAGAAAATGTATACGTTGAACAACTGCCATTATTTATTAATGAAAAATATCTAGATTATGTAAATAAATTAAAGAAATCTTTATATGGTCTAAAACAAACACCTCGTGCTTAGTATGATAGACTTAATAATTATTTAATTAACTCAAGATTTAGAGTTGGAAAAGCTGATCAAACTTTGTTTATTAAAAAATTTAATAATAATATTTTGACTATACAAATATATGTAGATGACATCATTTTTGGTTCAACTAACGAAGAATAACGTAAAGAATTTTCTATTATAATGACGAAAGAATTTGAAATGTCATATACAGGAGAGTTATCATACTTTCTCAGTTTACAAATTAAACAACTTTCAAATGGTATCTTTATTAATCAAGAAAAATACTGTAATAACTTAATTAAATGTTTTGGAATGGAAAACACTTCCGGAAAACCTACTCCTATGAGTACTACAGTTCATCTTGATAAACATGACAACGGGAAAAGTGTTGACCAAAAGTTATATAGAAGTATGATAGGATCACTACTTTATTTAACTGCAAGTCGACCAGACATTATGATGAGTGAATGTTTATTCGCTAGATTCCGAGCAAATCCTAAAGAATCACATTTGAGAGCAGTGAAACGAATTCTGCGATATCATAATAATACTAAGGAATTCAGTCTTTTCTATCTGAACGGATGCCCATTTGAATTAGTATCTTTCAGTGATTCTAATTTCAGTGGATCTCGGACGGATAAAAAAAGTACAAGTATCTAAAATCATGTAAATCACTCACATACAAAACATATTGATATTCGTCATCATTTCTTATGAGACAATCTAGAAAAAGAGATTATCAATTTGGACATATTTTTACTGAAAATCAAATAGCTGATATATTACCAAACCTCGTTTAGAAAATTCATTTGTTAAACAACGCCGAGAATAGGCATAATGTCTGTAATAGATGTTTATAAATTTATATTGTTTATATAACAAAAATACTGAAGTACTAAGAATAAATAAAGTTTTTATGTCAAAAGTAAGACTCGATTCTGTGTCCCTTGACTATGAATTTGAAGACGTAACCATTTGAGCTATGTATTTTAATTGTCTACATAATTTTACATTAACTATAACATTCCTTTAAGACCATTCATTTTTAATTAATAGTTAACCAGTAAATCAATCTCTGGCTCCAAGCTAACATTCGTTCTACACCATAATTTTTACATATACTCAGCATATAAATATACCATGTCAAAACCAAAACAAAATACAACAAAATTTCTTCCTAATAAACTCCAACTTGTTAGAAAAAAAATGTCTCAAAACAAATCATCATCATCCTTCAATATAACTTTCTCCGCTGATAGTTTAACTGCAACACCTCACCTTCAACACCAACGCCAAGATATGTAGGAGAACTATCGAACCGGATATACACCGGATTCCAAGAAGGCCAAACATGCGCTGTTTGTTTCTCCAGACACAAAGAGAAAGATCGATGAGATCCATCACTATCAAAAACAACGAATAGATCTTCAACGTGAGTTATATTTTGAATGGAAAGTCAAAGTTAAACGGTTGAATTTCCTTGAACAAATAGGTATAAAATTTTGTGGAACAAAGATGAAAGACGTAACTGAACCGTTACCATGACTGGTTGATCCTTTGGATCCATCTTTCTCATACCATACGTCAAACGATCTGGTAAATCCCTGGGATTCCCCTCAAATACCTCACTATAGTCCAAATACTTAGGACAAAAACTACATGGCAAATGAGGGACGTCGAGCCTCAATATCACAAAAGACGCCATCCATTAAGAATTAATGATGTTTTATCTTTAAATTTGTTTGCGTATATTGACTTTTTTGTCAATAATAATGTTGTATTAATACCATTATGTTTTCTCTAAAAATTAAAATATAACAAAATACCAAAACCATAGTGATATATTTTATATTTTCTTTCAATTTCAAAGACTAAAGGCATGACAAAAAAATTCTCAGAAAACAGGCGTCTATCTGAAAATAATCAGATGACTGATTGCTGAGGAATAATTATTTTCATTGCATATTCAGGCATCTGACCAAAGAAAAACAGATGTCTTAAAGACAGATAAAATGAACTAAATACATGCGGGTTGAAAATTTAACAAATTCGGACATTTGAATTTAATTTTCAGAAGTCTGTTTGTTGTCTGGCACTTTTTTTGAAAAGGTGTGTACCCATTTATCTACCTACCTCTTCATCACAACCTTCATTATTTACTTTCCCCATTTACCTTTTCACAAACTCTAGCCTCCATTACCCTATAAAACTCCAAAATTCAAATTTTTCTCCACCAAAAATTATCGTAAATAGACCCAAATATGCAAGAATAGAAGAATAAGTCACTCCATCCAACAATCAAATTCAAAGGTGGTTATTGAATGACATTGCAAAAGAGAGGTATAAAGCTATGAAGAGCTAAAATTCTTTGAAGGTGCTTTTGTTAAATTTGATGCTTTTCCACACTATCGTCTTCTCTAATATGCTAGACATTTCGATTTCGAATCTTTTGTTGATTATAACGTCAACAATGTTAAAACTTATCCATTACATGTCAAGTTTTTTTAGCTAATTTGAATTTAGACCACCAAGCACCTAGCAATACTATAGATTGTGTGTGGTCAATGGTTTGTGGCAAACACATTTTGCTTCCCATTCAACGATTGGGACAGATTTTAAATTGTGTTTGTCAAGAGGTTGACATTAACACCATGAAGTTAACATGAATGAGAGAGATGAGGTGTCATATAAGTTTGTATCCGATAATTTGGTTAATATGCAGGAGATTACATCTACTCATCTTCGTCCACAAATGGAAATTATGAAAAAGTGTATAAGCATGATTTTCAAGTTTTGTATGCTTTGTATTCTAATAAGCAAGTGAACCGGGCTAAAATAATTCTTGATGAAGGGGTAGACATAACACATAAACATAAATACAAGACGCTAAATTACGGTGCCTATATAACTAGAATCCTTCTTGCTAGTGAAGTGAAAATACCCAACACTCCGTCTTTAAGCATCAAAGAAATTGGTCTGAAAACTCTTCCTCTCATGGATATTGATCCAACCCATCGACGCTTGAGTATATGTCCTTTCAAGCTTGGCAAGAACACGTTGCCTCACAACCAGAAACTATAATAGCGGAGCCATCTTCTCGTCGTCGTCGCCAGCTTATACATGAAGAATAAGAAGAGGATATCCGTTTAATCACTCTTAATCTTCCATCAAAGAAAGCATTGGTTATGCTCTTTTGCAATCAATCAAAGATTCATAAGGATTTCAAGTGCTTAGAGAATAAAACCAACAAGAAATTTAACTCCTTAAAGGCTTTCTAAATAAGATTTGGGATAAGATTTCATGTATTGGACCTCAATCCTCTCAAGCTCGTGATCCCGCTCCACTCCATTGGTCTTCTAGTTCCATTAAAGAAGAGACAAACTCAAGCCCTGACCATGGTGATCCAAAGGGCGGTGACACTAGTGTTGGTCCAAGCATGACGACTTCAGAAAGTTGGTATACGTGGTATGGGTTTAAGATATTTTGCATCAAACACTTATTAATAATATGGTTTGTAATATTTTTTGATACTTCAATTTATTTGGCACATAACTCTATTATGTACTTGCTATGGTGATGAACAACATATGGATGTATGCATGTGGATATTTATGTTTATGTTATGAATGTCATTTGTGTATTGTTTGTGTGTTTTGTGCATATTCATATGTATTGCTTGCATAAGTATCTCCTTTTTTTTCAATGACAAAGGGAAAGAAACATATGATGATATATGCATATTGACAAGGGGAGTTACTAATATAGGTGTAATTATCAAAAAGGGGGAGAATTCTGGATCTTGGTGTATAGCATTTTGATTATGACAACTACACATGTACATATATATATTATTATCGACTAACTTTGTTTTGAAAGGAAAAACTCGACAACAGATTCAAGAGCCTAAATTGAAGATTATATTTGTTTAGAGTTTGTTAGTAATAGTGTATGATTGTTAAAATCTTCCTTGATGATACACACACATACACATTTTTTTAATATATATATATATATATATATATATATATATAAAGTTTTTATATATGACATGCACATGATATAGGTCTATATCAGTAAACAAACGTCCATTTATTTCAAGTCATACGTCTATTTGCTGAAATAAAAAATTATTCCACTTCAATATTTTGACGTCTGACTTATAATAAACAGACGTCTGTTTTGACCCGGAAATGACCTATTTCCTTGTTGTTTGAATTTTATTTAAAAATAGACATCTAGATTTTTAATTCAGACATCTGAATACGAATAGATGCAACTATTCAAACATTTAATTCATATCTTTTCTTTGAATCTTCTAGCTCCATTAAAGAAGAGCCAAACTCAAGCCCTGACCATGGTGATCCAAAGGGCGGTGACACTAGTGTTGGTCCAAGCATGACGACTTCGGAAAGTTGGTATGCGTGGTATGGGTTTAAGATATTTTGCATCAAACACTTATTAATAATATGGTTTGTAATATTTTTTGATACTTCAGTTTATTTGGCACATAACTCTATTATGTGCTTGCTATGGTGATGAAAAACATATGGATGTATGCATGTGGATATTTATGTTTATGTTATGAATGTCATTTGTGTATTGTTTGTGTGTTTTGTGCATATTCATATGTATTGCTTGCATAAGTATCTCCTTTTTTTTCAATGACAAAGGGAAAGAAACATATGATGATATATGCATATTGACAAGGGGAGTTACTAATATAGGTGTAATTATCAAAAAGGGGGAGAATTCTGGATCTTGGTGTATAGCATTTTGATTATGACAACTACACATGTACATATATATTATTATCGACTAACTTTGTTTTGAAAGGAAAAACTCGACAACAGATTCAAGAGCCTAAATTGAAGATTATATTTGTTTAGAGTCTGTTAGTAATAGTGTATGATTGTTAAAATCTTCCTTGATGATACACACACATACACATTTTTTAATATATATATATAAAAAGTTTTTATATATGACATGCACATGATATAGGTCTATATCAGTAAACAAACGTCCATTTATTTCAAGTCATACGTCTATTTGCTGAAATAAAAAATTATTCCACTACAATATTTTGACGTCTGACTTATAATAAACAGATGTCTGTTTTGACCCGAAAATGACCTATTTCCTTGTTGTTTGAATTTTATTTAAAAATAGACATCTAGATTTTTAATTCAGACATCTGATTACGAATAGATGCAACTATTCAAACATTTAATTCATATCTTTTCTTTGAATCTTTTCACGAATGATTACATTTATTTGATTATTATAAATAGTAGTTCAAACAAATGATTTCTTCACTGAATCTTACTCTAATTCTTCTTATCTTATCTATACACATTCAGATTCACTCAAGCACTCTATTTCTATATTTCTAAGATTACAAATCAATTTTAATCTTCCATATTCTTTCATGAACTACACTATTATCATCAAGGAAAGATTATAGAAAGGGTGTACATTAATTTGACATATCTATGTCATTAAGAACACAAGTAATCACTAAATTCTTTGTATTATGGAAGTCCTCTTCAGCAGTTGAGGCAAGAAATCTCATTCGACTGTTCGGGTAGTTGTAAAACTGTTCCTCTAGGTGAGGTGAGGGTAGTTGTTGTTTAGTGAAATACCAGAAGGGAGTCTTGAACTGGATGTTGGACAGTGGTCCGAACCAGTATAAATCGACTATGTTATTTATTTACTGCCGTTACTTTACTATCCATACATTACCTTGCTTGTACTCCATACTATACGATCCTACTGCTGCATAGACTCTTTCAACAAGGAGATCAACATGCTCATTTTCATCTATATCCATGTCCATTTCCATAACATATGTTGCCTCATTTTCTCTTATGTTCCAAGTTATTTATTTTGATATTAGATTTTGCAGCAATGACATGGACTAGAGATCTGAAAATTCACAAGAGGATTTCTTTTTGTTGTTACTTTCACGTATACAACCATGTAAACTAATTGTATACCATTTTTATATGTCTGAATCATATGTTATAATCGAAATGGTGAAGGATACACATAATGCAACATATAATAATTTTATGGCCCGACAAAGCTAAATGGTGCTGGTTGATGTGGAAAATAGCTGCATATAAAACATTATAACAAACATCTACAAAATAATCCAAATGGCTAGAGATCATACAAATTATCGAAATAGCGATCACTTTTCCATCATATATGTAAAGTTCTCTTGAGTCGAATTAGGGTAGTTTTACTAAATTCAATGTTGATAACTCATACATAGAAGATATCGAAAAAAGTTGTGATGGCCCGCCCGCACCAACAGACATTTACTTCAAAAGTGCGCTGTACACATGTCCAGTTAGCACGGGACGGTCGTCAGAAGGAAAGGAAGAAGACGAAGAATCAACAAGGAACCTGTAGAATGTCTCACAGTGCATAGAACAAAATATAATAACAACATACTTGACATAAAACAGGCGAGACAGTGCATAAGCTGGAAAAAAAACTATCATAGCAGCGGAAAATCCAAATACAGCTTATGTTCCACATCATCATTATTACAACTTTTCAAACTGTCTCTAAAGGTAAAAGCAAGATAAGGGAGGTACACTACTAATGCCCAAGTAGTGACCACCAACGACACAGGGAGAATATCTATATATATATATCATACGTGGAAGCCTCCTGCTCGCCTCCGAATCAGCTACTCGTGCATCACCAGCTAACCTGTCTTAAGTCTGCTCGTGAGAGCACCCAGAGTAATAAGAAGAGACATAAAACTATGGGTCAGACAAAAAGTCTGGTATGAGCGATAGGCAGCTAAACAGAACAATAACAGGTATACTAAACCATACCTGGACCTGCAACCAAAGAGTTAGCACTACATACTGTACAACACTCTGAGGTGCCACTAACAAATGGTGTAAAGATAACGGGGGTGGGGGTGTGCATGTCATAGTGATGTCAAACAAATCAAACATAGCAACCATCCTCACATCTCTCACTCAGTGCGTAAAGCATACGATATCCACCACTTCGACCACCCAATACTTTGCTATGATCACTCTGCCTCATGAAGTCACAACGGTTTCACTGCACTGATCCATAGCCATTAATCCTTCGCTATGTCCACTTTACCCCATGGAGTCGTACACACCCCACTGCACTGGCTCATAACCTTACAAATCCTTTACTATGTCCACTCTGCCCCATGGAGTCACAATGGCCCCACTGCACTGGCTCATAGTCCTACTACGATCACTTTGCCCCTCGAGTCATGATGACTCTACTGCACTGATACGTAGTCCTGCTACGATCACTTTGCCCCTCGAGTCGTGATGACTCTACTGCACTGATACATAGCCCATCATTCCTTTTCAGTGGTGAATCGAAGTTATGAACGTCGACAACTCCTTAGCACACTCCCGCAGCAAAGCCCAACCATGAAGTGAACTCATTGGTTCCCAACTGGATCCTGAGCTCTAACTTCCATTTGGACTACCTTTGCATCTCGGGTTATTGGTCATCATCAGATCGGTTCAGATCGTCGCCTTCGTGTCACAGTGGTTCGGATCGGCCTTCCGTATCCCCCACTGGATCGATTCGTGCCAAGCTTCTCCGGATCGGATCGGTGGTCTTCAGATGGTGATGGATCGGATCATCCTCCATCAGAGCACACCGGGTCGGGTCGTAGTCTCCAAGTCGCATCGCTATACCACGTTGACAGATTGGGTCGGGGGTGCTTCTAGCGGTTCAGGTCGGAGGGCTCTAGATGGTTCGGTTCGGAGAGAACACTCGTCCTGGTCAAGTACAAACGATTCGAGGTCACCATCCGTGGGTGGCTCGGTTCGAAGGGACTAACCACGATCGGGTCGGGTCGGGCTGTACGATCCGATTCGGTTTCCTGCATTCTCCTGCAACTTCCAGCGACAGTTTATAGACCTCTCGATGACGTTTTCGACCATTCTAACTATTCTAATCAATCACAAAACATACCATACAGTCATAGCAACAAGTAGAAGTAACCTCAAACTCCAAAACATTAATATGATAGGTTAAAATGGATCAAACTAGCCAAAACCCCATATTTTCCCTTAAGCATGTTTAAGCAAAACTAGTGACAAGATTAGTAAAACTTAATCAAATTAACCCAAATTTCTAACAGAGGTCTAAAAGAATTTATAGATATTTTCCAGATTTTTATCATGCATAAATTCGCTAATTAACACTAATTACCCTTAATTAACCATAATTAGTGAGGGACTATGCAAATCACTCACCTTAGCCACAAATAAACCTTTGATCTGAAATAAATCTCTGATATGGCGTGAATACTAATGCTAAACAGCAGCTCTAATCTTGATTTGGTGAAGATCTCCCTTGATTTGATGTTGCTAAGCTTAATCCTTGATTAGAAAGTGATTTGGGGGTGATTTAGAGGTTGGAGGCCATTTTTAGGGTTTTCAAGAGGTAAGTGGAGGCTAGAAAACTGAGATAAAATGAAATCCTAACTCTTTTCAGCCTCATCATAACCCTAATCCCGAAATGGGTTATGGGCCCATTCACTAATCACCCTATTTGGCCCGGTTAAGCAGTTTTTCACCTTCCAAACCTTATTTCAGTCATATCTCCCAAACGGTAAGTCCATTTGGCTATTATGATCACTCTACGGAAAGGTAAACCATCAAACGAATCTAATAAAAGTGGTTTTAGGTCAAAATTCCTTTCCAATCAAAAGTTATGGCCGAAACAAGATCAGTTAGGGGCAAAACGATCATTTAAAAATCGGAAAAAATCATGAACATGGGAAATGACCCCAGTGGTCGTTTCCCAAAGCCACATGACCATACGACTTCATATGAGAAAGAAAGAAATATTCTACGATTCTCCGATGCGTAGAATGCGGGTTGTTACATTCTCCCCTCCTTAAGAAATTTCGCCCACGAAATTCCCTAACTAAAACACACTAAGGGTCCTGCGTGCCTATCAACCATAGAACAACAATCAAACATGCAAAACAAGCAAAACAAATCTATCCTAGCATGCAGAATAACTAAATTGCAAAGTATACCTTACCAGGCAAAGAGTTCTGGATACGTTTTCCTAATGCTCTCCTCTATCTCCCAAGTACAGTCATTCTCGTTCTCGCCCCACTGAATCTTGACTAGCTTCACCGTCTTTCTTCGAAGTCGCTTCCTATCGTGCTCGACAATACGAATCGGCTTGCGGTTTCCAACCGCCTCGGGTTCCACTTTGAAGTCCTCTAATTGATCAGGTGAAATAGTCATATCTGGGTCGTGCACGAACTTCCTTAGCTAGGAAATATGAAATACGTTGTGAACTCCCGCCATCTTCTCGGGCAAGTCAATTCTATATGCCAAATTCCCAACTTGTTCGAGAACTGGGAATGGGCCAACAAATCTTGGTGCCAACTTGCCTCTCCTGCCAAATCGTATCACGCTCTTCAACGGAGAAACCTTGACAAACACCAAGTCACCAACGGAGAATTTTAAGTCTCTTCTCCTCTTGTCAGCATAACTCTTCTGCCTATCCTGGGCAGCCTTCATCCGTTGTTGAATGACCTTAATCTTATCTGAAGTTTCCCTTACCACATCTGGTCCAAGCACAAACTTCTCACCGGTCTCTATCCAACATGATGGTGATTTGCATGGTCTTCCATACAAAGCTTCATATGGAGCCATACCGATACTGGATTGGTAGCTATTATTATATGCAAACTCTACTAGATGCAAATGGTCATCCCATAATCCACCAAAATCCAATATACAAGCTCTCAAGAGATCTTCCAATATACGATTCACCCTCTCTGTCTGACCATCGATTTGAGGATGATACGCGGTACTGAGATATAATTCCGACCCTAGAGCCTCTTGTAAGCTCTTCCAAAACCCACTAGTAAACAACGGGTCTCAGTCACTCACAATGCTTTTAGGTACTCCATGAAATCTCACTACCCACTTCATATACAGTTCTGCTAATTTAGCTGCCGTTCTGGTCGATTTGACTGGTATAAATCTTGCACTCTTGGTCAATCGATCCACAATTACCCAAATGCTATCATGTCCCGATTTAGTCCTTGGTAAACCATCAATGAAATCCATCGAGACTTGCTCCCATTTCCATTCGGTAATTTCTAATGGTTGCAATAAACCACTAGGCTTCTTTTGATCGGCTTTAACTAGCTGGCAATTCATGCACTTGGATATAAACTTCCCAACGTCTCTTTTCATCCCTTCCCGGTAGTAAGTCTGCTTCATGTCTCGATACATCTTATCACCACCGGGGTGTATAGTTAGTTTTGAGTGATGACATTCCCTAAGCACTTCATCTCTCAAACCATTCACGTTGGGTACAACTAGTCTTCCATTCTTTCGAAGCCATCCTTCTCGATCAAGCCCATACAAATTCATCTCCTCACTGTTGATATCCATCTCTAACTTGGAGATGATTTCCAATAGATTAGGATCGTCCCTCTAACTGGAACCAATCCGCTCAATCAAAGTGGGTCTGATCGTCAGACTAGCTAACATCTCTGGATCCAATTCGCACTTTGGTCTGAAATCATACCATGCAATATACTCCAGTTGCTTCCATTCAAGAAACATAGCCCCCAAACTGGCATGTCTCCTACTCAAGGCATCGGCTACCGCATTGCCTTTCCCAGGTGTATATGCGATATCAAAATCATACGAAGCCAAGAAATCTAACCATCTATGCTGACGGAGATTCAGAACCTTCTGGGAGAAGAGATACTTTAACGATTTATGATCGGTAAACAACTCAAATCTCTCTCCCAAGAGATAATGTCTCCACATCTTTCAACGCGAACACGATCGCTGCCAGTTCTAAATCATGGGTATGATACTTTTTCTCATGCGGCTTTAGTTGCCGACTAGCATAAGCTACAACCCTACCTCCTTGCATCAATACAGCACCTAGTCCGGTACCACAAGCATCCGTGTATACCGTCATCTCTTCATTCCCTTTAGGAATGACTAACACTGGCGCACGCGTCAACTTTTCTTTTAGACTCTTGAATGCATTCTCACGCACTCCATCCCAAACGAAGGCTTGATTCTTCTTAGTCAATTGAGTCAACGGTGCTGCTATCTTGGAGAACTCCTGGATAAACTTACGATAATATCCAGCTAACCCCAAGAAGCTTCTTACGTCTGTTGCATTCTTGGGCGTAGACCAATCCTGTACCGTAGCCACCTTCGTAGGGTCCACGGCAATACCATTCTTTGAAACAACATGGCCCAAGAATCTCACTTCCCTCCTCCAGAAGTAACACTTAGAAAATTTTGCTTTCAATTGGTGTTTTCTCAACACCTCCATCACTATCCTCAAATGTCCCTTGTGTTCTTCCTCTGTCCTCGAGTAAACAAGGATGTCGTCTACGAACACAAGAACAAACTTATTCAACTGATCTTTGAATATCCGATTCATAAGATCCATGAAGTATGCTGGTGCATTGGTCAACCCAAATGGCATGACCAACCACTCATAGAATCCAGACGGCGTCCTAAATGCCGTTTTCGGAATACTCTCAGCCGCTACTCGGAGTTGATGAAATCCTATGGCGAGGTCCAACTGGGAGAACACTCTTGCTCCTTCCAGTTGATCAAACAAATCATCTATCCGCGGTAGAGGATACTTATTCTTCCTCGTCACCTTATTCAACTCGCGATAGTCCACACACAAACGAAGGAAACCATCTGCCTTAGTGGCAAACACAACTGGTGTTCCCCACTCGGAGACACTTCTTCTAATAAACCCCTTCTTCAAAAGATCGCTTACTTGCACCCCGAGCTCTCGCTGCTCCCTTGGTGCCATACGACGAAGTGGCATCACTATAGGTCTGGCATCTTTCACTAAATCAATACGGAACTCAATCTCTCGGTGTGGTGGAAGTCCGGTCACTTCCTCGAAGACGTCCGGATACTAGCCAACCACTGGCACATTTGACAACTCATCATGCGGGATGTTGAGGGAATTTATAAAACTAGCCATTACCCCATCACTAGGTAGACTAACAAACACTACCCTCCGCCCATCATCCGCCCTAACTGTCACCAAAAAACCCTCACAGTCTACCACCACCCCGTATCTTTAGAGCCAATCGACCTCCAATATAATGCCATACCCAGTAAAGCCCAAAACAAAGCAATCACAAACAAACATACATCCATGATTCGATAAGACCAAATTTCGGCAAATCATACTAAGGTTAGTCGAACCACCAATCGGGTTCGTCACAACCAACGGTCTATCGACTATCTCGGGTTCCAGTCCCAACCTATCTACCAGGTCACTAGATATGAAGGAACGGGAAGCCCCAGTACCAAACAAAACTCGAACAGGTACATCATGAATAGAAAGCATACCTTGAACGATGACATTCTTTCCTTTCTCCGTCCCAGTTGGGGCATTCGATGAAGAAGGAATAGCACCGATAGCGTATGCTTTCACAATCTGCTTCCCCTTAAGAGATTGTGGACATTTATCCTTATGATGTCCCACTTGGCCACAGTTGTAGCACTTCCTATCCGCTGGCTTGGCCCGACATTCTTTGGCATAATGGCCCTTCTTACCACAGCTGAAGCACTCAACATCTTTCTTACTCTTTTTCTGGCCATCCTTAGCTTGCCTCTGCTTCCTCTTGTTCTGAGTGTTATTCTTGCCTCCACCGCCTGCTTGCGGCTTTAGCCCTTCTGCAGATGCAGCCTCAGTCTTTGACTTAGGGTAAAGACTCTCTGATCTCAAAGCTTTCTCCACAATCGATTCAAAAGTCTCATCGATGTGGTTGATAAGCCTTTCCCCTAAGTATCCATCCAAACCAGTAATGAACTTCTCATTCTTCTTCTCAGGAGTATCGATAAGGGATAATCCATACTTCGACAAGGTGTCGAACTCAGCAATATAGTCCGAGACTGCCCTACCATTCTGTTTAAGCTCCAAGAACTTCCTAAACAATTCCGACTTCTGAGCAGCTAGGATAAACTTGTCGCCAAAGCGAGCCTTAAACTGATCCCAAGTAACCTGATCCTCTGGAGTGGCTGTCTTAATAGCATTCCACCAATTCATCGCTCGCCCTTGCCGCTGACGAGACGCTAGCCTTCTCTCCATCGCATCCTCGATACCTAAGTCGTCGAAGATACGATCACAGCTATCCAACCAATCCTAAACATCCGTTGCTGACTCTGTTCCGTGGAACAGCTTCCCGCCAAGGTTAATGTAATCCTTGCACAGTTTGGCAAAATCGGCCCTAGGCGCCTGCACTACTGGACCACCACCATTACCGACATTGGGAGCTGCCCCTTGCACATCCCTAAGCATTTCTCTCATGAGGTCAGTAAACATCGTCCTCATGTTAGCAGCATTCCCATTATTGGCTCCTCTACCAGCACCTCTTGCGTATCGGCTCATCGTTAAATCTGTAAAGAGAAAACGATTAACCATCTCCATAGTGGTGCTAGTGCAGTGCGACTTCATCCTTAGCTATACTAACAGTATATATATATAGCTTTTGAAAACCAAAATAATCACAAATACGCACTCTCATATACGTACTATCTCTCCCTAGTGTCTTTCCCTAGGTTAACTACGCAACCTAGAGCTCTGATACCAAATGTGACGGCCCGCACCGCACCAACCGACATTTACACCAAAAGTGTGCTGTACACATGTCCAGTTAGCATGGGACGGTCGTCAGAAGGAAAGGAAGAAGACGAAGAATCAACAAGGAACCTGTAGAATGTCTCACAGTGCATAGAACAAAATATAATAACAACATACTTGGCATAAAACAGGCGAGACAATGCGTAAGCAGAAAACAAACTATCATAGCAGCGGAAAATCCAAATACAGCTTATGTTCCACATCATCATTATTACAACTTTTCAAACTGTCTCTAAAGGTAAAAGCAAGATAAGGGAGGTACACTACTAATGCCCAAGTAGTGACCACCAACGACACAGGGAGAATATCTATATATATCATACGTGGAAGCCTCCTGCTCGCCTCCGAATCAGCTATTCATGCATCACTAGCTAACCTGTCTCTAGTCTGCTCGTGAGAGCATCCAGAGTAATAAGAAGAGACATAAAACTCTGGGTCATACAAAAAGTCTGCTATGAGCGATAAGCAGCTAAACAGAACAATAACAGGTATACTAAACCATACCTGAACCTAGACCTGCAACCAAAGAGTTAGCACTACATACTGTACAACACTCTGAGGTGCCACTAACAAATGGTGTAAAGATAACGGGGGTGGGGGTGTGCATGTCATAGTGATGGCAAACAAATCAAACATAGCAACCATCCTCACATCTCTCACTCAGTGCGTAAAGCATACGATATCCACCACTTCAACCACCCAATACTTTGCTATTATCACTCTGCCCCATGATGTCACAACGACTTCACTGCACTGATCCATAGCCACTAATCCTTCGCTATGTCCACTTTTCCCCATGGAGTCGTACACACCCCACTGCACTGGCTCATAGCCTTACAAATCCTTTACTATGTCCACTCTGCCCCATGGAGTCACAATGGCCCCACTGCACTGGCTAATAGTCCTACTACGATCACTTTGCCCCTCGAGTCATGATGACTCTACTGCACTGATACGTAGTCCTGCTATGATCACTTTGCCCCTCGAGTCGTGATGACTCTACAGCACTGATACATAGCACATCATTCCTTTTCAGTGGTGAATCGAAGTTA
This sequence comes from Allium sativum, assembly GCA_030737875.1. Taxonomy (NCBI): domain Eukaryota; kingdom Viridiplantae; phylum Streptophyta; class Magnoliopsida; order Asparagales; family Amaryllidaceae; genus Allium; species Allium sativum. The sequence goes on along the minus strand of CM060909.1, from coordinate 154,193,754 downwards.
TGAACGTCGACAACTCCTTAGCACACTCCCGCAGCAAAGCCCAACCATGAAGTGAACTCATTGGTTCCCAACTGGATCCTGAGCTCTAACTTCCATTTGGACTACCTTTGCATCTCGGGTTATTGGTCATCATCAGATCAGTTCGGATCGTCGCCTTCATGTCACAGTGGTTCGGATCGGCCTTCAGTATCCCCCACTGGATCGATTCATACCAAGCTTCTCCGGATCGAATCGGAGGTCTTCAGATGGTGATGGATCGGGTCGTACTCCATCAGAGCACACCGGGTCAGGTCGTAGTCTCCAAGTCGCATCGCCATACCACGTTAACGGATCGGGTCGAGGGTGCTTCTGGCGGATCAGGTCGGAGGACTCTAGACGGTTCTATTTGGAGAGAACACTCCTCCTGGTCAAGTACAAACGATTCGTGATCACCATCCATGGGCGGTTCAGTTCGGAGGGACTAACCACGATCGGGTCGGGTCGGGCTATACGATCCGGTCCGGTTTCCTGCATTCTCCTGCAACTTCCAGCGACAGTTTATACGCCTCTCGACGACGTTTTCAACCATTCTAACTATTCTAATCAATCACAAAGCATACCATACAGTCATATCAACAAGTAGAAGTGACCTCAAACACCAAAACATCAGTATGATAGGTTAAAATGGATCAAACATAGCCAAAACCCCATATTTTCCCTTAAGCATGTTTAAGCAAAACTAGTGACATGATTAGTAAAACTTAATCAAATTAACCCATATTTCTAACAGACGTCTAAAACATCATTTAAGAATTTATAAATATTTTTCCAGATTTTTATCATGCATAAATTCGCTAATTAACACTAATTACCCTTAATTAACCATAATTAGTGAGGGACTATGCAAATCACTCACCTTAGCCACAAATAAACCTTAGATTTGAAATAAATCTCTGATATGGCGCGAATACTAATGCTAAACAGCAGCTCTAATCTTGATTTGGTGAAGATCTCCCTTGATTTGATGTTGCTAAGCTTAATCCTTGATTAGAAAGTGATTTGGGCGTGATTTAGAGGTTGGAGGCCATTTTTAGGGTTTCCAAGAGGTAAGTGGAGGCTAGAAAACTGAAATAGAATGAAATCCTAACTCTTTTCAGCCTCCTCATAACCTTAATCCCGAAATGGGTTATGGGCTCATTCACTAATCACTTTATTTGGCCCGGTTAAGCAGTTTTTCACCTTCCAAACTTTATTTCAGTCATATCTCCCAAACGGTAAGTTTGTTTGGCTATTATGACCACTCTACGGAATGGTACATCAAACGAATCTAACAGAAGTGGTTTTAGGTCAAAATTCCTTTCCAATCAAAAGTTATGGCCGAAACAAGATCAACTAGGGGCAAAACGTTCATTTAAAAATCGGCAAAAATTATGAACATGGGAAATGACCCCAATGGACGTTTCCTAAAGCCACATGACCATACGACTTCATATGAGAAAGAAATAAATATTCTATGATCCTCCGATGCATAGAATGCGGGTTGTTACAAAAGCCTTGTTGCTGATTGTATGTCGCTGTCATAGATGGAGGATCAAAGCTCAACAATGCTTTTTCATGACCAGTTCTGACAGTCTCAACTCTTCTACCACTATCTTCAGTTTTAAAGCTAGCTAATTGCAGTGTTATGGGTTCTTCTAATTGTATTCGTCTACTCTTTATAACGAACAACTATATGGATTTCATTGTTGATGAAAACATTAACTCTACACCATCATCATCAACTATTTTAATGGCTTTCAATCCAGAATCGCAGGCCAGTTACACGGTAAATCTATATCAAATTCATCAGATTCTATCTTGACCGATTTATATATCGACTTTTTCAACTTAACCAAATTACAACCTTTAAACAACTTTTACTAGTTTATATGACCATCCAACATATTTACCCAAATTATCTTTGTCTATCGCCATCCTGCCATCAAAATAACATTTCATCGGAACAAATATAGGAATCACCCCACATATAATAAAACAAAATTTTCAATATTTCAATAACGAACCAAATGTCAAACAATACAAAAACTAACATTAGTAAATTAAGATTTGAAAAGGCTTACCTTAAAGAACAGGTAGGAAGAATAAGTTGTCAATTCTCAAGTAGATCTACTTTGAACCAAATATGAATTATAATTGAAATCATAGTTTGTGTGGAATGAGTTTTTGTTTGAGATGAATGGTATAAGAAAAGGAGGGGTTGTCTAGCTAAGTAATGAAAAACTAGATCTAGGCGACATCTGAAATACCGCCAATTGATGGCATTTTATATGTCGCCATAAAGTTCGCTAATGTGGACGGCATCTGAGATGTCGCCAGCAGGGTTAAAAAAATATTAGCGACATCTTAGATGCCTAGTATCCTACATAGCCAAAAGTGGCGTATTTTTATAATTAGTTTGGAAAATAGTCTGTTTTTGTTATAAATTATTAAAACTTTTCCAATTCAAAAAAATTGTTGCGTAAAATTGAAATTTAGACTTTTTGATGTAAGATTATAAAGTCCTCCGTCGAAAGTTTACGCAACTTTTTTGGCAAAGCCAGCGGGGTTGAATGGCAACTACCATTTTATTTATATTATAAGAGTAACTTAAAACATAAACATTGAAAAAAGGTTACAAGGAGAAACATAATGTAAAAGAAAGGGAGGGAGCTTAGATCCATCCGCTTTTGACATGATCATAAAAAATAAAGGTGTAGTGGATGATTTCTTTGTGGATGCCACCGCATGCAGCATAATATACCTGAGTTTTATTACTCATCTTGCTGTGAAATATTCTTTGATTCCTTTCTTTCTAAATTTCATTAATTAATACCTTGAACATGATCAATAGATCATATGTTGCATCTTGTTTCCATCTATTTGATTTGTAGTATTCATCCATTCTTCTTTGATGTCTAACAGGGGATAAGCATAGCTGCCTCTTTCCTTTATCTTTTTCCATAAGAAATGAGTGTATGAACATCTAAAGAATAAATGTTTTAAGTCAAACTGCCAAATCTATAGAATACACATTCTTTCGAGACATTCATCCCTTTATGAACTAGGTTTGATAGAGTTTGCAGCCCATTTTGATGAACTTTTCAAAGTAAAAATTAATCTTTTTATTGTTGTTGTTATTCTATATCCTTTTGCACTAAAGGAACTTGTTTAATTTCGTTTCATCGGTCAGAGTAACATACACCAAGGCCGTTGAGTGTTCTTTTTTTCCTTCAGTCCATAGATAATCATCTATGAGACCAGTAATGTATGTTATATATTGCTACCACGTACTTTGTACTATGTTGTTGTTGGTTCTTGGAAGGCATAACTTGCCATTGATTACATAAGACATAGCTCTAGCATTTATAGGAATTTCACTTTGCATTATATCTGCATGATTTCTCTAACAGAATCAGACCACTTTGAAGCCTAAGAAGTGTACCAAAGTTAAGTTTGTTGTCAAAGATTATTCGTATCAAGGAGTGAGGCTTCAGTTTGTCTCTAATTTTGAGCATTGTTTTTCATACCCATCTTTGAGAAGGTTTAGCGTCTGATGCCCACATCTCAATATTTTTTAGGTTGTGCATTATACTCCAATCAACCTATAAGGATTTATCGTTCAGAACCATATTACTAAAGTGTTTTGATAGGGTTGTTATGTTCCACTGTATGATGTTCTGTATCCCCAAACCCCTTTTGCTCTTTGGCTTTTCTAGTTTGTGGAATGCTTTAAGAGATAGCTTAGTTTAGTGGATTAAGCCAGATCAAAGGAAATTCCTTATTACAGTTTTTAACGTACCTAGCAATTTGGATGGGAGAATGAAAGTTCTACACCAATATACAATCATATAGAATATAATTACATTTAGAATCATTGGTCTGCCAGCTCGTGATAGAAATCTGTTTTCCTATCTAAAAAAACAAAGGTGATTTTTTCATAAAATGGAAGAGTCTAAGCAATAGTTATTCTCTTGGTGGCTAATGGAATGCCAAGGTGTAATACAACATAATTTAATACACCGTAATTATATAAATAAGATAATAAAATGAATATTAGTTAGTAAATTATTCAGAACTGAGTTTAACAGACATTATAGTTGCATTCGTTACAAAATTCTGATTCAGATAGACTCTTGGTTTTTGTAAATCGGACTAAGTATGAAGAAGTTATGAATAAAAGAAGTTTGAATCAAAATTAAAATAATCAAAAAAAAAATTCAAAAGGAAGCACCGGTCACGAGTCCACCTAACCCTACATGGGTCGACCCATGTGTTAACCCAGGTAGAAGGTGGGTCGACCCACCTTTGAGCAGACAGAAGCCTGAACCCGGCCTGCTTTATGTGTTTTATTCTTATGCTCACTCAGCATAATGCATCTTTAATGGTTTGATTTTAAAACCTAATATCCTTTGGTTTATATTATCCTAACATATCTATAAATAGGCTAGCAACCTCATAATTTTCTTACGCAAACATTTCTTCATCTTTCTCCTCCTCTAAGTTATGTTCTGAAATAAGATTAAGAAAATGTTGGGGTGATGCCAGAACATGGATTGAAGGGAAAATTCTTGTTTTTCTTCTACAACTGTTTTAAAGACATTTTCTAGATCTAATACAAATCACTGTGAGTTTCACGTTATTTTTGGATCTGTAATTTAAAAAGGATTTTGATGCTAAATACATATTGGACTTGAAAAGTAATAGTGTTGATAAGTTTATTCTTATATGTTATTGTTCTTTTAATATTATCAATTACGTGTTCATTTTCAGTTATAACCTGTCTATATGTCTTCCTTATCCCCTTTCTGTCACTGTTTCGTTTATAGTCTTATTATGCCGATTTTATCAGTTTGTCCATATCTGAGTTTGTTATTATTTCTCCTTTTCCTTTCTTATTTTGCGCTGAGCCTAGGCCTTTTTCGTTAGAATTGCATAAAATTGGGTTAAATTGGAATAATATGTAATGACAATAAAAAGGAGATTTAGGTATATTGGAATATGGAACCATTGACTGTATAATTGGGATAATTATAAAGGAAGAATTGTAAACATGTTAAATCTAAATAGATTGGATTTAATTTTATATTAAGTAGAATATGTTATAAAAAGATATGTGAATCAGATGTAAGTTAAGTAAAACTTGTTATTATGATCTATATACATCTAAGAAGGTGCCTGTGTGATCTGGGGAAGGGTTGGTACATTCAAGAAATGTCATTTACAGCCGAGAATATAACATAGGGTTATATGACGCTTATTAATGAATTTAAACCTGCTAAGTTAAACCTGTTTGATTAATAAGCTAAGAGGTTCCATATTTGTTGTTAATATATTTTGGGGGGAACTCTTATAATCCTAGTTTGCTTGGAGGAATAAGCCTAGGGGTGGCTTGTATCAATGTGTTGTTTGCTTGGAATCCATATCAATCAGTATCCTCTTATTATCAAATGATTCCCGCACTAGGTAGGGACTAGGGCCGCTTTACTGATGGATGATTATAAGTGGTTCAAATTCTTGAGGTGGGTACGGGCTCGTTCTGGCGGAGTCATGAGTGTGCATGGGTTCGATGGGGGAAGATAAGATGCTGTAACACCAACGGATAGGGCTGTGTCTTTTAAAGTAGATGGTTCAGGACTTATCCCAGACTACCATGGCTGGCACATGTTATTCATATCTGTAGGGAGTTGATCACTGAGTAGTAAGTAGGGTAAAACCTAATCCTATTAATCTGATAGTTGGTGCAGAAATTCTATTCTGAGATATGAATGAGAAGCTTACTCGATCTTACCTTATCTCGTTTGTTTTGTACTTATATATTTTACTGTATTTTCATGTCCAGTATTATTGATCTGCCTTGATACTTCTTTACCTTGTTCTTATGCTAAAATCACTGGAACTCACCAAACTTTATGCTTGATCTATTTTGTTTTTCCTTCTCTCTCTTCCTTCCCCCAAGTTCTCAGGGTGGTGGACTGCAGCATTGACCATGATTCTCCGATTAAGCTTGGACTTGGATTATTTCTCACTTGATGTATTATTTCAGTTTCTGTTCTATGTTTGTTGTTATGGCTCACGAGTGATATGATTTTTATGGTTTTGTACTTGTACCTTGATGGTTTATTTTACAACAAGGTAGATGTTTATGGTTATGACTTTATGGTATTTGAAAATGTAATGTTATGATGGTTTGGTAATAAAAGTTTGAAAATGTTTTCGCTGTATTTTATATTCTATCTTGTGAAACTAGTCTCTGTATTATTATTTTGCTTCATAAAACTTAATGCATCCTCATATTCGTGACATTAAGGGACGTGAGGTGTCACATTTGGTATCATAGTACAAGATCAGAGAAAAGTTTTTGAAAAAGTATTTTCAAAGTAAATATTTTCAAGTAAAACCTATTTTTGAAAAATATATCGCCTCAAGTCATTAACAATATTCCTTCGATCTCCTTTTTGAATCTTTGTTTCTTCTCTTCTCAGCATGTCTGGGGATCCTATTCCCCGAGGGCATTCCCATTCTGACATGGTTCCATAGATACGTAGAGGCTGCAACACCTACCAAAGTGAAAGGAAATGTCCTACCCCCAACTACAGCCGCAGTAGTTCCACCCAATCCTATAGTCAATTTCTTTAAGCTTTGTAAGGAGATTTCTATGCGATGGGAGGAAAGCCATTTTGTGGTACTAAGAGTATCGTGGAGGCACACAATTGGCTTATAGAGATGGAAAATGTGTTCGATTTGTTGGAGCTATATGATAGGAGAAAGATTCAATTGGGCGCTTGGCAACTGAAAGAGGAAGCATCGTATTGGTGGGAAATGACTCAACCAGGGAAGGCAATGGCCAGTTAGGATGAAGTTAAGCGTAGATTTGAGACGAAGTTCTTATCGCAAAATGAGAATGGAATGCAAATGAAGAAGTTCTTAAGTTTGAAACAAGGAAGTGTGACAGTGAAGGAATATGTTAATAGTTTTAATCAATTGGCAATATTTGGCTTGTATTTTGTGAATATTTCTCACAAAAAGGCTTTAAGATTCACGAGAGGGTTGAATCAACCTCTCCAAGGAATGTCAATGACACGTATACTGATAGAAGCAACTTTTGGGAGACTTGTGGACATGGCTTTGATGCATGAGGATGGGAAATAGGAGGAGAAAGAAGTTAAGTATGAAGAGTACAAGCCCAAGACTAATAAGAAGAAGTGGTGGCCCAAGAAGGGCCTAGCAAAAAAGGGAGGAAAATCTAATAAGGCATAAATCAAGACAGAGGTTAAGTGTCATGACTGTGAAAATATGGGGAACTTTGTTAAAGACTGTAGGAAGACCAAGAATTCCCTTTTCGGTTGTGGTCAAGTTGAACATTTTACCAAGCAGTTTCCTAACAAGAAAGGCGAGAAATCGGGATCATTTGGAGGGAAAGTTCATGCACTAGAGGTAGCTCAGGCTGGTGGACCGGATCGAGGTAGGAAAGTCACGTATAAGTTTTGATTCTCCTATTAGGACTCTATTTGATTTTGGTGTTTCTCATTCATTCATATCCAATTCTGTGGTAGATAGTCTGCACCTAGATACTTGTATAGTTTATGATCCTGTAGTGGTCTCAAACCCCATAGGAGGTACGGTTCACTTATCTATGATATGTAGGGTTTGAGAATTTCTGCTATGGGCATCGAGTTTGATTGCAACACAAATATGTTCTTGGCTTTATGGGTTATAGGTTTATTCTAGGAATGGATTGGCTAGCTATGTATGGTGCCATTCTAGATTGTGAGAGGAAAGTTGTTAGGCTTCTAACGTGCCACGGTAGAACTCTCAAGATATATTGTGACCCATGGGGTTCGGTTATGCTCAGTTTCCTAGATTCTCTTGATGCTTCTATTGACGATCTTAGGTCAATACCCATAGTGTGAGATTTTCTGAATGTATTCGATGAGGTTAGAGCATTACCACGAGAAAAGAGACAGATTTCCGAATATACTTGGTAGAGAATGTGAAAGTTGTCACTTTACCAGTGTGACGCATAGACGGAGCATTTCTGAGTGGGGATCTCTAGTCGTCTTTGCGACTAAGGCAGATGGCCCTCTCCGTCTATGCATGGACTATAGGAAATTGAACAATCTCACTAAGAAGAATAGGCACCCACTCCCATGGATTGATGAATTGTTTGACCAGCTATTAGGTGCTTTGGTTTTCTCACAATTGGATCTAGCCATGGGATTTCATCATCTGAGGGTAGTAGATGACAATATAGACAAGACTGCTTTTAAGACTCCAAATGGATTCTTTGAGTGGCTGGTCATGCCTTTTAGGCTAACCAATGACCAACGTACTTTGTGGATTTGATGAGTCTAATGTTTAGGGAGTACATGAAAAAGTTTGTAATGGTTTTCGTGGACGATATTCTTGTTTTCTTGAGGAGCGAGGAAGAGTATGTCATACACTTAGGAGAGGGTCTCCGCACACTCAGATCGCATCAACTTAAGGCTGAGTTTTCTAAGTATCATTTATGGTGAAAGGAGGTAGGGTTCTTAGGGAATGTTGTCTCCAAGGGTTGAATAGTGGCGGACCCTGCTAAAGTTGTCGCAGTTCAAGATTGGAAAGTCCCTAAGAATGCAATAGAGTTTAGTGGTTTCTTGGGGTTGGCGGGTTACGACAGAAAGTTCATTAAGGACTTTGCATGGATATCAGCTCTGCTCACCCGTCTAATGAAGAAGAATTTAGCTTTCGCTTGGAGCATAGATTTGCGAAGATGCATTCCAGAGGTTAAGGAGGGTTGTGACATCAGCTCATGTTTAGACTCTTCGTGATGGTACCAAGGTGTTTACAGTCTACACAGATGCTTGTGTCACAGATTTAGGTGCTGTGTTGATGCAAGAAGGTGGGGTGGTATGCTACAGAAGTAGGCAATTGAGAGTTCATGAGAGGAACTACCCTAGCCATTTAGAGTTGGCAGCAATAGTGTTCATACTTAAGTCTTAGCGACACTATCTACTCAGTGAGAGGTTTGAACTTTACACGGATTACAAGCTGCTCAAGTATTTGTTCTTGTAGAAGGATCTCAATTTAAGGCAACAACGATGGATGGAGTTTCTTGCGTCCTACAATTTTGAAATAGCATATACCCCAGGCAAGCGGAATGTGGTTGCGGACGCATTGAGTAGGTAGAGGATAACCTTGAGTCCTTTATTCATAGTGAGGCAGAGCTTGGAGTTCATCTCGATCTTTGATTTTAGACCATCTACGGATTTTACGCCTGGTTTGTTGGCATCGTTGGAGGTGCGACCTACTATTCTGGAGCGCATTGAATGCACATAGCGAGAGGATTAGCATTTAGTGTTGGAGAATGGAATTTCGATGGCAACAACTTTGTTTCGATTATCTACATTATTGATTATAAAATATATACTAACATCTTTTGTCCAGAATATATATATATACATATATATATATATATACATATATATATGTATGTATGTATGTATGTGCAGGATATAAATATTGAACATTGTACAGTTTTAAAGCTTCAAGATTTCAAGGAATTCAAGACTCGTGAGTATCAATATATCTAGATTTCATGAGCTCAAGATAATCAAGTAATAGAGTCTAGTTTATATGTAAAACTCCGGTTAACTCTTTCAAATTCTGTTTTCAAATTCCTTTTCAAATTTATTTCAATTTTATTTCAAACTCCCACTACAACGAAAAACACTTTATGCAATAGGCAATATCTATTGCAGTAGACCAATTGCAACAGACCCGCGCCTGTTGGTATAGCCGAAGTTGCAAAAAGTTTACAACATTTTCCGTCTGTTGCAATATGATGTTGCGGTATACTTTTTGGCAACAGGGTTTTGCTGTTACAACAGATCTGTTTGCAACAGTATACGCCTGTTGCAATAGATTTATAAATCTATAAAAAAAATACAGCCTATAGGTACTACACATTAAATGCATTCGTTTTAGTAATAGTGTATGTCACAGAATGAAATAATGAAATAAAAATTTTATTTTAACAAAGTTTTAATAGTACAAACAATTGCATCAAAAATTTCTATAATTTTGAATTTTCATACACCATTCATATATAACAATGTCTTCTCTCACACAACACATTTTTTTCGAATAGGAGCAATGAGAAGAGAGCTGATACCAAGAACAACTAAATTCAATAGCAAACCAAATGCACCTTCTCTAACTCCACTTTCATAAGCTTCACTCTAAGAAAGATTCCCTTTTGGATCGCCATGATAGACTTCACGTCCCATCCAATCAGTATCAAATAGGAAGAATGGAAACCATGATGTCCAAGTAAGAGCCATTACAAAAAGCACAGAATGCATGCTAGGTGGCAAATGCCTCAAGCTGGTTAAGAGATTAACAAGGACAGCTGATGGCCCATTATTGAAATCATCAGTGGTAACGAAATTTAAAGGACTGTTAGAATTAGTTTCGCCATATGTTTCAGCTTGTTGACTAAACTCTAGCTTTTCTGGTGTTGTGTTATGTTGTTTGCCTTTCAATAAAGGAGTAGAATCAGAGTGTCTTTGGGTTTCATTTGTTCCTAGTGGAACTTCTTTTGCAAAATACAGAGTCATGTACATACAGAACATGAGAAAAATCACAGCAACTAAAAAAGCTCCTTTCAAATTTGCACTTGCTTCACAACAAGCTTTAGTTCTCAAATGGGAACCACCTGTGCCATTGTCCACTAGCACCAGCTGAAATCCAAAATTATTTCCAAAAGCCATCCATGAGCAATAAAATGTATTGGCAGAATTACATTGTTCAGGTCCTGAAAGATCGGCCACAAGAGCACGTGAAGGACCATGTACTGCATTGCATGCAAGGTCAAGAAACCAAAATCCAATTATAAATATTGCAACAGCTCCCCATCTGGGTCCTTTAAAATCCATGCAATCTACATTAAGATCTCGTAACAGAAATTCTGCATCTGCAGCAAAACATATTAATATAACAGGAATCCTCACTTGCTTTGAACTTTTTTTTTATAGATCTACTTTTATCATGTTTGTAATATACTATTATAGGATTGAGAGTAAATTTGTCTAAATAATTTTCTTACATTTACAGGGGGTGTCAAAAACAAAAGTAGAGGTGTTAATCAACCAAAAGAAGAAAAAAAATCTACCATTAAAGATTGTAACATGCTGAATGTTGATTATTTACAAAAAATAGCAATTTATCCGTTGTACCAGCTTAGAAAAAGGGCAACTCTACTTATTCCTTTCCCATTTTGGACTAGCTACAGCCAGATTCCATTATTTCTTGAAGGATTATAAAATATTCCAAAACTTTGTTCTCGGCTTAACTAGATCAGAGAGGGAAAAACTAAAAACAACTCAACATGACTCGTCCTTTCCACAGTAATTGAAACAACATCAAAACTGAATATAAGGAGTCAATAAAGAAAGCTGAAAAGCCCAACCAAACTGCATGCCAGCACCAACCATAGATCCAAGAACCAACTTCTTCATGCTTGATCCTCTCTTAATGTTCAACCCGTTGTAATTGGTAGACAAAGAAGACGATCCAAGCAGTGAATTGTTATACATTCTAGAAGGAAATAATGAGGCAGGAATGCTGGTCGAATCTCTTTGATCTCGATCTTCATCTCCTTTATCGTCGTCTAGAGCGATGAGCTCGAGCTCTGTCTCCATCAGATGGCGGTAAGGTAATCGGATTAAGATTCCATCCATAGTTTGATAAATTTGTAAGAGCTGCAAGGTTTAGCAGATCTGAAAGGGAAGTAAAGCAGTGAATCGATGAAGGAGAGAGAACCGCAATCCAGGTGAAAGAGAATGGCGTGTAATAAATTGAAGTAGAAAACACATACAAGTAAATGAATGATATATCATAAAACAAAATTTGAGGAATAAAGTGAATGCTTAGAACAAATTTGAGGAGAATTGATGGTGGCGAAAATTAGGGCTGAGGGGAAGATGTAGCGGCTGTACATTTTAAGGAGAAACGAAATTGCAAATACTGGGGCCATTTTGAATAGGCTAATTCTATTAACACCCCTCATTTTGCTTTTGCCACCCCCATTACATTTTTAAAAAATAAAATGACTTATTTACCCTTATTTGTTATTACACTTGGCATATTCATCATTTCATTTTATTATGCATTTTAATCATAGTGAAATGGGGAAGCAAGACGAGAATAATAAAGTTCATCGAAGAAGACAATTATAATTTTTAGGAAAATGATGTTATATTTTATATTTGATATTTTTCTCAAGATCTTCTTTTTAAAATTTGATTTACAATTCAATCATTTTTTAATTAAACTATAATATAATTATTTAGATAATGCTATTGATGAAAAAAAAGTTAAAAAGCCGTTACTAGTTATAATTATGTTGTTTTTGGATTTCAACTCTTCTTCATTCCATTGTTAAGTTTAAGTTACATTTTTAAGTATAAAATAAAGGGTAGTTTTGATATATTCTAGGGTGAGAAAAGCAAATGATGGAGTGCGATAAATTTTGTTTAAATAGTGGGGTGGGAAAGACAATAGTTGGGGTATGAATAGATTTTTCCTTTTGAATATATTACTAGTGAAGCAGCCCTCGATACCCGTGAATATTTTGGCGCATATTTTGGATTTTGAAGCCAAAAGTTCAAACTTTGGAGCAAAAAATTTAGACGTTTGGAGCCAAGCGTGTAGGGGATCGATGTGTTAGAAAACAGGATAGTTGCAATTGTCATGACAGTAAAGTTGCTAAAGAAATATAATAAATAGAAATTAAACTTTAGTAGTTATTAAACATAGGCATTTTATTTTTTCAAAAAGAATAGACTATAGTTTCAAATGAATTTTTGAAAATATTTTATTTTATTTTTTCAAATAATAAGTAATTTAACCATAGGCATTTGAATTTCAAATTTATTGTCCTTCTTGCTTGGTCAAAGCACACAAATAATAAGAAATAGAAACTAGTTCTTAGTTACTAAATATTACTTATTAATAATTTAATGTTAACTATTCAACATTGATTATTTAATTATTTATTATTTATTTAATATTTAAATATATTCATATTTCAAATTAAGTATGGATTATTATCCATTAGCTTATTATTATTATTTAACAATTATTTATTTATTTTATTATTTTTAAATGTTAATTGTTATTATTTTTAATTATTAATTATTGTTATTTAATTATTAGTCATAAATATCACTTTAAAATACTTAAATTTTATTATTAATTAACTAATATTAAATATTAATATTAATTATAATTATAATATAATTATTAGTAGTTAATCATTTAATAGTAACTATGTAAAATTAATTATTAAAAGTTAATCATGAAAAACTTATACTTATTTTTAATAATATGTTTTTCGCAACTGGCTTTTCCAGTTGTAAAAAATATAGTTATTGCAAGTGGCGAAAACAGTTGCTAAAGATATTTATTTTTAACTTTCTTGAAGTGCAGTTGCAAATAATATGTTTGTTGCAACTGTTATGAAAGCACAGTTGCTAAAAGTATGTTTTTGCAACAGGAAGGAAACACAGTTGCTAAAAATATACTTTTCACAACAGGAAGAATAGGTATGTTGCTAAATCTTATCTATTGCAACTGCTATAATAGATTTGTTGCTAAGTATTATTTACTGCAACTGTCATTTGTCGCCCGTAGCAAATAGCTACTTGCAATAGAGTATTTTTCTTGTAGTGTCCTTTTCTCAAATGATTTCAAATTATTAAGATTTCACTTATGATTTCAAATATTATATAATATATATGTTCTATAGTTTTATATTATATAAACTTATAAATATGTTTATATTATATATCACTATGTTTTTATATGTTTTTACACTTTAGAAAATTCATTTTAAAACATTAGTTTTGATTTAAGAATTTCTACAATACATATATTACTTTTAACACTTGCAAAAAATTTAAAATTTACCTAAGACAAAACTTAAGTTTTACATAGATAAAACTCAACACAATCAATAATCAATTACAAGCAAAAGCAATTTTTAGATCTGAAAACTATTTTGATCGTAACTTTCTCGTTTCTTATCATAATTTAAAATTTTTTATGTTTTGGAAAGCTTGGAATGTAGCCTGACTTCAAAAATCAAAATAATAGGTATATGTCGACATACATAATTCAACATGTCGACATATAATTGTCGTATTTTCAAGTGTCTTTTTATATTTTGAAACTCTTCAGAAACATTGCAATCTTTCAAACACTATAAATAGGGGTTAAATTCGAATTTTTTTATCACTTCTTCTTCTCCATCTTCATCCTATCTCTAACCACTATTATTATTCTTTAGTTTCTCGATTTCTATACTTATAATCTATTGATTTCAATAAAAATTATATCATTCTCTTTCTCTTCTCAATCTCCGTCAACTACTATCTATTTGGAAATGCTATTTAACAGTTTTAGGGCTATTGTAATCATTTGGGAATTGTTTGGGAAAGGGTGTGTTCCTTGTAGCTCGGAAATTAAGGAAAGGGATCGGTGTGAACCTTGTAGCCATGAAACCAAGGGTGTGTTATCGGTGTTAACCTTGTAGCCATAAAATCAAGAGTGTTGTAAGATTGATACTAGTATTAGTAAAACTCTGCGCAATCCAGCGTTGCATGGGACTAGACTAGGAGTAATCTGAGCCAGTATAAAATCTGGTGTGTCCTTTCCTTTTCTGCATTTTATATTTACTTATCTCTTTATGTGTGATTTTTTCTATGTTTGTGATCATTTATGCTATGATAATCATTGTGTGATTCATATAGTAATTCAAGATTGTTTAAAATTTCCATTATCTCTTTAAAACACTATTCACCCCCCTCCAGTGTTAGTTTTGCCTTAAGATTCTTAATCAACATTCCCTAATAGTTAATGGACATTTTGGATAGACTTGGCAGAGGAGAGACCTCTAGTCACCTAACAAGATATTCTATGAACGAGAGAGGGTGACTATGAAGAGATGGGAGACTGTGTGTTCCTAAAGTAGAGATTTGTTGAGATTAGTTCTTGAGGAGGGTAACATGATGTACCAAGACATAAAGAGGGTTTTTCATTGGACCGGTATGAACAAGGACGTGGTAGAGTTTATGGCCCAATGTTTGACTTGCCGTGAGTAAAGGCTGAACAAATGAAACCTGGCGGATTGCTTCAGCACTTAGATATTCCACAGTGGAGTGGGAGAGCGTCTTTATGGATTTCATTGACATACTTCCCAGATCGAGGAAGGGCAACACCAATATATGGGTAATAGTAGATAGATTGACTAAGAGACTCAATTTATCCTCATCAAGAGCAAGAAGACGGCAGCTTGGTTGGCATCGGTATACTTTAGAGAGATTGTCTGACTTCATGGGGTACCTTCCAGTATAGTTAGTGATCGTGATCCAATCTTTACGATGGAGTTTTGCAGAAGCTTGAAGGAGGCACTAGGGACGCAGTTACGACTTAGCACCGACTATAACCCTTAGACCAATGGACAGACTGAGAGGGTCAATAGGGTTCTCGAAGTTTTATTGAGATTGTGTATCCTAAACTTCGGTGGGACTTGGGAGGAGCATCTTCCATTAGTTGAGTTTGCCTATTATAATAGTTATCAGTTGAGTATCGGTATGGCTCCCTTCGAGGCACTTTATGGACGACCCTGCAGATCACCTACATATTGGTGGGAGTCTACAGACTTACTTCTACTTGGACTTGAGATGGTTAGAAAGACTTCTGAGAAGATAGACCTTATTCGCAGACAGATGAAAGCAGCTCAGGACAAGCAGAATTCATACACTGATCAAAGGAGGACTGATTAGATTTTGAGGTATGAGATATGGTCTTTATCAAGGTGTAACATTTAAGGAACGTTATTATCATTGGCTCGGTAGGGAAGTTAGCGCCAAGGTTTGTAGGACCAATTCCCACAGTTGAGAGGATAGGCCGGATTGCCTACAGAGTTAGACTACTATAGAGGCTAGCGGGAGTTCACGACGTGTTCCATGTTTCCTACTTGAGGAAATGTCTACATGATTCAGCACAGATAGTAGAGCCAAGTACCCTTGAGGACGTTGAAGTCGAAAAGGATGCATCAGTTAGAAAAGTTCCTACCCGTATTCTTGGATCAGAATTTAAGAAGCTACGTAACAAGGAGATCAAGTTAGTGAAGGTGCAATGGGGAGAAGATCATGATGGGAACCCGAAGACAAGATTCGTGCTTCTTACACTTTTCTCTTTGAGAGTACGTTCTTAATTTCTTTCTAAGCTTTCGAATTCGAGTTTTTTTTCTATTGTTTGAATTTGATCCTTAGGTAGAAGCCTATGGTTGAAAATATGTGTTTGATACATGTTATGTTTGATGATTACAAATGGATGCAGTGGATGCATATACACACATTATGCACTTGATTGGCTCAAGCACTTACATATTGCATATGGATGTGCGCGCATTTTAATTTTTAATGGATGGCAATGGTTGAATCATCACATAGATGTTGCATTTTGGGTGAATGGTTGTTACACACATATAAATTTTTTATGTATTATTAGGATTCTTTTCCATACATATTGGATACATGGCACAAACATAAATTGCATTAAGTAGGTCAACTGGATCAGTATACCGACTAAATTTCACATTAGTGTAGGGACATATACATAACACCTTTGAATACATCCATACAAAGCAATATAAATTCTAAAGAAATGAATGTCAGTGGTTGATGGATGAGTAGATGGGTGTAGGTTCTTAACATTAATAACATTCTTCTTAACTTGTGGATTTTGGGGAGGAAATCCTTTAAAGAGGGGAGAATGTAACATCCATAATCTAATACACCATAACTACATGAAGAAGATAATAACATGAATATTAATTAGTAAAATATTCAGAACTGAGTAAAACATACTTTACCATTGCATTCATTACAAAATTCTGGTTCAAATAAACTCTTGGTATTCATAAATCGGACTAAGTATGAAGAAGTTATGAATAAAAGAATTTGAATCAAAATTAAAATAATTAAATAAAAAATCCAAACAGAAGTTGCGGTCATGAGTCGACCTGACCCTATATAGGTCGACCCATGCGTCGACCCTAAGGTCGACACTAGTGTCGACCCGGGTAGTATGTGGGTCGACCCACCTTCGAGCAGGCAAAAGCTTGAACCTAGTCTGTTTAATGTTTTTTATTCTTATGCTCACTCAGCATGATGTGTCTTTAATGGTTTGATTTTAAAACCTAATATCCTATGGTTTATATTATCCTAACATATCTATAAGTAGGCTAGCAACCTCACAATTTTCTTACACAAACATTTCTTCATCTTCCTCCTCTTCTAAGTTATATTCTTAAATAAAAATTAAGAAAATGTCGAGGTGCTGCCAGAACATAGATTGGAGGGATAATTCTTGTTTTTCTTCTACAATTATTTTAAAGACTTTTCTGTATCTAATACAAATCACTCTGAATTTCACGTTATCTCTAGATCTGCAATTTAAAACGTATTTTGACAGTAAATATATATTGGATCTGGAAAGTAACAGTGTTTATAAGTTTATTCTTATATGTTATTGTTCATTCAATACTGCCAATTACATGTTCATTTTCAGTTATTACCTTTCTATATGTACATATATCTTCCTTATCCTCTTCTGTCACTGTTTTATTTATAGTCTTATTATGCCTATTTTATCAATTTGTTCATATATCTGAGTTTGGTTATATTTCCCCTTTCCCTTTTTTATTTTGTGCTAAGCTTAGGCCATTGAGAGTCTCGGCCTTTTTCGTTATAATTGCATAAAATTGGGTTAAATTGGGAAAATATGTAATGACAATAAAAAGGAGGTTTGGGCATATTGGAGTGTGAGAACCATTGATTGTATAATTGGGATAATTATAAAGGAAAATTGTAAACATGTTAAATCCAAATGGGTTGGACTTAATTTTATATTAAGTAGAGCATGTTTTAAAAAGATATGCGAATCAAATGTAAATTAGGTAGAAAATGCTACTATGGTTTATATACATCTAAGCAGGTGCTTATGTGATTTGGGGAAGGTTTGTTACATTTAAGAAATGTCATTTACAACCGGAAATATAAAATAGGGTTATATGATGCTTATTAATGAAATTTAACCTGCTAAATTAAATCTATTTGATTAATAAGATAAGCGGTTCCACGTCTGCTGTTAATATATTATAGGGAAACTCTTAAAATCCTAGTTTACTTAGGGAAGCAAGCCTAGGGTGGCTAGTATCAATATGTTGTTTGCTTGGAATCCATATTAATCAGTACCCTCCTATTATCAAACGAGTCCCGCACTAGGTAGGGACTAGGGCATGCTTTACTAATGGATGATTGTAAGAGGTTCAAATTTTGGAGGTGGGTACGGGCGCGTTCTGGCAGAGTCATGAGCGTGCATGGGTGCGATAGGGGAAGATAAGACGCTTTGACACCGACAGATAGGGTTGTCTCTTTTAAAGTTAATGGGTTTTGGACGGGTATCCGCAACTGCCATGGCTGGCACAGGTTATTCGCGTCTGTAGGGAGCCTAATTGGGTAGTAATTAGGGTAAAACCTAATCCTGTTATTATAATAGTTGGTGCAGAATTTCTGTTCTAGTATATGAATGAGAAGCTTACTTGATCTTACTGTATCTCGTTTATTTCATACTTTTATATTTTAATTTATTTTCATGTCCAGTGTTATTGATCTGACATGATACTTCTTTATCTTACGCTTATGCGAAAAATCACTATAACGTGTAGATTTTATGTTTGACCTATTTTGTTTTCCTTCTCTCTCTTCCTTTCCCTCCCAGGTTCTCAGGGAGGTGGATTACAGCTGTAACGACCCGCATTCTACGCACCATAGGATCATAGAATATTTATTTCTTTCTCATGCGAAGTCGTATGGTCATGTAACTTTGGGAGACGACTATTGGGGTCATTTCCCATGCTCATCATTTTTGCCCATTTTTAAATGACCATTTTGCTCCTAGCTAATCTTGTTTCGACCGTAACTTTTGATTGGAAAGGAGTTTTGACCTGAAACCACTTCCATTAGATCTGGATGATGGTTTACTTTTCCGTAGAATGGTCACTTTAGCCAAACGGACTTACCATTTGGTAGATATGGCTGAAACAAGGTTTAGAAGGTGAAAGACAGCTTAACCGGGCATAATTAGGTAATTAACAGCTAGGCCAGTGGGGGATTTCATAATTTGGAGTATTTAAGGGCTGTTAGGGTTTAGAGAACACCCATTTCTCTTTTTTTTCAGCCGCCACTTATCATTCCTCTCAACCTAGCAATGGCCTCCAACATCTAAAACACCTCCTAATCACCATTTAATCAGGTATTGGCTTAATCTACATCAAACCAAGGCGAATTAGCATAGAATGTGGAATAGAGCTGCTGGAACGCATAGAGATTGGATCTATATCAGAGATTATTTTAGATCTATAGTTTGTTTGTGGCTAAGGTGAGTGATTAGCACCATTTGACACTAATTAGGATTGATTAGTGTTAAATAGCGAATTTAAACATGATTAAATTCTGGAAAATTATTTATAAATTTTGAAATATTGTTTTAGGCCTCTTTTAGATAATTTGGTTAATTTGATTAAGTTTTGCTAATCATATCATTAATTATGCTTAAACATGATTAAGGGAAATATGGGTTTTTGGGTATGTTGATCCATATTGACACATTAAATTGTTGTTTTTATGTTTATGGTTGATTCTCTATGTTGCTATGACTATATGGTATGCTTTATGATTGCTTAGATCAGTTAGAATGGTCGAAAACGTCGTCGTATGGCATAAAACAGTCGCTGAAAAAGTTGCAGGAAAAACTGCAGGGATCGGGATCGGATAGGGGAAGGGGTTCGGATAAGATAGGATTGGTCGAACCGAACAGACACCAGAGACAAGGAATCTGAACCGAACCGGAGCCCAGGCAGAAGAAAGAGTATGGCAACAAAGGAAGGCCGCTAGCTTGGAGTTGGAGTTGGAGTGAAGCACCGAACCGAACAGGAGGCGTTGGACTGAAGTGAAGTGAAGTACAGGAGACGAACCGAACCGAATCGCATGGAGGAGAGGAACCCGAACCGAACCGAGGGAAGGGAATTTAGCCGAACCAAATGGGGAGCTGAGCACCACATGCCGAACCGAACCGATTTTGGACCTCCACCACTACTACACGACGACTCTTCTGAAGGCCAACTCCAATTCGACCAAACCCCGAGATGCAAAGGAAGTCCAAATGGGAGGTTATTACTCAGGATCCAAATGGGATAAACGAGTCAACTTCATGAGTGGGCTTTGCTGCGGGACGTGTGCAAAAGGGTTATCGATGCCTATATTTTTGGTTCACCACTGAGAGACGGATTAGGGGCTTGTAGTGATAGTTATACGGGGTTGGACTCCGTCATGGCCCAAAGGATTAGGTGAACAGAGTAATGAGTATCGTATGCTTTATGCACTGAGTGAGAGATGTGAGGATGGTTGCTATGCTTGATTTGTTTGCTATCTCTATGACATGCACACCCCCACCCCCGTATCCTTTACCCTATATGTTAGTGGCACCTTAGAGTATTGTATGGTATGTTGTGCTAACTCTTTGGTTGTAGGTCCAGGTTCAGGTATGGTTTAGTATATCTGTTATTGTTCTGTTTTGCTGCAACCAGACTTTTGGTCTGACCCAGAGTTTTATGTCTCTTCTTATTACTCTGGGTGCTCTTAAACGGGCAGACTATAGATAGGTTAGCTGGTTGTGCACGAGTAGCTGTCCAGAGACGAGCAGGAGGCTTACACGTACTATTCTCTATATACATTCTCCCTGTGTCGCTGCTGGTCACTACTTTGGGCATCAGTAGTGTACCTTCCTTATTGGCTTTAGAGACAATTTTCAAAAGTTGTAATAATGATGATGTGGAACATAAGCTGTATTTGGATTTTCCGTTGCTATGATGTTTAGTTTTCAGCTTATGCACTGTCTCGCCTGTTTTATGTCAAAATATGTTGTTATTATATTTTATTACATGCGTTGTGAGACATTCTACAGGTTCTCTATTAGTCCATGTTAAATTTCCTTTCCTTCCCTTTTCTTTGGCGACCGTCCCGTGCTGGTTGGACATCGGCACAACGCACTTTCATGGGAAATGTCGGCTGGTGCGGGGAGGGTCGTCAAACTTGGTATCTGAGCTCTAGGTTACGTAGTTAACCTAAGGAAGACACCAGAGAGAGACAGTACATATATGATAGCGCGTATTTTTTGATATTTTGGTTTTCAAAAGCTATATATATGTACTATTAGTATATTTAAGGATGAAGTCGCATTGCACTGGCACCATTGAAGAGATAGCTAATCGTTTTCTCCTTACAGATTGAACGATGAGCCGATATACGTGGGATACTGGTATAGGAGCTAATAATGGGAAAGCTCCTGATGTGAGGACGATGTTCACTGACCTCATAAGAGAGATGCTTAGGGTTGTACAGAGGGCAACTCCTAATGCTGCAAATGGTGGTGGTGCAACGGTGCAGGCGCCTAGGGCCGATTTCGCCAAGCTTAACAAGGATTATACTAGTTTTGGCGGGAAGCCATTCCACGGAACGAAGTCGGCTACGGATGTTCAAGATTGGTTGGATAGTTGTGAGCGCATCTTCGAGGACTTGGGAATCAATGATGCCATGAAGAGAAAGTTAGCATCGCGTCAGTTTCAAAGACGAGCTATGAATTGGTGGAATGCTATTAAAGCAGCCACCCCTGAAGATCAAGTTACTTGGAATCAGTTTATGACTCGTTTCAGCAAAAAGTTCATTCCAGCTGCTCACAAATCTGAATTGTTTAGGAAATTTTTGGAGCTTAAGCAGAATGGTAGGACAGTCTCTGAATATATTGCTGAGTTTGATACTTTATCGAAGTATGGATTATCTCTTATCGACACTACCGAGAAGAAGAATGAGAAGTTCATAACCGGCTTAGATGAGTACTTAGGGAAAAGGCTGATAAACCACATCGACGAGACGTTCGAATCTATAGTGGGCAAAGCATTGAGATCGGAGAGTCTTTACCCTAAGTCAAAGGCCGATGTTGCTATTTCATCTGTAGAGGAACCAAAGCCGCAAGCAAGCATTGGAGGTAAGAAGGAGTCTTAGAATAAGAGAAAACAGGATCAGACCAAGGGTGGTCAGAAAAACAAGGACAAGAAAGATAAAGAGTGCTTTAGTTGTGGCAAGAAGGGCCACTACGCTAGAGATTGTCAAGAAAAGCCTGGGGAAAGGAAGTTCTTCAATTGCGGCCAAGTAGGACAACACAAGGATAAATGTCCACAACCTCCTAAAGAGAAGTAGATCGTGAAAGCATATGCTATCAACGCTGCTCCTTCTTCGTCGAATGCCCCAACTGCGGAGAAGAAGGGAAAGGGCTTCGTTATTTGAGGTATGCTTTCTATTTATGATGTTTCTGTTCTAGTTTTGTTGATAGGGAGGCATTCCATTCCTTCATATCTAGTGACCTGGTAGATAAGTTGGGATTGGAACCAGAGATGGTCGATAGACCTTTAGTTGTGACGAACCCGATAGGTGGTTCGACTAGTTTTTGCATGATTTGTTGTAATCTGGTCTTATCGAGTTATGGATGTATGTTTGCTTGTGATTTCTTAGTTGTTTTTCTAGTATCATCTCACGTAGATTGTCTGAATTCGGAGGAGGTATTCCTTGAGTGCTTGCCTGATATTGGTTTAGGCCTTTGGGGCTTGTGCTTAGGAAATGTTGAGTTCGACTAGGATGGTTTGCGTGAGATATAAGTAGTTGTTGTGATTTCCATTGAATGATATCTCTGCTTACTCGAGGAGTGATGTGCAGTCGTGACATGAAAAGACTGTTCAATGGTATGGGCTGATGCGAGTTAGACTCGATAGGGTTATGAGATGACTCGAGTGGGACTCGAAAAAGATGCAAAGTAGTGGATTGTTTAGGACCCTATGTTGATGTTCTTTTTGAAGGAATAGGATGCGTTCGTTGATCATGGAAGATGCAACGAAGGATTAGGACGACTCAAGTTGGACTTGAACTCGTAAAAGAAAATAGGTGTTCGTTGATCTTGAAGATGCAACGAATAGGGAGATGACTCACGCTGGATTAGGGTTTGTCAGTAATGGATACTCAAGATTGGGTCTGAGTTTATGGGTAATAGATTGACTCGAGTTGGACTCAAGAAGGCTACAAGGAAATGGATTTGCTCGAGTTGGACTCGAGAGGGCAGCAAGATAATGGATAGACTTGGGTGGGACTCGAGTGTTTTAGGCGGACTAGAAGCAGGGGTATCTGGGGACGCCCGTTACCTTGGATCCATTGACGTGATCTAGTTATCCTTGGAGGATAAATGTACGTTGGACGTATGGTAGTCTGTATGGAGGCGGGGCTTCCATTAGCCTTGGGATTGGTTGGACCAGTCAAGTGGGCATCGACGTATGTATGGAGGCGGGGCTTCCGTTAGCCTTGGGATTGGTTGGACTAGTCAAGTAGGTATAGGCGTGTGTATGGCTTTAGCAGGTGGTAGATAGGACATGTCTGATGGATGCTATGGTTGCTATGTTTGTTCCTATTTTATTCCCTTGAGTAGACTAGCACCTATAGGATTCTGGTAATAGAGAATGAAGAGATGACGGTATACACAGATGTATGTGGTACTAGAACAGGTGATGTACTGATGCATTGAGTAAGAAACATGCCAGTTTGGATGTTATGTTTCTTAAATGGAAGTAATTGGAGTATATCGTAGGAGATGATTTCAGACCTAAATATGGACTTGATCTAGAAATATTGGCAAGTTTGACGGTTAAATCGACTTTGATTGAGCGGATTGGTTCCAGTTAGAGGGATGATCCAAAAACCTAATAGAAATCATCTCCAAGGAAGAGATGAATACCGATGGTGAGAAAATGAACAAGTATGGACCAGAAGGAGAAGGATGACTTCGAAAGGATGATAAACTGGTTGTACCCAATGTCAATGGATGGAGAGATGAAGTTCTTAGAGAATGTCATCACTCAAGAATGACTATACATCCCGGTGGTAACAAAATGTATCGAGACATGAAGCAGGCTTACTACTGGGAAAGGATGAAGAGAGACGTTGGGAAGTTTATCTCCAAGAGTATAAATTGCCAGTTAGTTAAAGCTGAGCAAAGTAAGCCTAGTGGTTTGTTACAACCGTTGAAAATTCCCGAATGGAATTGGGAATAAGTCTCGATGGATTTCATAGATGGTTTACCGAGGATTAGATCGGGCCATGACAGTATTTGGGTGATTGTGGATCGATTAACCAAGAGTGCAAGATTTATACCCGTCAAGTCGAATAGAACGGCAGCTAAGTTAGCTGAGCTATATATGAAATGGTTAGTGAGATTTCATGGAGTACCTAAAAGCATTGTAAGTGAGCGAGACCCATTGTTTATTAGTGGGTTTTGGAAGAGCTTACAAGAGGCGTTAGGATCAGAATGACATCTCAGTACCGCGTATCATCCTCAAACCGACGGTCAGACAGAGAGGGTGAATCAAGTGTTAGAAGATCTCTTGAGAGCTTGCATATTGGATTTTGGTGGATCATGGGATGACCATTTACATCTAGTAGAGTTTGCATATAATAATAGTTATCAATCCAGTATTGGTATGGCTCCGTTTGAAGCTTTGTACGGAAGATCGTGCAACTCACCGTCATGTTGGTTAGAAACCGGTGAGAAGTTTATGCTTGGACCAGATGTGATAAGAGAAACTTCAGATAAGGTTAAGATCATTCAACAACGAATGAAGGCTGCCCAAGATAGGCAGAAGAGTTATGTTGATAAGAGGCGAAAAGATTTAAAGTTCTCCGTTGGCGACTTCGTGTTTGTCAAGATTTCCCCATTAAAGAGTGTGATCGATTTGGCAGGAAAGGCAAGTTAGCACTAAGATTTTGTTGGTCCATTCCTAGTTCTCGAGCAAGTTGGGAATTTGGCATATAAAGTTGAATTACCAGAGAAGATGGCAGGAGTTCATAATGTATTTTATGTTTCCCAGTTAAGGAAATTCGTGCACGACCGCAATATGACTATTTCACCGGATCAGTTGGACGATATCGAGGTTGAACCCGAGGCGGTTGAGAACCGCAGGCCTATGCGTATTATTGGGAACGATACAAAGCAGCTTCGAAGGAAGGCGGTGAGACTAGTCAAAGTTCAGTGGGGTGATGATTAGGAAGACTGTACTTGGGAAACAGAAGAGAACATAAGGAGGAAGTATCCAGAACTCTTTGCCTGGTAAGGTTTTTATATCGATATAGTACTCCCTTGTTAGTAAACCACATGCTAGGATAGGCTTGTTGTGTTGTTTTGTATGCTTGATTGTTTTGTTAATGATTGGTAGGCATGCGGGATCCTTTGTATGTTTTGTGTTAAGGAATTTCGGGGACGAAATTTCTTAAAGAGGGGAGAATGTAACGACCCGCATTCTACGCACAAAGGATCGTAGAATATTTATTTATTTTTCATGCGAAGTCGTATGGTCATGTAACTTTGGGAGACGACTATTGGGGTCATTTCTCATGTTCATGATCTTTGCCGATTTTTAAATGACCATTTTGCCCCTAGTTGATCTTGTTTCGACCATAACTTTTGATTAGAAAGGAGTTTTGATCTGAAATCACTTCCATTAGATCCGAATGATGGTTTTCCTTTCAGTAGAGTGGTCACATTAGCCAAACAGACTTGCTGTTTGGAAGATATGGCTGAAACAAGGTTTAGAAGGTGAAAAACAGCTTAACCGGGCTTAATTAGGTAATTAACATCTAGGCCCGGTGGGGGATTTCGGAATTTGGAGTATTTAAGGGCTGCTAGGGTTTAGAGAACACACTTTTCTCATTTTTCAGCCGCCGCTTATCATTCTTCTCAACCTAGCAATGGCCTCCAACATCTAAAACACCTCCTAATCACCATTTAATCAAGTATTGGCTTAATCTACATCAAACCAAGGCGAATTAGCATAGAATTTGGAATAGAGCTGCTGGAACGCATAGAGATTAGATCTATATCAGAGATTATTTCAGATCTATAGTTTGTTTGTGGCTAAGGTGAGTGATTAGCACCTTTTGACACTAATTACGGCTAATTAGGATTGATTAGTGTTAATTAGCGAATTTAAACATGATTAAATTTGGAAAAATATTTATAAATTTCGAAATATAGTTTTAGGTCTCTGTTAGAAAATTTGGTTAATTTGATTAAGTTTTGCTAATCATATCATTAGTTATGCTTAAACATGATTAAGGGAAATATGAGTTTTTGGGTATGTTGATTCATATTGACACATTAAATTGTTGTTTTGATGTTTATGGTTGATTCTCTATGTTGCTATGACTGTATGGTATGTTTTATGATTGCTTAGATTAGTTAAAATGGTCGAAAACGCTGTCGTATGGCGTAAAACAGTCGCTGGAAAAGTTGCAGGAAAAACTACAGGGATCGGGATCAGATCGGATAGGGGGAAGGGTTCGGATCGGATAGGATTGGTCGAGTCGAATCGACACCAGAGACAAGGAATCCGAACCGAACCGAATCCCAGGCAGAAGGAAGAGTATGACAACAAAGGAAGGCCGCTAGCTTGGAGTTGGAGTTGCAGAGAAGCACCGAACCGGATCGGAATCCATGAGCACCGAATCGAACATGAGGCGTTTGACTGAAGTGAAGTACAAGAGATGAACCAAACCGAATTGCATGGGGGAGAGGAACCCGAACCGAACCGAGGGAAGGGAATTTAGCCGAACCAAATGGGGATCTGAGCACCACATGTCGAACCAAACCGGTTTTGGACCTCCACTACTACTACGTGACGACTCTTCTGAAGACCAACTCCAATTCGACCAAAACCCGAGATGCAAAGGAAGTCCAAATGGGAGGTTATTACCTAGGATCCAAATGGGATCAACCAGTCAACTTCATAAGTGGGCTTTGCTACGGGACGTGTGCAAAGGGGTTATCGATACCTATAACTTTGGTTCACCACTGAGAGACGGATTATGGTCTTGTAGTGATAGTTATACGAGGTTGGACTCCGTCATGGCCCAAAGGATTAGGTGAACAGAGTAATGGGTATCGTATGCTTTACACACTGAGTGAGAGATGTGAGGATGGTTGCTATGCTTGATTTGTTTGCTATCTCTATGACATGCACACCCTCGTATCCTTTACACCATATGTTAGTCGCACCTTAGAGTATTGTACGGTTTGTTGTGCTAACTCTTTGGTTGTAGGTCCAGGTTCAGGTATGGTTTAGTATACCTGTTATTGTTATGTTTTGCTGCTTATCGCTCATACCAGACTTTTGGTTTTACCCAGAGTTTTATATCTCTTCTTATTACTCTGGGTACTCTTAAACGGGCAGACTAGAAACAGGTTAGCTGGTTGTGCACGAGTAGATGTCCGGAGATGAGCACGAGGCTTACACGTACTATTCTTTATATACATTCTCCCTATGTCACTGCTAGTCACTACTTTGGGCATTAGTAGTGTACCTTCCTTATTGGTTTTAGAGGCAATTTTCAAAAGTTGTAATAATGATGATGTGGAACATAAGCTGTATTTGGATTTTCCACTGCTATGATGTTTAGTTTTCAGCTTATGCACTGTCTCGCCTATTTTATGTCAAAATATGTTATTATTATATTTTATTCCATGCGCTGTGAGACATTCTACAGGTTCTCTGTTAGTCCACTGTTAAATTTCCATTCCTTCCCTTTCTTTGGCGACCGTCCCGTGCTGGTTGGACATCAGCACAACGCATTTTCATGGGAAATGTCGACTGGTGCAGGGCGGGCCGTCACAACAGCATTGTCTATGATTCTTTGATTCAGCTTGGGCATGGATTGTTTCTCACTCGATGTATTATTTCGTTTTTTTCCAATGTTTATTGTTATGGCTCATGAGGAATACAATTTTTATGGTTTTGTACTCGTACTCTGATGATTTATGTTTCAACCAGACAGTGTTTATGGATATGACTTTATGGTATTTGAAAATGTAATGTATGATGGTTTGATAATAAAAGTTGTAAAGTTTTCCGCTTTATTTTATATGATGTCTTGTGAAATTAGTCTCTATATTATCATTGCGCTTCAAAGAACTTAATGCATCCTCATATGGGTGACATTAAGGGACGCAGGGTGTCACACAAGGTATGAGATGCTATTGTTCATGGGAGACATATTTGTAAAAGTAAGTCCTTCTTGAACTTGTTAATAGGGTAGGCCAACAATCAGAATTTGAGATTTATTGAGGTTCACTTGAATGCCTGAGAATGAATGAAAAGTGTATATGATGTTTATGACAGTTTGAAGAGAGGAAGGGGTAGGCTTGGCTAATATTAGAAAGTCGTCAGTAGAGGCTAAGGGATTGATGTGAGGTGATTTACGTTTAGTGTGTAACACAAAGTTCTTGAGAGCAACTTGTCTTTCAAACTCTAGGGATAGGGTTTCCATTATGATTATGAAGAGGTAGGCTGATATGGGCCGGGGTCTCCCTGCCTTAATCCAATTTTGGCTTTAAAGTATCCTACAGTGCGTGCATTGAATACTAGAGTGTACCTGACTGTAGAAACGCATAGATATATCTAGTGAATAAATTTGGCTGGGAAACTCATTTTTTCCATTATACATAAGAGGGAGGACTAGTTTATAGAGTCAAATGCTTTTTCTATGTATATTTTTAGCATAGCTCTAGGGGGTTTATTTTTAACATCATATCCATTGAAGAGCTTGTGGGTCAAGAGTACATTATCAAGAATATTTCAGTTTGGAAGAAAGACTACTTGGTATGGGGAGACAGTATGTTGAAGGGTTTCCTTGATTCTCTTAGCTAGAATTCTGGATATTGCTTTATAAATCACATTGCATCAAGCAATGAGTCTGAACTGATAAACATCTATGGGATGTTGGGTTTTAGGCATGAGGACAAGGTTTGTAGAGTTTATTGAGCTTAGAAATTTTTTTTAAAAAAAAAGCATGCATTGCTTTCAGCACTAAAGGAGAAATGATGGATCAACAGTGTATATAGAAGGATGTTGTAAATCTATCAGGACCCGAGGAAGCAGATTTTCTCATGTAGAATATTGATTCTTTTATATCTTCAATCATTTAATGCCTAGTAAGAAGCTCTTGCATTTCAGAGGAAATGGTGACTATTAGGAGACTGGAAAGGAAGGTTAGGTTTGGTTTAGTTGACAATTTACCAACCAGGTCAGTGAAGTAGGTTAAGTAAGCATCATCAACAGTTGTTGGAGAGGAGTATATTTGACCATATAAATCGTTTATTTGATGTGTGTGTGTGTATATATGTATATTCTTTTGCTTCCTTAATCTTCAGGGATGCATGAAAGAGTTTAAAATTCCAATCACCATGTATGGACCACTTTTACTTATTCTTTTGTTGGATCATATTAGCTTCAGACTCTAATGCTTCTTCTAGCTGCACTGTTAACTCCTTCTTTATTTGATAGTTGCTTAGATCAACAATAGGTTGGAGAGTGATCTGTCGTACTTGTCCAAGTTCTATTGTCATATCAGTGGATTTTTTATTACCTTTCCCATATATTGTTTTTGATCATTTCCTCAGAGATTCCTTTGTGTTTTGCAGTTTTTTCTACAAGTTGTCATTGGGTTTCCAAATGTTCGAATCTTTCAAGATTCATCTACAACCTGTAAGTTTACTTGCTTAAAAATGGTTGTTGTGCCAAAGGATATGATCAGAAGTCAATGGTCAGGAGGAGGGCATATAAATATTGATATGAATGGAAGGCCAGAAGGCAAGAGTTCTTATATTCATTAGGCCATGATTTATCCTGGTGAGTGTGCGAGGACCAGAAATGCTTTTATTCGACCATGTAACAGGGGAACCATAGGATGATATATCTAACAAAGATGCATTATGCATAGAAGTGTTTAGGGAAGAAAGGTCAGTTAAACCCAGTGGAATACCACCATACTTGTGAGATGTTAGATGAGAACAATTGAAATCACCAATCACTATCCATGGGTGTGTTGTTTGTCTAAGTTGTGGGAGGTAGTCAAGCGTTTCTTGCCTAACTGAAGAGTGTTACTGGCATAGATAAAGGTAAGGAAAAGGGTTGTAGAAGTCAAAATGTGATAGGCTTTAGTGTGAATAATTTGAAAAACATATTGAATGCGAGTGTGAATGAAAGAGGAGGGGTCATAAAGAATCAGAAGCATATGGGGCTAGGGAGTGATTATTTAACGATAACCAGGTAGGTTGATATCGGAAGAGGCTTTAGAAGAGAGAGATCAATTGATTTTGGTTTATGAAATTAATATGAGGCATAGATGATGATCATATATGAGATTTTTATTTGATCAAGCTTTTCTTTTTTGTGTTCTCCCCTTATGTTCAATGTTGCAATGTTTTTCAGCATAATTAAACTATCGTAGGGGTTTTGGAAGCACTTCTTGTTCTTCTAGGAGAAAATGAGGGAGAATTACAAGGGAAAGGGTCAGTTTCACATTCAGAATCAATAGAGGATAAGTTTGTTTCTTACGAGGTTATGTCATTTTTCTTATTCTCTTTTTACTTCCTCTTTCTTGGGTTTGGATCAGAAATTTTTGCTTTCTTTGCTATTTTTGGCTTTTCTTTCTTCTTAGGACACAATATAATGGGATTTATTAGTTTGTAATATGGTAGAAGGTGATGGAGTGTTGTAGGGAACAAATAAATGTCTTAGTGCATTTGAAGTGGTATTGGCTGGAGATATGGTTTTGGATGTGTTAGGATGATGAGGATTGGTTGTTTGAAGAGAGCCATGGGTGAATGTCAGAATATTTGGGGATAATAGTAGAGGTGTTAATTTTGAAGCATTGGTGAATTCATGAGGAGGATTAGATTTGTATGGTGGTGAATGGTTGGATTTATTTTAGGGAAAAACTAGGTTAGATGAAAAGTGGTGGGTTGGTAAAACTTTACTGATACATGTAAGAGCATTAACTCTACCATGCATAATATCAATAGGACGTGCACATTTATATGGTTTATTTGCTTTCTTATGATTTTTCCTTCTTTGTTTTGGTTTGTCTCTTTTTCATAGCTTTCCACTTTTTCTTGCATCATTCTTTTTAGAAGTATGTTCAATGCTCTGCATATCATTCTCTTCACATTGATCAGTGTATCGCATTTCCCCTTCTTCTGCTTCATTTCCTTCTTTATTTTCTCCTAACTTCCTTATGCTTTCATCTTCTTCTATCTCATTTCGTTCTGGTGTTTCTTCCTCGGTATCATTCAGAATTGGGAAACTGTTGAAAACAACCGTTCCCAATGTAGTGTCAACTTGCATTCCTACCTTTATTCCTTCATTATCTTTGTGTCGTTTGAGGCTGAGGCTGCTTTGGTCATTCCACTATTGTGTTTTACAATAGACCTTCCCCTTCTTACTAGTTGATATATTTTCTTTCTATATGATAGAACTTTCATCCAAGTCCTTTACTGCATTTTTATAAGTTTTTTCTTTATCATTTGTTCGTCTTTCTTCTCCTTTTCTACGTTTTCCACCTTCTCAACTTCATTTTCATTTCTAGCTTCACTTTTTTGTTTAACTTCCTTAGATTCCATACGCTTGTGTCTAAAAACTTTACAGTGCACACAAATATCAAGCTGCCATAAGTATATTACTTTTATTATTTGGGTAGATCCGTCAGGATTTTGAATTAGGAAGGAGTCAACCAATTCATTATCTGGTGCTATTTCTATTAAGCACCTAGAATTTTGAATTCTAGACATTGCTTCAGTAGCACTGTCTAAGCAAACTAGCTTTCCCAAACGATTTGCTAGCCAATTTATTCCCAATAGAGACCATAAGTATACATGTATATTTGTTTACTTCACCCAAACAGGTATTGCTTTGATCGACCCACACACACACATTACTTACATTAGGATGCCACTGTTTTATAATAAAGAGTTTATTCTTCATTATTATTGGATCACTCCATATAATTCGCTCTTTATCCGAATAATCAAAAATAGTAAGAAGAAGAAGGAGCCATCGGATTTGATTTTAATGTTACCTTTCAGTCTCCATCTTACTTTCAAAAATTCTATTACCATTGTAAATGGTAGTGGTTTATCTAGAATAAAAACCCACTACATAGTTATTCCATATCTCTTCACCAGCATTGTTGATAGAAGAAGATGGCATCATTTTTTCTCCATTGTATGTTATTTCCAGTTGAACTGGCGTATACTTGCCAGCATTACGAGGCAGATGCTGTTAGGGATTGCAAAATGGATCGTTAAGGTAAAACAAACACTACAGGGGGTGAATAGTGTTTTTGAGAATTTAGACAAAATCTAAACTTAGATGAACTACTATATGAATCAAATATCATAGAAACAATCACAGATACAGAATCAAACATAAATGCAAAGATAAACAAAAATAAAGTGCAAAAAAGTAAAGAACACACCGGATTTTATATTGGTTCAGAATTGTTCCTACGTGCAGTCCCACGCAACGCTGGATTGTGTAGAGTTTTATTACTATATCAATATCCAATTACAACCTCCTTGATTTCACGACTACAAGGGATACCACTGATTCCAACCTCCTTGATTTCACGACTGCAAGGTATACCACTGATTACCCGTCCTTGATTTTACGGTTACAAGGGATACCACCAATTACTTACTCAACACAAAAAATTACAAACAACCTTATAACTCTTCAATAGCACTTGATTCAGAGAGTAATGAGTAGGGAGCGTAGAGAGAGGAAGTTTAATGAAAATAGAATTGAATTCGACAGAGTATATAGGTGTAGAAACCATAAAAATAAGGAAGAATAATGGTGTAATATAATGAAGATGGAGAAGAAGAATGAATAAAAAATTTGAAATCAGTCCATATTTATAACATTTGAAAGGTTGCAACATTTCTGAACCGTCACAAATAGTGAAAAGACACTTCTTTTCAATTTTGAAAAAATGACAGTTATATGTCGACATGTATATATATGCATGTCTCCATATACATGTACCAAATTGAAATTTGAATATTCTCAAGTGTTTTGATATGTATGTAATTCTGGAAATACTTGAATTAAGATATAGTGTTATAAATAAATATTATAAAGTAGAAAATCGTATGAAAACATAAATATAAACTATATAAACATATTTATAAAAAATATAGAGTTCAAAACTATATAAATATAGAGTATATAAAATATAAATATATAAAACTTATAAAGTATAAACTTATAAAACTTAAGTTTAAAATCAAGTTGAAATAGAAAGTAAAATAGAGAAGATAGAGATTGAAGATATAACTTGAAGATAGAATTTGAAAAACAGAATTTGAAATTATTTTGAATTTGAACCTGGAGTGCTATTCAAAGTCTTACATAATCTAGACTTTATAACTGTATTTATCTTGAACTCTTAAACTCTTGAAATCTTGAATACTCATGAGTATTGAATCATCTCTGAATTCTAAATCTCCAATATCTTTAAACTGTACAGTCTTCAGTAATAATTCTTGTATATAAATCCTGCATATGTATATATATGTGTGTGTGTGTGTGTATATATATATTATAGACAAAAATGTTAGTATATATTTTATAATCAATTAACATTGAAAGAAGGTTGTTGTTTAAAAACTCCATTCTCCAACAGATGCTAAAAAGGATGAGGGGAAGTCCAAGTATGTTCAATCTGGGTTTTATGTCCAGATTGGATTGTTATTGAAGGAGGTATGACAACAGGGTTAGGTAAATAAGAAAGGTTCAGCATAGAGAATGAGGGAGGAGGAGGTACGGTGGGCGCAGACACGGAAGGGATATGGATTGGATCTGGAGGACGATAGGGAAAGGGCGGATCAGGTTTTAGGACGGGAGGTTGTGTAGTGAATGAGAGAGGCAGTGGTGGGATTTGAGTGGATAATGTGGGTATAGGCACAACAGCCATGAAATTAAACAAGGACTGTGACTTCGTATGTTATTTCTTTCACAATTTGTATAACTTTGTCATGAAAAAATATAAGGATAAAATTTGAAAATAATTCAGCTTAATGATATCGAATTTTATTTTAAGACCAAAAGAGTCTGTTATAACTAGAGTTTGTATAGTATAAGTTGAATACAATGCTAGTTATAGTTAGCATTTTGAATGATTTAAAAATTGAAAATAATGTGAATTGTAATTAGCATCCCATCATTCAGTCTAAAAATAAAATTTGATATTCTTCGGTCCTTTTTTCTTTTTTATAAAGTTGTCCATTCTCCTTAATTTTCTCAGTTAGGTATTTGCAAAGAGCTTCCATTAAGGGTAAATTTATTCACTTACCGCCTACAACTTTTCAAATTGATTTAGATTCTTTTTCCACTATCAATTTATGTATTAGTAAATAGTTCTAGCACCATATATAAGGACATTTAATGTGAAGTAATGTCAACCACATATATATGCAGTTTATACAATATCGATATAATGTAGTTTTATCTGTTTTGGATACATGATTTTAACTACATATGTTTAATGCTATTAATACCACATGTTCCTGATGAAGATTTAACTACGATCGTGCGATATAATTGATAGAGCCAAGGGTGTATCGTGGGATCAATATATCCATTTAGACTAATATACATAACATTATTCATACATTGACAGTAAGTTGCTCAAGGCCATGGGGATACCAGGAGGTTACATACATGTGATTGTTTGGAACAATTAATTAAAGACTTATTGAAAGTTTTCTATAGATTAATTATTAAATCAAACAGAATATATCATGCGATGATGTGCAATGATCCTTTGGCTTGGGAATATCGTGTAATTTATGTGTTTAAATGTTACTTTAATTGCACTTAATCACATGATAAAAAGACCACATTTGGATATAAATTAAATAACTTAAATAAAACACTATTCAATAAAGGATTTTCCCTCTCTAAGTGGAATTTAATATCATAGTGATCGGTAGTCAAATTAAAGTCAAATATAGAGAACAACCAATAAATGTTATTAGATTAAATCATGGAATTTATTATTATGATTCACAAGTGATTATGAAATATATTTAAGTTATGACTACTAGCCAAGCTATAGATATCTATATGATATAGCAATGGCAAAGGATAAAACATGCACAATATGTCTATTTTAAGAGTATAGCTTACTGATTAGAAGTGTAATTTATCTAAATGATCTATAAAGAATTGAACACATTTTCACCAATCGATCAGGGCATTGGTAATGGGGTTAAAGGGGTAATTTAAAAAACAATAACGTTGCTCAAAATGTTATTTTGCATTTATAATGGGTAAAAAGGAGACATGGGATTTGATGGTAATTTAATTGATTTATATATTAAAACTTTATGTTTACATAGTATGATTTGATGATAATAATAATAGCTTATTCCTAATTTAATTTAAATTTAATATTATATTTTAATATGTCCATGTTCATTATACACACATTGTAATTATACTGAATACAGTGGTCTAGCTTAGGATAAACATGATGAACATACATCATATGTACATAATTAATATCGTTGTTTATCGTTAATAATAACACTTTGATGTTATAAGCCAATAATAATATCATATTCATGTGCACAAACAAATATATATAATAATGTAAATGAATAATGTTTCTAAATTCTACCGTTAATATTATATATATATATATATATATATATATATATTTGGAAATAATATATATAATTTAAAATTTAAATATTTATATTGCTGAAGCTAGGTCAGCTGAAAGCGGGTGATATAGGTATATCTTGAAATAATTTTCATATTTGGGATCTTATTGGAAGTACGAAGTCTAAGCTAATATACTTCTAATAGATCTAATCGAATTTGTTTAAAATCACATTTTATTTTAATTCTTACTTTTTACAATTTATGTGTGTATCAATATATGATAACGCGTGGAAGGCACGTATGTGCAACATAAGAAAATGTATACATGGTTATGTTTGTATATAAGTAGATATTGAGATTAATATTTACTATGTATAAGATTTTCATATACTATATGTACATATATACATATAAAACATTTCATTTGCTAAAACTAATATTGCTTTAATTTATATGTATATATATATTATTTGTACATGAAGTTTGAAAATTTAATCTGTAAGGTCGCCCTTTCCAACTCTCGAACGTATCATCAGATTGGACAGTCACAATGGAAATTTCTTACAATTGCTAATATAAATACAAATCATTAATGCAACGAAAAATAAAATATGGTAAGAAATCATCTAGCTCCTCCATATGAGCTTCAATGAAACACAACTGAATGTAGAAATATACTCAGGTTGACCAAAGCATTACAAGAGGATAACACATGGATTAGTTTTGGAAAACAACAAGAGAAACTCAAGTCATATGGATTGTTATATTGTTATAAAACTTTTTAAAATAAATGTATCTCGTAAGACTACACCACAAATAAACACAAATAATTTTTTTACCTTGTGCTAACCAAGCAATATCTATTATAAACTCTAGTGATATTACAATGACTTCTATGGTTTGAATTATAAATAATCATGCATCTGCGATGCAAATGAGTTTACATCACAATAATAATACGTATATGATAAAAACCGATAAGGTACATTTCCTAACTATATTGGATTTTACAGAGATGCCCTTATTCCTATGATGCAGATCTTTTTCACAAAGATCAGAAGCATCCTTCCAAAACATCATACATCCATAACTGATGTACATAGGAAAATCGCAGTTAGTCCCAACTAAGCGAGGAATGCATATATGTATGTATCTCTTGTACAGATTGCATCCTTCTAGGTTAGCTAAGACTTGCTTTTTATGCAACCTAACTTTGGATTTAGCCAAATATCGGTATCGAGGCTACGCATAGAATCCTCACATGAGTCTTCATCACTCGAATAGATCATGAAACCCTAAACAGATTCTAGTATCTCGAACAGATCAAGAAACCCTAAATAGATTCTAGTATCTCAAACAGATATTGTAAGCACACATGGTAGCCTTGGAATAACATATGGATTTACGCTTCTTGTATAGTTCACGGATCACTACATGTGTCGAAAATCTAAATTAGTTCTTCAATCCTTACATATAATCTAGCATTTCAGACCAATCATGAACCTTTTTCATAACATAGGACACGTGTACGGTTTAGGAGTAGCTATAGCTTTGAGTCGTCTCATAAAAGAACACTCCCCCCCTTAACAGACACTTCAAAAACCAACCAAGCGATTTTTCATTCATTTCAACACCCATTCTATGGAAAATAAACAAACAATATGTAAGAGCGGGTATCACACCCTTTAACCATTTAAGAAGATCCTCTTGTTATTTGTCATAGAATAGAAAAACAAACTTATACATATAGTATAGCATTAACGAAGATAACTGTACCACATATCCTCGTGTTTCTTCTAGATATGCGCAGAGTATATTTGTACCAATATTTGATAGTCAGTTATTTAACTATCAAATAAAAACAACAATCAAACTAGACATTTAATTTCAATAACAATAAGAGCAATCATATAAGGGAAACAAGTTCACATATAATTTCCATGTACCGGTAATCACATAAGCTTGTTTAGTACACAAAGCACGATTAGTCAAATAAATGACTTACATTCCCTTTTTTGTTTAGTTAATCCTTTTTATTAGTTAAACATCTATTATTTTTAAAACTACTTTTATCGTATAAACTTCATTTATTAATCAAAACTTTTAATTGAATAAATATCCTATATATGCTTATGTATGTGTTTAATTTTCTTTTATAAACGATATATATTTCACTATTTCACTATTTATTTGTAGTCTTTTAAATACTTCAAGCATATTCATATACTTATGTCTATGGGACATGTATATTCACAAATCGCTTATGAGATTTAGTTACTTTAAAATAGAACAAATGAGATTAAAAACAAATTTTACTAAAACATTGTTTATTGAAAACTCCTTTCTTTTGTATAAGTTAAACCTTTTATTTTCACTATTATTGTTCTAAAAGCTTCAAAATTTGATACTTTATTTAAGATATTATATTCAAAATCGTTTAGATAATATACTTCCAATTTAAAATGTAATTCATAGGCTTAAAAACAAATGCTATTAAAACATATTTTATTACAAGCCAAAACCCATTTCTCTTATAGTCATCTTTAAAACATTCAGTTGATAATAAATCTTGGATTGTGTTATGTGTCATTTGGTAGTTAAATAATAGGTTATCAAACTTGAACCAAAATCTTGCTTTGGAAATATCTATGGGAAAACCATGAGTTATACGACATAGTTACCCCCGTTAATGATTCATTTTGTATATAAACCTCATTTTGGTTTTCCTACAACAATTGGTTGGGAAAGTTATACACTAACGTTTGGGAGATGAACACCGCTTTTATCTTTATCTATTTAATTCTAGAGCACCAGGGTTGAGTTTACTAGAAAATATTAATTTCTATTTTGAAGACACTGGGATCAGATCAAGTTATTTGAAAACCAATTCGATCCAGCTGAGCGATGAATGTGGAATATATTGTGAGCTGGAGTTATGCAAAGGTTGTTGCTACTCATCTTGAGGGTGATTCCAAAATGGATGCAGTAGCAATAGTGTCTTCGTTTCATTCAAACCCAGATGACTTTTATGGGTGAATGTTGAACATTGTATTTCTAATCCATATACGTTGACGTACATCTATTGATCGTGTAGAAGGTAAATCCTCTTATTTTGAATGCCCTTTCTTGAGGCATATGAATTTGAAGGATGTATTTTTTGGGAATCAATTAGTTTGTTGGAAATGGAGATGTGACATTCCAGTGAAAAATGTTTAAGGAAGGTAAAGCCGTGATGTAACAACTAACAGGACTAAATTCTGACCTAGAAAATTCCCGTTGTAACCTAGAGTCATGAAGAGAAAAAAATGACTTCTTCTTTTCTCCAAAAATCCAAACCTACGTCAAAGACTAACATCCAAGTGGATTATGACTATAGATCGGGCATACCGCCTGATCCTTCCTCATCTTAGAAGCATGTAGGCCAATTTCGTTCATCAAATAAAGTATTATCTCAGAGCCCAGATCTGGGATCTAATACAGAGTTTCCAGATCTTGGATCTAAATTTCAGGAAAATTCTACTGATTTTACTGTTGTAAAATCTAAAAAGTGGTTAGATGCTGTAATGGAAAATAATTTGCATCAAAATGTCACCCAACTCCCTCATTATGAGTCTTTAACTAGAGATGATCTTAAGACCGCTGCTATAAATGATAATTTTGTGAGTACGGCTAGGGAAAGATGGTCCAATTCAATCGTATTTTATGTGTATAGCAGTAAACCATATTTCAATATCTTAAAAGATTAAATTTATAGGAATTGGAAATTGAAAGGTAATTATCACCTATTCACAAAGAATGGATTTTTCATTATTAAGTGTAAATTGGCTGAAGATAGTGATAGGATTTTAGCAACTGGTCCACACTTTTACAATAAAAGGTTGATTTTTATGAAAAAATGGATGCTTGGTATGAAATTGACAAGGGGATTCCCCAGTTCCGTTCCAATTTGGGTTAAACTTCCAAATCTAGATCTGGATTTTTGGTCAGTCGAAGCGATAAGCAGGATAGCCTCTTTATTAGGTAAGCCTCTAAGAATGGATAATATTACAGAAAATGCATGTCATGTTTCCTATTCTAGAGTACTAGTTAAGGTTAGTATTGATTTCAATTTTCCTGAAACTATGCCCATTCAGTATGATAATGGAATGGATTTTATGGCAAAAAGTATGTTATGAATGGGTTCCCTATATATGTTCTCACTGTAAATTTTTCAAGCATTCTTATGAAATGTGTAAATCTACTAAAGTTTGGATTCCTAAATATAATTCTAATAATGATAGTGGTATGGATTTAGATGAAAATATGGTTTCTCAGGATAAACAAATGAATGTTATTGTTATGGAACCTTCTATATTGCAGAAGGATGTTACGATTATGAAAGAAGTGAGTTTTAATGTTCATCATAGTAATCAGTCATTAATTATAGGGTCTACTAAGGCTGGTTGTAATCCTTGTAATGATTTAGTTAAGGGACAAAATAGTTTGGTTGAAGGTTCTAAGATTAAGACTTATCAAATAATTATGTTTACATGCAAGATGGTTATGAGCAAGTAAATAAAAATGATAAGGATACTAATATATAGCTCAATCAGATAAGGATAGAAATATTGATGAAAGCAGTAAGGTTCATTTTTAATGATGTTGCTAATATTAAGAATAATATAGTGGACGAGTCAGATAGCTCCTCCAGCAGTATCAAAAGGAAAAGAAACAAGTTTAAAGCATGTAAGTTTAAAGGGGGTAGTAGTTTGATATACACTGAACCCTTAGTGGGAACCAACCCTGAGTGGGTAAAATTAGTACCTCAGTTACAGCAGACAAGATCCGAATAAATAAAAAGTAAGGTAAAGGACGAAGGAGGCATTCCTGGTGGAGTTATGTATTGGGATATGTGTAGCATTGGCTTTTCAGAGAATGTTGGGTTTACGTGGATGGTGCAGTTTTCTACTATGTGTTCTGTTGCATGGTATTGATGGGTTGTCTTGTTTTTGGTGGTTTTGTTAGTTGAAGTTTGCTCTCTGCCAAGGATTCTTGTGCCTGTTTTACAAGCTTTTGTGTGATTATATCTGGTGGTGTTTACGGTCTTTTTGAGATTTTGTTGTGCTTTTCGTGTGTTTTTGTCGTGTGTTTTCTGTGTCTATCTTGGTGTTTGCAAGGGTTTGTCTCTGAGAAGCTCGATAGCTGTTTGTTTTATGTATAGTATTAGTTTGCTGTAAGTTGTTATTTTTACCAAACTTCTCATTTATGTACTTCTTCTGTATAATAAGGTACCTAGTTTTATTCTAAAATGGGTCATTGATTTCTATAAGAAATAATTTCATAACTAAATAATAAATTGCCACCAATGCCACGCCATCCGTCTTCTAGATCTAACATCAAGACGATCTAAACTAGCATGTATTGTTAAGAGGAGGAATCGGAACAACAAGTTATGGTGAATAAAATCTTTAAGTATGGCCTTTTTCCTATATTTAGGCAGTATGAATACTATGAATTTTATCTACTACTTAGTAATATATACTGGAAAGAGGCAGGCTCTACGACCACTTAATATCAAGGAGGATCCTACAATCACTTAATTTCCCAATGGCGGATCCAACCACTTAATATCTAATTCCTACCAGACATCGCAATTTTGTGAGTTTATATACATATATATATACACACACACACATGAAATAGAGAAAGAGATAGTATGCGACAACTTATGACCTGGAAGGCACACGACAACTAACCCTGTACTACCTTAGAGCAGTTGGACGCCTCGTAACCATCAAACTGGTACTAAAGGTGATCTTCTAGTCACTTAGTACTTCCCATAGATAGGCGAGCCCCTTACATTTGAGGCGATGATTAACTAACCTATCCATGGAGGACCATTACCTAGTTACTAAACGGACCCGTAAGAAAGCAAACAACTTTCAGAGATCTACCCACTCAACATGGACCATTTGATATTTCTAATAGAGAAAGGAAGACCATCGATCTCTTAATACATAATATGGGGGGAGGGGGTTAATGACTGTTGAAAGTAATGTGAATTAAATATCTTAAGGCTAGAGATCTAGAGGGTAGTTAATAGTGTTTTCATAAATATGTAAATCTTTCATAAATATTTTTGATTATGATTGTAAGTGTACAAATAGAATAATGACAGAATCAAACAAACAAGTGAAATGCAATAAAAGTAAAAAAAAAAGTAAAGGAAAGATCACATCATGAATTTTTATAATGGTTCGAAGTTACCGTATACCCAGTTTTGTATTGTGTATAGTCTTTATTAATGTTAGCAATTATACCCTTTGATTTCAAGGTCTCAAGGAGACACCCTCAAGAATACCGACCTATGGGCATGCCAATCTGATTTGCGGACCATGGATCCTCACCTAACTTGTTTTTTGGGCGAACAAGTCATTCCCAATTGCTTTAGGCTGGCATAAGCATACCCAACCAGATTTAGGCTGGTACAACAAATGTAGACCTGGATCTTTCAATCTTAATTACAATTGCCTCTATTGCTCTTCAATCTTGGTAAAAATGGAGAGAGTTTGATGTAGAATCAAAATTGAGAAAAAATAACTTGATTTAGTTGATAAATCAACAACAGATAGTTATAAAAGTTAAGATTTTCAAGAGAGGAGAAACAAGAGTGAAGAAATATGGAGAAGACAATTAAAATCGCTTCTGGAAGAAGGATATTCATAGTGGTGAAGGAATATGACTATGAGAAACATCGTATCATTAACAAGCACTTCCTTTCAAAATTTGAATTTTGGAATTTTACTATTACATATAAACATGAATATAACTCCTATGTCGACATGCCCTGGTCAAAAATGAAAACTACTTTGTTTTGAATTTGTTTTAAAAATATAAACATATATA
Organism: Allium sativum; assembly: GCA_030737875.1. Classification (NCBI taxonomy): domain Eukaryota; kingdom Viridiplantae; phylum Streptophyta; class Magnoliopsida; order Asparagales; family Amaryllidaceae; genus Allium; species Allium sativum. The sequence goes on along the minus strand of CM060909.1, from coordinate 154,151,147 downwards.
ATGTTTTGAAACTTTGTAAACATATTTAATTACAGTAAATGTATAATTTAAGCATAGTAATACCTAAGATAAATTGTTTAAAAATATTTTACATAATTTAAGTAAAAGTATAACAAAACTATATAATGAAATACAAAAAATTGAAAATATAAAATATTAAAACTATAAGAGTATTAAATCATAATGAAGTTAAAATCAAATTCTTAACGTACAAAGAATTTTAAGTAAAATAAAAATACGATATAAAAAATATATGTAAGTATAGAATCAAAGTATCTTTTATAGTTACCAAAGTATATATCAAAGAATAAAGTTGAAAATCAAAGTACAACTATTGAAAGTAAAATATCAAAGTTATTTAAAAATTATAAATATAAAAACCAAACTAATATTTTGAAATCATGCTATGGAAACCAGAGTAAAGTTTATCAAAGTATATAAAAGATATAAGTATTAAAATTTAAATGTAACCTAAAATATAATGGTAAAGTATAAATATTATGGTTTAATAGAAAGCGTGAAATTTTCAAAATGACTTTTAAATTTTATTTTGAAAATATGGAATTTGAAATCAGTTTGAAAAGGGATATGAAAAAAAATCTTTTTGAAATTATTTTAAAGTACAAATATTTTGAAAAACCATTTAGTAAGAATAGTTGGAAATTAGATAAGTGCAACCTGAGTTTTAACATAATTTTTAAGACTCTTTAATATCTTGAATTCTTAAACTTTTGAACTTTTGCATCTCATGAATCTTTGTATTCTTGAACCGGCTGTCTGAATCTTCAATCTTGATACGTTACAGCCTTGAATACCAGTTATCCCCATAAATCCTATATAGGTAATGATTAGTACATGTAAAATATAAATTATTCAATACTTGAGGTTATTATAATTAAAACTACCATCTATACTGCTAGCAACCTCCCTCTTTTTTATGATGATAATCATTTTTGTAATATATCTCCTTAATTACTTCATAAATCCCTTTGAGTTAGTACCCTCCCTCAATCCATGTATACTTTGTATTTCTCCCCTTTGTCATTAAAAAAATAATACTATTACTTGGATTATAAATTATAAGCCTAACAAACATATTCCTAATTGCCTTAAACATTGCCAAATAAATATGATGATAATGAAATCATAGGAATAACATATAAGAAATGAAAAGTGTAAACAAATCAAATCATATATTCATTCATTATAAATTCACACGTACATCGGTTAATTTCACAACTAACATATATAATCTAAACTAAACAATAAAATCTAACTGAAGTACAAAAAACCTACTTTTTAGTAATAGGAAACTTATGAATAATTCAGAAAGGATAACTTAAACAAAGTTTCCCATTTGTTCAACAAGATTATCATTCCTATCCAAACACACTTATTCTACACAATGAACTTTACCATCCTTGTTGTCTTCATCCATGCCATCATCTTTCGCTACCCTGTCTTCTTCTTATTCCTCCTCCTCACTATCCAGAAGAGGATTATGAATTGCTATAATAGATGATTCATCTTCTATAACAATCAGATTTGCAGAATTGTCCAACAGTTGTTTTGTTGACTCCTGAGAATTGTTCTTATCAGTTTTTCTCTATTGACATCCTCAATTGAATTTCAACATGTAACACCCCATAATTTATAACACATTAAAATGATAAATTAGAGAATACTTAATTAAATATTCAGAATTAAGTAAAACGGGCTGCGCCATTGTGTTCGTCTCTGAATTCTGCTTAAGATAGACTCCGAGTTTGCTTAAAACGAACATCATATGAAGAAGTTATTAAGGTCAGAACTTTGTATACATACAAGAGAATTATATATAAATAAATTAAGCCCAGAATTTCAAAACAATTCAAAAATCAGAAGCGGGAAGTCTGGGAGGGAATTGGACCCATTGGGGGTAGACATACCCTAGGGGTGACGACCCATGGGTCGACCCCATAAGATACACCCCAGATCCAAGCGAAACACATTTCTGCGTATGTAGACTTGTTTTCTGACCAGATTTGTGAACCTTAGGCTATAAATAAGACCCTATTATCATTGATTTAATCATTCTAAAACAATAGAGAACTAGATGTTGCCTCTTCCTAGATTGAAATAGCCTTTCTTCTTCAGCAATCAAGTCATTCAAGTTTAGAGATCTGTGATTCAACATCTGCAATGACTCTTCTCTATTTCTTAGATCCAATCACAGTGAGTCTACGTTATTTTTAGGTATAAACACTTAAAAGTTAATTTGACATATTATGAATTGGATCTAAGCCTATGACTATTTGAATCATATCAGATCTGCCATAACCTGTGTATCTAAGTTAATCTTGACATGTAATAAATTGGATCTAAGCTTGTGACTAATTGAATCATGTCAGATCTTTTGTTATTTGTATGTCTAATTCACTGATTAAGTCTCATCATGCCTGTTTATGATCATGTCTCTATGCCTAATCAGTTCTATTATCACATGTTCATCAGATCTGTTCTTTTATGCTTATCTTGTCATTATGGCCAATTATGTCACTATATGCTTATTCAGTTGCTATGCCTATTTCTGCCACCGTATGTACATCTTGTTATTATGTTTATTTCTGTTCTCTTCCCTTCTTCTTTTTCACTTTTTATTTTATAGTCAGGCTACCTTCGAGCTTAGGCATACCGCTGAAATATGCGAATGCGCGAAATTGGGAACGAGAGGAAAACATTAGAATTGGGGGCATAACTTGTATTGGGAAATTTGGGCATAACTTGGATTAAATACATAAATATGGATTTGGGGCATGAATCAAATTGTGATTTAGATCTTAATTTGAGGAATATGGTTAATGATAAATATGAATTGGAAAAAGGGGCATGAAAACCTGTAATGAGATAGGGATAATTATTAAATAAAGAATGAATGTAGTAATAAGAAACTGTAACTGCGCTTAGACACTAGGTTAGATTACACTTGTGGTAGAAGTCTGCCGGGACCCGCCCGGCATATCCAGCAGCCACAAGTGGTGAATCTAATGTGAGGGGTCTAAGTGCATAAACATGTGACGGTGCTAAGACATGAGGTTAAGTCCGACTTGTGGAAGAAGTCTGCCCAGACCCACCCAGAACATCCAGCATCCACAAGTGGTAGGCTTAACGTGGAAGGTTCAGCGCATTATAACCATAAATGAATATGGTAATGAACTTGTAATACTTAACCTATTTGAATCCATAGGGATTAGAACTAGTTAACTTGAGTAGGGGTTAAGAAAGCTTGCTTGAATCAGTGGGAGGGTTAAGTAAATCGGGTTGGTGGGTAATATTTGTATATATAGGCCCATAAACTTAACCTGTTGGGGCTATGCAATCTTGATAAACCAGTAGGCATAACCAGCAGAAAACCTAGTAGTGGGTTACAAGCCTGGGGGAAGCTAGTATCATCTTGTATGTGGGACCCATATCAGTCAGTAACCTAGATCGTTATCAAATGGGGAACCCCGAACTAGGTCGGGGTCGGGGCATGCTTACGAGGCTGGTTGTAAGAGGTCACCTGAGAGGAGATGTAGGCAGCGCATTTCGACGGGGTCATGTTCGTGCATGGGTCCGGACCAGGGAGGATTAAGACGCCGTGACATCTGTAGATAAGGTTGTGCATCTTGTTTGTATTGGGGTTGCCACTTTAGGAGGTGATACATCCTACTGTGGGGCTAGCGCAGGGTATCTACGAGGGTTATGGAGCCAATCGATTGGGGTAGTAATTAGGGTACATCTAGTCACGTCTGTTTAGGAGCCCGTTATTATCATTTGCGGATAACACCTGTCAGTTCTATTGGGCTACCTGTATTGTATGAGGTTGAAACCTCTCACTAGAAGTACACCTAAATCTACCATGTTATGCTTATTGGGATCATCATGTTACAGTTATATTAGTATTGGTGCAGAGAAAGAGAAAAGTAGTAGAGAAGCGCATTACACTTTATGTTCAATTTATCCTGCTTACCTTGTCATACTTGCCTTATATGATATATCTCATTTATCCAGTTTATATGCCTGTCATGATACTTTTACTTATTTATATGCTAAAAGTAACTGGACTCGCCGAACTTTATGTCTGACCTATTTTGTTTCCTCTTCTTTCTCTTCCGTTTCCCTCTAGGTTTCGGGTGGGAATACTCAAGCTTGATCAAGATTCTTCTTTCATCCTGCTTGGAGTTGCTTAGGTGTACTGCTAGATTTCATATCTCTTTATTATGGCTATGTTTTGGGGATTATGCTTGTTTTATTATTGTACTCTGATGATTTAAGTACAAGATAGAATTTTTAAGTTGATGTACTTGGTTTTATGTATTTCAGACTCATAATGTAACTATGTTTTGAACCACGATGTTTTCTGCCAAATAGAAGTTAATTCCATTGATATTTTATATCTTTCTTGTAATGTTTCTGTTTCTATTTACCTATAATGCTTCACGAAACTTAATGCATTCTCTTAACGAGTGACATTAACGGACGTGGGGTGTCACATTTGGTATCAGAACTGAAGGTTACCAGATTAGGTAAAAGATTTTGAAAATTGTTTTCAAGAGGTTTAAAAAAGAAAGAATTTTCAAAAGAAAAGTCTGGTTTTAAAAACATGTTCCCCAAATCCATATATAATATCTTTCGATTCTCTATTTGAATCCCTTTTTCCTTTTCTTTTCAGCATGTCTGGGGAACCTAACATTCATGAGGGAGTTACAATACCAGGCTGGTTCCATAGGTATTTAGAGGCCACGGCGCCTGCCAGTGGTCAAGAAGACATTCCTCCCCCAGCTGCACCCACTGTTCCTCCTCCTCCGCGTGTTGATAATTTCTATAAGATATGCAAAGACTTCTGTTCTATAAGAGGAAAGCCATTCAAAGGAACTGTGACTTTCATGGAGGCAAGGAATTGGCTCAAAGAAACAGAGGATTTGTTTGGAATTTTTGAAGTAGATGATTGTAGGAAAATTCAGTTAGTCGCCTGGATGCTGAAAGATGAGGCCTCGTTTTGGTGAGAAGTGACACATGCGAGACGTCTAGTGGAGACTTGGGATGATTTCCGATAGAGATTTGAAATAAAGTTTCTTTCTCAAGCCAAGCAAAGTATGCAAATGGAAAGGTTTTTGGCGCTTAAGCAAGGGAGCATGGCTGTTAGAGAATATGTTAATAAGTTTAATTAATTGGCAAGGTTTGGTTTGGAACTAGTGGATACCCACATAAGAAGGCTTTGAGGTTTTCTAGAGGATTGAATGAACCCCTCCAAGGGTCAGCTATGTCTCATATTCCTATGGGAGCAACTTTTGAGAACCTTGTCGATATGGCATTGATGCATGAGGAGGGTAAAAGTGAAAAGAAAGTAGCTAAGGTTGAGGAAACCAAAATAAGAAAGTGTAGCCCAAGAAAGAACAACAGCAACAAAAGAAGGGCGGTAAGAACGACAAAGCTCGAGATAAGAGGAAATGTCATCATTGTGGACGAGAGGGTCATATGTTCGAGGATTGCAAGAAAAGAAAGAACACTTGTTTTCATTGTGGAGAGGTCGGACACTATTCTAAGGAGTGCCCGAAGAAGCAAGGACAGGTTCAAAGGACAGGATCTTCTGGAGGGAAAATGCATGCTCTCATGCCTATTGTGCCGGATAGAGGTAAGAAAGTTTCCATTGAAGGTTTGGTTTCTCTTTCCAATCATCCAATTAGAAGTCTTTTTCATTCCGGCTCTTGGCATTCTTTTATATCTGATTCTGTGGTTGAGTCTCTGCACCTTAGTACTACTATGGTTTCGGATCCTGTTGTTGTCCCAAATTGGGGGTATGGCTCATCTGTCTATGATTTGTTGGGTTTTGAGAATATCTGGGTTAGGCATCGAGTTCGAATGTGACGCATATGTGCTTGGGTTCATGGGCTATGGTTTGATCCTAGGGATGGATTGGCTTGCCATGTATGGTGCCATTCTGGATTGTGAGAGGTGGGTCGTTAGACTTTTGACTTGCTATGGGAGAACCCTCGAGATTTCTTATGACCCTAAGGGGTCTGTCATGCTTAGTTTTCTAGAGTCGCTTGATGCATCTATCGATGATCTACGACCTATACCAGTAGTCTGTGAGTATCTTGATGTTTTTTAGGAGGTTAGGGGCCTACCTCCGAGGCACGAGATTGATTTCCACATATACTTGGTGGACAATGCAAAGCCAGTTGCATTGCCTTTGCGCCACATGGCTCCAAAAGAAAGGAGGGACCTCAGCAAGCAAGTAAGTAAAGGAGCTACTTGAGAAAGGGTTTATTAGGCGAAGCATATCTGAATGGGGTGCTTTGGTGGTATTCGCAACTAAGGCGGATGGCTCGCTTCTCTTATGTGTGGATTATAGAGAGTTGAATAAGCTCACTAAGAAGAATAGGCACCCACATCCGAGGATAGATGATCTGTTTGACCAGCTTGTTGGTGCATCTGTTTTCTCTCAGTTAGATTTGGCCGAGGGGTTTCATCAGTTGAGGGTGACCGAAGGTAGTATAGACAAGACCTCTTTTAGAACTCTAGATGTTTTCTTCGAGTGGATCATCATGCCTTTTGGGTTAATGAATGCACCCGCCCATTTTGTTGATCTAATGAGTAGAGTGTTCCGGGAGTTTCTAAATAAGTTCGTTGTGGTCTTCGTTGATGATATCTTGATTTTCTCGAAGAGTGAGGAAGAGCATGCCCAACATTTAAGGGAGGTTTTGAAAACTCTCTATGTGCACCAGCTGAAGGCGAAATACTCCTAATGCCATTTTTGGAGAAAAGAAGTGAGATTTTAAGTCTCTAAAGATGGGATAACAATAGATCCCACGAAGGTAGTTGCAGTTCAAGATTGGCAAATCCCAAAGAATTCAATAGAGCTGAGGAGTTTTCTTGGATTAGCAGGCTATTATAGGAAGTTCATTAAGGATTTTGCAAAGATATCAGCCCTGCTCACTAGGCTGACAAAGAAGAATCTGATATTCTCTTGGGATGTAGATTGTGACAATGCTTTTCAACGATTGAAGAGGGCTCTGACAACAAAACCAGTCTTGACCTTTCCCGACAGAAACAAAGTGTTTACAGTATACCTGAAGCATGTGGTACAGGGCTTGGTGCGGTTCTGATGTAAGAGGGAAGGGTAGTATGTTATGGAGGTAGGCAGCTAAGAGTTCATGAGAAGAACTACCCTACCCCGACTTGGAGTTAGCTGAGACTTGGCACCATTATCTACTAGGAGAGAGGTTCAAATTGTACACCGATCATAAATCTCTCAAGTACTTTTTCTCACAAAAGGATCTCAATTTAAGGCAGCAAAGATGGATGGAGTTCCTAGTATCATATGACTTAGAGATTGCTTATACCCCTGGCAAGGGTAACGTGGTCGCAGACGCATTGAGTAGGCAGAGGATGACATTTAGTCCTCTATTTATGGAGAGGAAAAACTTGAAGTACATATCGATATTCAATTTCAGACCCTCCACCAAGTATACGCCTGGTTTGTTGGCATCATTAGAGGTGCGACCTACTATGCTGGATCAGATAGGGACTTCACAGCGAGAGGACCTACAACTAGTAGATATCTTGGAAAGACTCGGTAAACGGGAGACTCCTAGTCACCTTAGTAGATATTCCACAATGATAAAGGGTGGTTGCGACGAGATGGAAGGCTTTGTGTTCCCCGTATTAGGAGTCTGTTGAAGACAGTCCTTGAGGAAGCCCACCATTCCAAGATGACTATACATCCAAGCAGTGATAAGATGTATAGAGACATGTAGAGGATTTTCTTTTGGGCTGGGATGAAGAAAGATGTGGCAGAGTTTGTTTCTCACTGTTTGATTTGTCAGCGAGTCAAAGCTGAGCAAAAGAAGCCCGGTGGTTTATTACATCCTTTGGAGGTCCCACAGTGGAAGTAGGAGAGCATCTCTATGGATTTAATTGATGGTTTGCCTAGATCAAGGAAAGCCAATGCGTGTTTGGTTATAGTGGACATACTTACTAAGAGCGCTCATTTCATTCATGTTAAGAGTAAGAGTGAAACACCCCACCCTCCATTAAGGTCACTCACAAGGGACTGCCTTAACTTTGGTGGAGGTTTGTAAGTAAAAGTCACAGATAAAACCAAAGACATATATAAACACACACATATATATATAAGCAGCGGAAAACATCAGACTTTTATTTCATAAAATACTTGTTCATACAACGCATTTCCATAATTGTCTCATAACAACTTCCAAAACATTACAACATCATTTCTGTCTTGGTTTTTAAATAAAGAGGCATAAAACGTGATTAAAACTGCATAAATCCCTATAGAGTGTGTCCAACAGCCATAGCCAAGGAAAGAGACTCCAAACCGTACATCAGCTATCTTGAAGCTTTTAAAGAATCAGACTAAGCTGGGTTATTTCCTCCCTGAGGACCTGGGGGGAAACGGAAGAAAAGAAGACGAAAGAAAATAGGGTCAGACGTAAAGCCTGGTAAGTCTAGTGACTCTTCAGTATGAGAATAAGAACAAGGGCATAATAGGTATAAACTGGAAACAGGAAAGTATCATAAACTATAATAAGGTAGTTCTGAAACGAATATACTATCGCACCCCACACTATATCTCTGCACCTACATGCATTAGTTCTAAACTGGCACCCCATGCTGAGGGTAAAGTGATCCCCTTATTTTAAAGATCGTCTCCTACTCGCATAATTACATGTGTCTTACGGCCCCCAAATATTGTAGATACCTATGCTGGCCCCACCATGGGGTGTATCAAGTCCCATGGTGGCGACCCCCTTAGAATGCATAGGTTATACTACTGGTGCCCCCAGTGCCCTGTTTGTCTGCTCCGAAGTGTGTGCACGCCCGCACTCCGTTAGAACCCACACTGTTGCACCCACCGCCGTCGCTTTTGACCGCTTACAATCATCCCAGTAATCGTGCCCCACCCTGTCTAGTTTCAGGGTACCATGATACCTAATTGGGTTACTGCTGAAATGGGTCCCTATTACTAGGGTTTTCTAGTCAAACATGTTAAGCAGTTAAGTGTCTGTATTTACCTAACCCCACCCATCAATTTCACTAACATGTTGAATTGGTTAAGTGTTTTAGTTAACTTAACCCTACCATCCTGACTTGTCTGTCCTTAGGCTTTTAAAGCACCGACCACTCATATTAGACAGATATTGTTATGGTTATTGGATGTGCCGGTCGGTTCCGGGCAGATTTACACCGTAACTCAGTCTAACCTCGGGTCCTTATTGGGCTCAATGCTTAACCACCCACATTGGATAGGTATTGTTGTGACTACTGGACAGCTGGGCGGGTCCGGGCAAATTTACATCACAACTCAATCCAACCTCGTGTTAAGCATATTCGTATTTTCTAAATTTACATATTTGTCTTTATTACTGAATATATGTAAATTTGTCAACAATTAAATGTTATGGCCCACATTCCAAGTTTAACATTTTTGGTATAAGAATTTACACCGTTTAAATGCCACCAATTTTGGAATGTGACAAACATGCCAATTTCATATATTTTTATGTCAAGTTTTACTAATATTCCCAACGTTACCCCATTTAAACATTAGGCTAACAATCTTAGCCTAATTTTCATTTGCATAGTTTTAGCATATAATATTAGGCTAAAAACTTAGCCTAATTTAGCGCACACAAATAGGCATAAGGGAATTCATAAACATAAACATGACATAGGTGTAAACTTGGCATTTTTGGCATAGTCAATATGAACATCATAGGTGTGAACTTGCAAAATAGCCAACATGAATGTCATAGATGTGAACTTGCAAAATAGTCAATATACATATATGTGAATTTGCAACATAACCTAAATCAATTTACATATATGTGAATTTGCATTGAAATAAGGGTCTAACCAAATAGGCGTCACATGAATTAGCATATGATTTAGACAACATAAGTCTAAACTTGTTTTTGGATCTAGGCATAACATCGAACATCACTAGCACATGACAAGAATATGACATTTTCATAAATATGTATAACTTTATGACAAGGGTGTGAACTAGATCCAATCGCATATCTAATTACAACATGAAACATGTACTAAAGTGGATCTTGACATGGATCCAATTAGGAACTTGCAACTTTTGTATAAACATAGGGGCATGTATATGAACATAACCATTTAGGCATAAAGATTCTAGCATAAAGTATATACATGAGGTTCTAATCACAAACAACCTATATAATCACATAAACATGAACTACACAACTTGCTTGTGATGTTGTTGTCATTCTAAAAGTACAATAGGATCAACATCAATCTTAATTATACCACAAACATCCCAATTTCATTCGAAACACAATCATTTCAATACATAGATATGAATTAACATCATCGTTACATAATAGCACAATTCCACTTCCAATTTACATCGAATCAAGTCTTAGTTTTATTCTCATCGAAAAAAAAAACTATACTTACAAAGAACAATGAATTTGGATTCTGGATTCTGAATTCTGAATTTGATATGCTTTCCTTTGGGTAGACTAACGTTGTTTTGATTCGTGTTTTACTTTAGTATTGGCTTGTCCCTAAGCTTTCTAACTGACAGCCACTCCTAGTTTCTTTCCAGCAGCATGACAGCTTTAGTATTATATTATTTGTGTGGATTTAGGGTTAGACTTGAGTTGTATTTTATAGAATTTTAATTTGATTAGAGCCGTCGATGAAGCTAGAGTGAATCCATACCATCCATCTCAAGAGAAGCCAATCAGAAAGTGACATGTAAGCCCTAGTGACTCGGCCAAGCCTCAGAAATCGACCAGAACCTGACCAGGCCAGCCAGGGCCTGACCAACAGGTTTTCTGGCCTGGGCGCACTTGACAGGTGCGCCAGTGCTAAAATTGTACTGGCGCACTTTCCAAGTGCGCCAGTGCAATTTTGTTCTGGCGCACTTCCCAAGTGCGCCAGTACATTCTGACCCGTTTCTGGTTTTTCTGCCCAACTTCGTTTGTCCATATCTTCTTCATACTGTATCCGTTTTACGCAAACTCGGACTCTATCTCAAGCTAAATTTCGAGACGAACGCAATGGCGTAACCCATTTCCCCCTAATTCCATCATTTAGAATTAATTATACTTTAATTTGTAAAGTTACCAGTAATAGAAAACTCGGGGTGTTACAAAGAGGATGGCAGCATGGTTGGAAGTAGTTCACAATCGTGAGATAGTTCGTCTTCATGGAGTACCTTCCAGTATCTAAGTGATCGTGACCCCATTTTCATCAATGATTTTTGGAGAAGCTTGCAAGAGGCATTAGGTACACAGTTTTGTTGAGCACCACTTATCACCCACAGACCGATGGACAGACAAGTAGGGTGAATAGAGTCCTTGAAGATCTTTTAAGGTTGTGTATCCTAGACTTCGAAAGGACTTGGGAAGAACATCTTCCTATATTAGGATTCGCCTACAAAAACAGTTTTCAAGCTAGTATTGGCAGGGAACCCTTCGAAGCATTGTACGAACGACCCTGTAGGTCACCAACTTGTTGTGGGAATCTACAGAAAGACTTCTGCTTGGACCGGATATAATTAGAGAAATTTCGGAAAAGATTGATCTTATTAGACGACACATGAAGACAGCTCAAGATAGACAGAAGTCCTACGCAGATAAGAGAAGGACTAACATTGAGTTTGAGGTGGGAGACATGGTTTTTACCAAGGTATCACCTTTGAGGAATGTGGTTCGCTTTGGATCTGTCGGGAAATTGGGACCAAGATTTGTAGGGACATTTCCCATTACAGAAAGGATTGTATAAAGGGCCAATAGAGTAAAGCCACCAGAGAGATTGTCTGGCATTCATGATGTTTTCCACGTCTCTCATTTATGGAAATGTTTGCATGATACCTCAGGAGTAGTTGAGCCGAGTATGCTTGAGGAAGAAGAAGTGGAACGGGAGGCGACAGTCAGACAAGTTCCTACCCTGTATTCTTGGATCGGAGGTTAAGAAACTACGCAACTGAGAGGTCAAGTTGATGAAAGTCCAGTGGGGAGATAACCAAGAGGATGCAACTTGGGAGATTGAAGACAAGATTCGCACTTCATACCCTTTTCTTTTCAAGGGTATGTTCTTAACTTCTTTTCCAAAGCTTTTATCCATGTTTCTTTCTATCGTATGAGTATATACTATCGATCGAATCTTCAACCTTTAAGTAAGAATCCCATGGATGTAAAACATGTGTTTGAGACAAGTTATGTTTGATGGATGCGAGTGGACGCAAGTGGTTGCTCGTGGATGCATATACACACATTAGGCACTAGATCGACTCAATCACTCTCATACTGCATATGAATGTGTGTGCATTTTTCTTCTTTTAATGGATGAAAGTGGGTGTATCATCATATGGACGTTGCATTTGGATGAATGATTTCGCACACATATAGAACTTACATGTTATAATAAGATTATTTGCATACATGTTGGATTCATGGCACTAACATGCATTTCATTAAGGAGGTCGACAGAATCAGTAGACCGCCTGATTTTTCGCATTAGTATATAGACATATACACAACTTTTGCATATGTTCGTATAAGCATTAGAAATATTTTGAGGACAATGGATGCCGGTGATTGATGGATGTTAGGATATACATTCTTCTTAACTTGGAAATTTCGAGAACGAAATCCTTTAAGTAGGGAAGAATGTAACACCCCGTAATTTATAACACATTAAAACGATAAATTAGAGAATACTTAATTAAATATTCAGAATTAAGTAAAATAGACAGCGCCATTGTGCTTGTCTCAGAATTCTGCTTAAGATAGACTCCGAGTTTGCATAAAACGGACATCATATGAAGTTATTAAGGTTAGAAGTTTGTATACACGCAAGAGAATTATATATAAATAAATTAAGCCCAGAATTTCAAAACCGTTCAAAAATCAGAAGCGGGAAGCCTGCGAGGGAATTGGACCTATTGGGGGCCGACATACCCTAGGGGTGTCGACCCATGGGTCGACACCATAAGGGGGTGTCGACGCCCATGTCGACACCCCCTAGACCCGGGCGAAATACATTTCTATGAGACTTGTTTTCTGACCATATTCTTGAACCCTAGGCTATAAATAAGACCCCATTGTCATTGTTTTATTCATTCTAAAACAATGGAGAACTAGATGCTGCCTTTGCCTAAATTGAAACAGCCTTTCTTCTTTAGCAATCAACTCATTCAAGTTTAGAGATCTGCTATTCAACATATGCAATTGCTCTTCTCTATTTCTTAGATCCAATCACTGAGTCTACGTTATTTTTAGATATAAACACTTAAAAGTTATTTTGACATATTATGAATTGGATCTAAGCCTATGACTATTTGAATCATATCAGATCTGCCATAACCTATGTATTTAAGTTAATCTTGACATGTTATAAATTGGATCTAAGCTTGTGACTGATTGAATCATGTCAGATCTGTCGTTATTTGTATGTCTAATTCACTAGTTAGATCTCATCATGCCAGTTTATGATCATGTCTCTATGCCTAATCAGTTCTATTATCACATGTTCATCAGATCTGTTCTTTTATGCTTATCTTATCATTATGCCCAATTGTGTCACGGTATGCTTATTTAGTTGTTATGCCTATTTCTGCCACCATATGTCCATCTTGTTATTATGTTTATTTATGTTCTCTTTCCTTCTTCTTTTTCCTTTTTTATTTTATAATATTGCTACCTTCGAGCCTAGGCATACTGCTGAAATATGCGAACACGTGAATTGGGAACGAGGGAAAAACATTTGAATTGGGGCATAATTTGTATTGAGAAATTTGGGCATAACTTGGATTAAATACATAAATATGGATTTGGGGGCTTAAGTCAAATTGTGATTTAGATCTTAATTTGGGGCGTATGGTTAATGATGAATATGACTTGGAAAAAGGGCATGAAAACCTGTAATGAGATAGGGATAAGTATTAAATAAAGAATGAAACACTTAGAATTACAGTAATAAGAAACTGTAGCCGCGCTTAGACACGAAGTTAGATTATACTTGTGGTAGAAGTCTGCCCGGACCCGCCCGACATATCCATCGACCATAAGTGGTGAATCTAGTGTCAGGGTATAAGTGCATAAATACGTGACGGTGCTAAGACACAAGGTTAAGTCCGACTTGTGGAAGAAGTCCACCCAAACCCGCCCGGCATATCCAGCATCCACAAGTTGTAGGCTTAATGTGGAAGGTCTAGCGCATTATAACCATAAATGAATATGGTGATGAACTTGTAATACTTAACCTATTTGAACCCATAGGGATTACAGAAACCAGTTAACTTGAGTAGAGGTTAAGTAAGCTTGCTTGAATCAGTGGAAGGGTTAAGTAAATCTTGGGTTCGTGGGTAATTTTTGTATATATAGGCCCACAAACTGGACCTGTTGCGTTATGCAATCTTGATAAACCAGTAGGCATAACCTGTAGAAAACCTAGTAGTGGGGATACGCCTGTATCATCTTGTATGTGGGACCCCATTCGGTTAGTAACTTATATCGGTATCGAATGGGAAACCCCAAACTAGGTCGGGGCACGCTTAATGGGCTGGTTGTAAGAGGTCACTTGAGAGGAGGCGTGGGCGGCGCATTCCGACGGGGTCATGTGCGTGCATGGGTCCGGATCAGGGAGGATTATGACGCCGTGACATCTGTAGATATGGTTGTGCATCTTGTTTGTATTGGGGTTGCCACTTTAGGAAGTGATACACCTTACTGTGGGGCCAACACAGAGTATCTACGAGGGTTAGGGAGCCGACTGATCGGGGTAGTAATTAGGGTACATCTAGTCACGTCTGTTTAGGAGCCTGTTATTATCATTTGGGGATAACACCCGTCAGTTCTGTTGGGTTACTTGTATTGTATAGGGTTAAAACCTCTCACTAGAAATATACCTAAGTCTACCATTTTATGCTTATAGGGATCATCATGTTACAGTTATACTAGTATTTGTGCAGAGAAAGAGAAAAGTAGTAGAGAAGCACATTGCACATTCTGTTCAGTTTATCCTGTTTACCTTGTCATACCTGCCTTATATGTTATATCTCTCTCATCTAGTTTATATGCATGTCATGATACTTTTACTTATTTATATGCTAAAAGTAACTGGACTCGCCAGACTTTATGTCTGACCTATTTTGTTTCCTCTTCTTTCTCTTCCGTTACCCCCCCTTCCGGTTCTCAGGGTTGGAATACTCAAGCTTGATAATGATTCTGCTTTCATCCTGCTTGGAGCTGCTTAGATGTACTGTTAGATTTCATATCTCTTTACTATGGCTATGTTTTGGGGATTATGCTTCTTTTATTATTGTACTCTGATGATTTAAGTACAAGACAAAAATTTTAAGTTGATGTACTGGGTTTTATGTACTTCAGACTCATGATGTAACTACGCTTTGAACCATGATGTTTTCTACTAAATAAAATTTTTAAATTCCGCTGCTATTTTATATCTGTCTTGTAATGTTTCTGTTTACCTATAATGCTTCACGAAACTTAATGTATTCTCTTAACGAGTGACATTAATGGACGTGGGGTGTCACACAACAAGTAATTCAAGTACATCTTCTACTTTTTTTTTCATTTTCATTACTCCTTCAAAAATTGTGCGTTGGATGGGTACAGAAGAAGGAGAAGGAGAAGGAATTGATTTAATTTTGTTCAGTATTTGAAGCGGAGGCCACGATTATTTTGTTTCGAAAGTTTTGAAAGTGAAAATGGAGAAGAATGAAAAATGATATGATATATATAGGTTAAAAAAATTGAATTTGGAGGGAATTTTAAATTTTACTTTTCTCCTTTACATTTCGACATGGTTTAGGGGGCATGTCGACATACTCAATGTAATTTTAGTTCTTCATTTTAATTTTAAATTTCGAAGAAAGAGCGTATACATAACCCTCTTCCAAGCTTAATAAAATATTGATGATTTAATGGTTTAGTTAATACATCAACTATTTGATTTTCTGTATTAATATATTCTAGCGTTATAATTTCTTTATTATTTATACTATCTCTTAAGAAATGATGCCTAACATCAGTTTGTTTGGTTCTAGCATGATGATTTGAATTCCTAAATAAATTTATTGCACTTGTATATTCGTAGTAAATTGGTGATTTTGTAAATTTTACTTCAAAGTTTTTTTAAAGTTTGTTGTGTATATATTACTTGTGAATAGGCAAATGCTGTTGAAATCTATTCTACTTCGGCTGTTGATTGAGATACAATATTTTGTTGTTCGCTAAACCAGGAGACTCACGAATGTCACAAAAAAATGATAAGTACTAATTGTACTTTTTCGGTCTAATTTGCATCCAGCGTAATCAATGTTATTATATGAAATTAATTCTAATGAACTTCTTCTAGATAAAATAGTATGTAGTTTCATGTGTTATAAACGTGTCCTAATATTATTTTTTCGGCTTTTATGTGTGATTCCTCGTGCAGATTGATATCTTGTGTAAAGACATACACTATGCATCATATTGGGTCTACTCGTAGTTATATAGAGTAGTGATCCAATCATTCCTCTATATAATTTTTGGTCAATGTTTTTCGAATTGTCTTCTTTGTTTAAATTTTCATCTATTACCAAAGGGGTAGGTTTTCCACTAATATTAGACATTCCAAATTTCTTAACTAAGACTTGAGCATATTTCTCTAGGTATGTGAATATTCCATTGTTTTACTTGAAGTTCAAAAAATAATTCAATTCACTCATATGACTCATTTCAAATTATTTGGTCATTATTTTCGAAAATTCTTTATTTAAGTTTTCGTTATTAGATCCAAAAATAATGTTGTTTACCTATATATGTGTTAACTGAATATTATTCTTATTTCTTTTGATAAATAACGTACTATCTACCTTATTGATTTCAAAACTTGATTGATGTAAATAAATTTTAAGTATTTCATAGAAAACTCTAGGATCCTATTTAACCATATAAAGCTTTCTTTAGTTTTGTAAGTATGGAAAATTTTCATCTCCAAAAAGTGGGGATTTCTCAACCACTACAAGAAAACTCTGATTTAGCGTCAAAAATTTAGAACTGGAAATTTCCGTCAGTAATTTGCGACGGATTTCCATGCGATCAGCAAGGGATAGTTTTTTGTTTTTTCAAATTTTTTTCCTTTTATTTATCACCGTCGTATTATGTCATCCCTCACTAACTCCTTGCAAATTGCATCAAATCACCAACGGAAAATTTCTGACGCTATTTTCCGCTGCAAATTCAGGTAGAATACCGACGAATATTTTTATATGTTATTTTGCAGCAGAATTCCGATGGATTTGCAAGTGATATTTTTTTTTTAAAGATATATAGAGGGCAATCCACATCCTCACACCACCATTAATTTGAGCCATTGAGATCGAACTATCTAACGGTTGTAATTGGTCATCCGCGTGCATTGGAGACTGTTAACTTGAGCCGTTGAGATCGAACCATCACTGTTACCCTTGCATCACGTGTCCTTGTCTCTGCGCACGTTCATTTTAAATTGTTTTATTCCTTCGTCCCTTTCATTGGTTATTCATCCAGTCGAAGGCAAATTCTATTTAAACCCATAAATGTGCTGAGTATACCCATGAAACTCTAAAAAAATGGTTAAACCCAGCGTTTTGCTGAGTTCACCCATACATAATTAAAAAAAGACAATTTTTCCCTCCCACGTAAGAACCCTACGTGGTGCCATAAAGGCACCACGTAGAGCAACTACGTAGTGCCTTTAGGACACCTCGTTGAGCCCCAACGTGGTGCCTTCATGGCACGTAATGGTCCTACGTGGTGCCCTAAATGCACCACGTACCTTTTCTATGAGGTGTGCTGAGAAACTTAAAAAAAAATTGCCGAACAGGGGTAGTTTTGTCCTAAATTTTTGAATAAAAAAAAAGGGTATATTCAGCAGATTTGGGTTTAAATAGAATTTGCCCCAGTCGAAATACTTCTTTCCCCAAATCTATTTATTCCCAAATTGGAAAAATCCATGGCTGCCAAAACCCTACTATTCTGAAACCGCAAATCACCTGAAGCCGCTCCACCTCGTTGCTCACCTCCTCCATCCCATCATGACCGGCTTCCGACCTAGAACCTCTGAACCCTCTCCGCACCCAAAACCGTGCTTAACCTCCGCCCAGCTATCCCTCCGAACCCCACTCTAATGTGCACATGCAACAACTCGAGTCTAGTAAACTACTCTCTAATCTCGCCTGGTCAAAAGCCATCACCGTCCACCATACTCTGCACACCCATTCACCCGCAGACTAGCAGCCCCCCTTGCCGCCGGTCGTCTCTAGCAACAAAGCAACGCCTGAAGCCTGCAAGGCGCTGCAGCAGCCTCCGCCCGTCCGTTCAGTCCACAAAGGTGTGCGTACTTATTGCTAAGGTACTGTGATTTCAGTTGACTTTATTTACAAGTGATCTCAATTTATAGATTAGTTGAATTATTTACAAGTGATCTCAGTTTATAAATTAAAATATGCAAAAATATAGCATTTCATGCTAAGGTACTATGATTTCGAACTTCTGAAAACCATAGTTGTGGTAAACAAAGGTGTGCGTACTTATTCTATCAATTGAAAAACAATATTATTAAAATCTAATTACTGATAACTTGTTTAAGCAAAGTAATCAAAAGTATTTGTGGTGGATAGAAAACATAACATATCCAAATTGGACCAGTCAAAGAAACTAAGTTATAAAGTTCGTTAAATACTGATATTTAAGAAGACATGATAGGAGAATAATTATATCTGTTGAAGCTTCTTTGATATTGGGACAGATTTGCTGAATCATTGTAATATGATGAATATCAACCCAAAAATAAGTCACCCCAAAAGTTTGAACAAGTCAATGCTATATACACAGGATAAGTCAACCCAAAATTTTAAAACGTTTTCAAAAGAGGTGAATAATTGTACAATAAAAATGCTACAAACCTGAGAATCAAATGGATAAGGATATAGGCAAATAATTCAAACTGAAAGAAATATACCAAGGACATAAAATATAGGGATTTGTCAAGGCAAGTCAAGGCAGTCAGGATGTAGATAAATACTAGTATATTTATATCATGAGTTAACTTAGTATATTTATATCATGAGTTAACTTAGTATTTAACTACAGTTTATAAGTAACAGCATGTTATATTTGAAGTTTCATTAAACTTAACAACTTACTATAATCATAAATCATTTTGTAGCCATCAAAAGTTCTTCATTCTACTTGATTTTGTTGTGATGATGCCCCTAGTGATAAAGATGAAGTTCCTTTAAAAAAATGATGCAATATAGAAATGTAATTAAGATATAAACAGAAACAGCAGCACAAACATAACTATATCAACCTAAAACCATCCAAATAACAAATGCCTGAACTAACCAATAATCACATGATCTCCTATGCAAAGGCGCTGGCTTTTGATTAGAATATATATAGATGGTAATGTGTTGAATTACTTAATACTATTGCCACCTAATGAAAATAAACGTGTAAGGTGTAAAAATAAACGCGTGCACAAAATATTTTGCACTGAATGTCATTTAATGAAGAATGGTTAAAGATATTATTTATTGCTATTAAGTGGGATATACTTGTATCCAGGTTATAGTACTTGCCAATCTAAAATACTAGTCCTGGTGTTCATATTAAGCTTGTATCCAGTTTACTTGTCAGTCTAAATACTAAGCAGGTATCCTTCCCTTCAGGTTATCTTACCAAAACCAGAATAAAAACTAATGTGTACTAAACGCCATGCCTCAAATTGTAAGCAAGAGCTGAGACAAGTCCTGGTGTTCATATTACTTTTCAATCTAAAATACTAGTTCAATTTACGGTTATATAAGAGGAAATGATGATTAATATGAATTAATTGTTGTTGAATTAGCTTTAAAATAACATGCACTAATCTTATGACCTATTACTTATCCCATTAGAAGCATGTTATTAAATTAGCTTTAAAACTTAACCGAACCAATTCTAGCTGTCACTTATCCTAAATTTGGTTTGTTTTATTCATACATGATCATATGCGCTAAAACTGAAGACATGATAATCTAGTCATTGTACTTTATTTAAAAGTTTGTATTTTTACATTAAAATAGAACGTCAAATATGACCATATGCCATGCATCAAATTAGGTAATGCATCCTCCATTTTTAATCCACGTTTTCTGAATTCTAAAGGCTCGACATTGCACTACAGTGAATCTACTATGTCTTTTATGGAGGCGAAAGGGACAGTCAATTTGTTGGATGTACTTCTTTCTTCTCCTTTACCGGCTTTCTAACTTCTCAAATCACAATGGGAAATCCGATCTTTGCCTTTTTAGGGTAAGGATTTTCTCGATTTTTCCTTCCATTTGCTTGATTTGCTTGCTTCGTCTGAATTGAGGACTACGTTATTATTTAATTACACATAATCTTCATTAATTTTGACCAAATCATTTGTTCATATTATTACTCTGTGATTGTTGAATTTCGATAAACTGGACGTTGAATATAAAATGACCGTCCTTTTCTAATTATTGTATATGAACAAAATTATAGAGTGATTGATGTATTTTTTGCATTGCAATTTCAGTTATGTCTAGTCGGTCAAAATAATTTTTTTGGAGGTCCATACGAATATCTGTTCTAGTTCTTCAAATTCAACTAATTGCAAGAAAACTGAGTGAAATTCAAGCATTTCCTGTCTATTTTTCTATTACAAAAGGAAATTGATCCAACATAAATATTCTATATCGTATAAAACTGCAAGATTTGCTGTAATTTATAATATTGTTCATAATATTATGTCTAATTTCTAATCATTTACATATATAACTTCAAAATGACATCAACACCTTTTCATTCTATTTATTTCATCATATTTAACTCATATGTTTCTTCCAAAAAAACTTATCTTTTAGACAATTTTACAACTGCTCACACTATTCTTACTCTTGAATATATCTTGACTACATTTGTATTATGTTAAAGATCTTATCGTTTACGCATATAGTTTCAAAATATCTTTTTATAAGATGACAACAGTACTTTTTCATTCTAACTGTATACCTGTTTCATCTTGTTTAACTCATAAGCTTCTTCTAAAAAAGCTTTTCTTTATAAGTGGTGTTACGATTGCGTTTTCATATTTGTTCACTACCATGCATACAAAAGTATTTTTTATTTAGTTTACTGCTCTAACTACACCTTCACAATTCAAAATGGACTAACTAAAGTTTATGCTACGTTTTGTATCAAAAAATATAATAAAGCGATGTAAAGAGTTATGGTAAAAATATTTATCAAAAAAATATCTGCGTGGAAGACAATTTTAATGTGCTACCATGTAGGAAATATTTTAAAATCTTCTTCGAAAACCTTGAAACTTTCTCGATAATGTATAAGAATATAAGATTATTTTATTTTTGTTCATTTGTATAAGCTTATTTTATCAGCGCTATGGATGCAATGATAAGATTGCTACTAGCTTATAACCAAAGATTTGAAATTTTCGATCATTCATTGGGATAACAAATAGATATGCTAGGTTATGATGTCGGTGTCCCATGCTTAACCATTAATAAAGCCTCCACCTTTTTCTATAACTAAAGCAAAGTTGCTTGGAGAAAAGGCTATATCATATACAACTAATTTACCAAATAAATTTTATGCAAGTCCTATTTTTCTCAGCATAGTGCAAGCCTACTTCATCAAAATAACTTACATAAGCATTATCCAAGCTTATTGTTCTTTTAACATACCAAAAATTCTACCACCTAATTTAAATCTTCAAAGGCTTAAATTGTTTTGGCATTAACAGTGGCGATTTTAAATTCCATGTTCTTGGTCGAAAATCTCCGCATTGATAAGTTGATTTTTATGAAAATTTATCATCCTATTGTTTTGATGTCAAAAATTTGTAGTTACTTGGAAATCCTTAAATGCATGTATATATATACTTAGCTACGTGCATATGATATATGCACCCACATGCATATGCACATGCACACATATATGTGGTTGCCTATAGTAATTTATCTACACTTAAGGGATTTTTTTTTAAGTAAAAGTCCCTTACTTAAAGATAACTTCGTTTCGATTTGTATAAATGGAAGACCTTCACAGAGATGGCTTTATATTAAGGCATACAATCTTTCTTCTACCTCTTTTGGTGCAATTTTAATCACGGTTTGTAAAATCTGGTATCTCTTAGTTTGTTTTGCTCCTTATATTATTATTCCTTTATCCCTTTACATGATATGGATGCAACTATTGTCAGTTTTTTCAACTCTACATAGAACTGTTGGTTTCATGTGCATGTGAATGCATTATATTGACAACCTATACATTACATGTACATGGAAATTTTGACCTACTGAACAATGATTTGATATCACCAAGGCCATGTAAACTCGAATTTGCTGTTGTAGTTTGTTTATGGACAAATCCGCACAAGAAGATACTTAGTTTACACTATCCATGCTCATGATTAAAGACTAATTACTACGATTGTTTTATCATCTAATTGTACTATTGAACTTTTACTAAAATTCTTGTATTATGACTGAGGTTTTATTCGTTATTCTAGAGATTTGATTTATTAATGTTTTTGTTCTCCTAAATATTTTTCTATATTCAGTAAATTTATAACAAATTCTTGCTTTATACCCAAAATGTTAGTTACATTATTGTTCAATGATTATCATCATGGAACTTGCTTTATACATCACCTTTAGATTTTGAACTATTTAGGCACATTGAGAATGTGTATTTGATTGCATGATAATACGGTAGAGTAATGTAATTTCAATACATCTTTTGCTTTTAATTTTGGGATGTTATCATTACAAATCTTTAGAATATAAATAACAATTAATTCTCTGTACAATTAAATGAAAGAGTGCATATTGTTTCTGTAAAAGTTCCACAACAAGGTATTTTATAGTGAGTTTCTTCGCTGAATTTTGTATTCTCATCCAATTTTGGGATTCATCTACGAAACGCAAAACAATACTCAAGTTTTTCTAAACTTTTTTTGTAAAAACTATTTACAGATCCCCTGTTGGTGGTGGGTTATCTGTGAATATGTAATCATTCGCAATCCCATACAAGCATATATTATAAAATGAGGGCTCATTTAGAGCTATAACGTATAAGGAAAAAATTATTCAAAATAACAAATAGTATTAAAAATAGTATGAATTAACACAATTCTTTAGTATCAAGGATTCTATAGAGCTCTGATTCAGAGAATGGAGATGCAGTGCACTACAAAAAAGACATAGGCAAAATAAAATGCAGAGCACTGAAACTGTGATTCTACTAAATTGGGAACACAGGTAAAAAACTGGGGATTAAGAAATATTCTCTTCATGAGAGCAAAGGAGTGTAAACTTGCTGGGAGCTTAAATTTATGTCTTCTACATGTACTTGGTTAGTATGTAGACAGTACAGCTTTTTGTATGTAAAACATATACACTAGAAGAAATCTATATGCCACTGTTTTTTTGTTACTGAGATTTGATTAATTCCACTGGAGGAACGTAATTTTGACTGCATTTGCTTAATTCATTTCATATGATCTCTTCGGTTAATACATTTTGAGTGTATGTTTTAATAAAAAAATATTAGGTAATGCATAAATGGTAATATGACCGTTAAATTTAAAGCAAGCATAGTGTGAGTCAAAGAAAGCTGAAAAATAAGAAACATATATTTCATTAAAAATCCATAAATGGTAATATGACAGTTAATTTACATTCATTATACAGAAGAAGAACTCCAGCATACCAAATAGCAATTTCCAGATTAAGATCAATTAGCGGCTAAAGCTGATACATAGCCAATATAATGCATCAGCTGCATATGTATAAATCAACAGTGTATGATGTATCAATCATTTGAATGGCAACTTTGTTGTGAAATTCATATTCTCAGTTGATAAAACATACTATCACTTTAGTGTCTGATGTGTATCAACCATTCGCATGGCAACTTTAGTGTAGTTATTTGAATTGTTTTTGCAGCTCTATTACTAAGAAGAGAAAAATATAGCAATTGGTAACTACCAACAGCAAAAAGCACCAAAGTCAACTTGATTTATTCAATTACATTTCATGGTCGTACACATATAATATGAAACTGTGTCATTTACCATATCATCACAATTACATTTCATGGTCCATCTAATCAATCAAATATTGATTGCAGAAGCAGACTGCTTCATTATAAAAAATTGCACAGCAATAGTACTACGCCCAGTATGCACCATTTCATTTTTTTGTCCTGTGAAACATTAGCTACATTCTTATTTTTTTTTTAAAGCAACCCTACTGTCGTAGCTTAAATTACATGCATTCTTAGTCTTTGATATACACCCCATTAGATTTTCTTTATTTGGGTATCTTTCTCTACATTATCTAAATCTTGATAGACTATTTAGGTAGCAAAAGTTTTAGAATCGAAAGCTCTGATGTTTTAGAAAGCTTTTTATACACAAAGCTTGAAAACTGAGTTGGCAGCAAGCAGCAACTCAGTTTTGAAAACTTAGTTGCAACAACTCAGCACTGAGCGCAACTCAATTTTGAAAACTGAGTTACCGCAATTCAGCATTAACACTGAGTTGCAACTCGAAACAACAATCAACCAAGTAAAATAGAATCCATCTAGGAATGGCAATGGGGCGGGTTTCTCGTGCCCCGGACCCGACCCGGACTTTTTAACCCCCGCCCCGTAGACCCGATGCGGGTCTGGAATTTTGCCCCGTACCCGAAACCCGTACGGGTCAGGGTATACCCGACCCGCCCCGCGACCCGGTGATATTGTGTTCCAATGTACACAAATTTATATACGTATTTTTTTTTATCAATAAGTGATAAATTATATACATATTATAATGTGTTCACAATGATAAGAGAATATAATAAAATGAGTTATAAGTTAATAGTTTAAATGTATGCATTTGTTATTGTATGATTATCATTGATGCAACTTAATATTATGAAAATTTTATAGTTTGTTGATTGAAATAATATAATATCCAAGTTATAACCATGTATACCTAAGAAAATTAACAAATAATCATTATAGTTATAAAGTATTTAAATGATGTTTCAATCATGCGGGTCGGGTTGGGGCGGGTTAGCCGTGCCCCAGACCCGACCCTAGACCCGGACCTCCAAAAGCGGGTCGCGGGTCTACCCGCCCCGAAGACTCAATGGGGCGGGTCTAAATGTGTCAAAATAGGGGTGGGTCAAGCGGGTTTGGACCCTAGACCCGGCCCATTGCCATCCCTAAATCCATCTACACATTCTTAAGTAACTGTGTTTTTATTAGTTTGTTTTGATTGTATCAATGTGATATTCTTATTTGGTGATTTTGATATTGTAACATCTTGGCAACTTGGATTATAGATTGTATTTTGGAATTATTTGTGAATGCCAGCTAGCAGTTATAATGATAAATGTGCTTGTTATGTATAGTTGACTACTTTTTATTCCTAAAACTTATAATGGTGTTATGTTACAGACTTACAGTTTCAAGATCAAGGAGCAAATTGGAGGACAAGCATTCGAGCCCTGTTAGGATAGATCCATGCAGAAAATGAGAAGCTTATATATATATATATATATATATATATATATATATATATATATATATATATATATATATATATATACACAAGAACTAAGGAAAATTATAAATAAGAAACTTGTAAAGTAAAAGTAAGATCAAATGAAAATAATATATGAAATCTACAATAAAAAGATTCAAATAAACAAAAGTTAAATTTGATTCAAGTACAATAATAAAATATTGGAATTATATTATGCTTCTTAATTTTTAAAACATAGTCACTAGTTTAATCTAAACGAGTGCGCACCCGTGCTTCGCATACGGCAATAGTAAAAATAAAGTTGCTTAGTTGATATTGACGCTTCCCGTTGAAATGATGTGTTGCATAAATAATTACCATCTTGAAGAATAAATATTGCATATTATCTTAATAATTTAAAGGCTAATAAAAATCATAAAATGAAGGGAGGTTGATAAATTATGAAAAACAAAAAGGGTGAGATATCATGTCACTCACAATTTAGTTTTAAATTAGCTTAGAATCTTGGCAGCCAATATCTTTTATTATGGACGGGTATATATTTCTTTTTTAAAAGCGAAGGCAAAAGAATATCCTAAACTAACTATACAACAAAATAGTCCAAGAATATAATAGCAAATTCCAAATGTAAGATTTTAGGACCTTTTAATTTAAGTCAAGGATAATTTGTAATAATAATTAGATAATATATAGCAATGGTCTAATGAGCTTAAAATAACAGAATAAACATATAGGGTGTTCTGAGTTGATGATTGGTGAGGTAACTTAAAAATTACAGGAATTTTTTCTTTTCGATTTGGCTGTCTTTTACATACTTATAACGTAAATGACCATATTTCAAAATTAATTACAAACATAGCTCTGTTTTGGTAACTCAACATTGAGTTGACCAAAATTCACTGGCGTCATTTAAAATGGAGCCAATATTTTTTTTTCTTTTATCCTGACGTAATCTGAAATAGTGTCAGTCCTAAAAAGTAGTTATACAAATGCCGGCAATGCAAAAAAAAAAAAAAAAAAAAAAAAAAAAAAAAAAATTGCATCAACCCAATTTCAAGTGGAGCCAGCCCAAACCTTTTTAAAAAATACGCTGGTGTTATACCAAATGACGCAGTGTATTTTGATCAACTCAGCGCTCTATGTTTGAAATTAGTTTTAATACTGAGTTATTTTCGTGGTGAGTCTGTAAAAGAGGTTAAATTAAAAAAAAAAGTCCAAAATTATATGAACGAAAATAACGAAAATGTGAATTTTTTTAATTCATTTGTTAAGAGAGAAAAGAATCAAGTCCTAACTAATTCCTTATTGTATGAAGAATATGGAGTATTACTTTTGGTTTGATTCAACATGGCGATAACTTTTCGATTGCAGCATGCATTAATTATTATTATTATTATTATTCACAAATACTTTTACAGTTATGCCTTTAACACCTTCTAATAAAAAAACATAATTTAAATGGAAAAATTGGTTAATATAAATTACTAACAACTACACACCTTGTAGTTAATAAATATATCCAGTCGTCTTATACCTCTATACAAAATTTAAAGGCTAATTAATCATGTGCCCGTTCAAATTTATTTGTGACTGCATGCTATTAGCTTATTTTCCTATACAAATGAATTTCTTCTAGTGGTCATCCACGCTGTGCCTTAAGTAGCTTACCATTTAACAAATCTGTACATTGCATTTGTAATCATTTGAAAACATAGCACAAACTGTACGAATAGCTGAAAATATAAGCATAAACATACTTATAGGTGCATCTTAATTTCTTAACCTGAAGCTTTGAGCCATGAATGAAATAGCGATACCTGTTTTATATTTGTCACTACTCATTGCAGTGAAAGACTTCTTCAAACTTGTATTGAATGTACTCTTTTGTTTTTCCACCTGTTTTTTTTTTTTTTTTTTTTTTTTTTTTTGGAAATATAACTAAAATCTTTATGATAATATCGGTAAAAATGACTGCAGCCACGCAAAATTACAGCAGAACAGATGTCTTAACTGTCTTTCGGCACTTTCTGATAGTTGGGGTGAAAGTTGTACATCCAATAAAGTATTATAAATACTAACAAATACCAAAACCCACTCGATTGGTGGTTTTTTTTCATCCGCTCTGACCTGTTTTTATGTCCCTCTGCATATGAA
This sequence comes from Allium sativum, assembly GCA_030737875.1. Taxonomy (NCBI): domain Eukaryota; kingdom Viridiplantae; phylum Streptophyta; class Magnoliopsida; order Asparagales; family Amaryllidaceae; genus Allium; species Allium sativum. The sequence goes on along the minus strand of CM060909.1, from coordinate 154,123,346 downwards.
TATAGCGATTTGAATAATTAAGCAAGTATCCATACCATACATTGGCAATTCTAACATGGCTACACACTGTAATATGATCAATAATAAAGAGGAAGGGTGCTAAATGTTGATCGAAATAAAAAAAAAAACAAACTTTTATTTATCATAGATGGAGCTAAGTAAGTGTAAGGGTTAACAAACAACAATCGGTATAAATGGGATGACAAAATTAATGCATAAACGAATAACTGTATAAGAATAAAATTAAAAATTGAGGCATTCCAATCTTATTCAAGAATAAAAGTAAAATTATTTTTAAGCTAAGGAAATTTGTTCTCTTTGGCCTTCATGATAAAAACAGTTGGTATATGCAGACAAATGTATTTTATAATGTTGGGACAACTGTCTAGTTCTTATTCATCTCACGTAACATGGTTTTATCAGCATAATGCTTGAATCCAAGTCATATTCTCCAATCTATCTAACACCTAGTCTTCAACAATATCCCTCCATTGTTTTTTTCAAGAAACTGCATGAATTTATACCAATTCTCCATATCAAATATCATTTAGCAGTTCCAATTCATGTTGCCTACCCTTAATGTTATCTTGTTATATCCTTGTCCCCAATTCTCCTTCACAAAGATAAGATCATCAACATATTGTACTCTGATAACGATTACCTGTTAAAGGGCAAAAATTAATATTAGACATGAACTTGGTATAAGTTAAACATCCTAAATAACGTAAAACTTATTTATTGACTTGGTCACGAAAGTTATCATGAGAGCATAATGTATATCTCAAGTATAGTTCATGACAGACCATGAAAAACCATAAGATAAGCGTCTTGATTACTAATATAATTTACTACAAAACAGTATGTGCAAAAGGTCTACGTCTTTTAGTACCAGCATCCATTTCTATTAGGAAATTATTGATGCAAGGACTACAATGAAATATGATGGCATACTGCTTCATTGATAGCAACGCCACCATTGTCACCAGCATTTTTTTTTTAATTATATGAGGTTGCCAATTAAAAGGAAGTTCTATTTGATTTATTAGCATTTGGACTTATCACACCTGTGAATAACAATGCTACAAATAAAAAAAAAAAAATCATACCTTGTTGTGTAACTTTGTACTGTTAGTCCGTTGCTTTTTAATACATCATGTTCCGATAGTAGTTCCCTTGCATGCACTATTTCATTCTAAATTGAAAATTTTGACAGTTTAGTCTAAACCATTAACGGAAATTGTAACAAACTAAATTCAAGAACCTACAGATTAAAAAATGCATTGCGACTACAGTAATATATTTACGATCTCCTATTTCAGTTGATAAACTTACCTACAAAGCTGAAATCAGGACTAAATGATAAAAGATTTTTAGTACCTTCCATACATGAACTATTCTGTAATAAACTTAAATTTTTCATAAATTAATCTAAACCATTAATGCAAAATGCATATAGCTGTATTCAAGAGCAAGTTGGTTAATTCATATTTTAAATATGACAATGATATATTTATTTTCGCTTATTTTAGTAAACAAATCAATTTGCATAGCTAAACAATAAAAGATTTCTTGTACTTTCCTTACATGCGCTATTCTGTCAGCAACTTAAAATTTTGATAGTTTAATCTAAATCATCATTGCAAAATGCATAAAGCTACCTTCAAGAGCTAGTAGGTTAATTCACATTTTAAGTATGACAATGATATATTTATTATCTCCTATATCAGTAATCAAATCAATCTGCAAACCTAATATCATGGCTAAACGAATAATAGATATCCGCCTGTTACATGCACTAATTCGTTATTCGTTAGAAACGTAATATTTGACCATTTAGTCCAAAGCATTTATGCAAAAATGACGAAGTCTAGAGCAAAAAAGAATCTATAAGTCCAGTAATGCATTGATATTTTAAACACTATAACCATATATGTTTATTATCTTCCATTTCATTATACAAAGTTTCCCGCAAAGCTAAATCATGGGTAAACAAATCATAATTTTTTAGCACTTTCCTTACATGAATTATTTCATTAGAAACTGTAAAATTTGATGGTTTATTCCAAATCATTAATGCAAAATGCAAAAATTCGGATATTTATAAGTTCAGGATACAAAGATATTTTGCAATGATACCTTTATTATCTCCTATTTTAGTTTAAAAAAAAAAAAAAAAAAAAAAAAAACGTGCAAACCTAAAATCATGGTTAGATAAATAACGTCTTTATTACATGTGTCCAAGTTGTAGAGTGTAATTTATGTGATTAAATTTCTTTCATTGCAGAGCATAAGTGTATGAGCAGAGCAAAAATAAATCGCTTAATTAATAACCTCCATTTTTATACCACATGGCATATTATATGTACGGTTCAATTGATCATTTAATGATACAACCTGCGAATAGTTCATCACTACCATAGGTTACTTGATTTCAGAGTCAGAAAGATTAGAATCAAATATATAACATAGTGTATTCATGGTGACAAAGCGAAGCATATTACAAAGATGATAATTGAAATCATATTGACAAAAGACAGAACAGCCTCATATGCAAAGATTTTATATTATTATAATTTAAACATTTGCGAACTCAGTAAAAGATTTTTTGACATACATTGTATATAGTCAATTTAAATTATAACAGTGGGACGTGAAAGAAAATTTTGTTAGCTGGGAAAAGGGACCCTAAACTTTAAATTTTTCTTCACTACTGTACTGAAAAATGAATCATTTTGCTACCATGGTAGGTAGGCAGTCAAAGAACTATTTTCTCCTATGGAACATTAAGGCTGTAGAAGATTTTTTGCCTACAATATAGAAATAATATATATTATTCAAAAATCATAAATGGTAACTTAATTTCTCTAAAGACACATAACCGACATGTTCCAATTCATTCATCTTATCATTACGTCTATCCACCCTTTTTTTATGGAGTTTGTACTACAAATCTAGAGGAAGAGTGTGCGTAATTTTCTACTGTAGTTTGATAATATTTGATGTGGTCCTATTAAAAATCTGCATACAAAATTTGAGCATGTTCAATATTAATACACCGTGAATAAGCTAAAACAGAAACAAATACAAACATAAAGATGACAGTAAAAACAAAGAGATAATAAGACGAATGTATATTTTTTTTGTTCATATCAAATAAATAATAAGGAATGGACATTTTAATTTAATGTGGTAAGAAAAGGAGTATTAAATTACAGTTTTCAAATATTGCGCATTTTAAATATTGACTTGTTACCATTTTCGCCAGATTCATTTATCATTCAACTTTGTATAATATTAATTATAATATAGTAATTATTAATATGAAAAAAGTGTATGGTAGGTGCAAGCCTGTAGATAGAGAACAGCTGTATAATTGTATTTGTCATTGCCAATTCAATAACATTCTTTAAAAGAAGATAATAATTAAATGTGAATTCATCAAGAGATCCAAAATGAGTTTCATCTTTCCAAGGTGATGTTATTTTGTATTTCCTAAAATAGTGCACCACCATTTGTCCATATTAATATGCTTATATCTAATGGGAAAACAGTTAAAATGGTATTTTCAAGTTCATTCGTCCATGACATTTAACAATTACTTTTCTAGTACCACATGATGCACATTCAGTGCTATGGATCACAACAAATTTATCATGCCTTTTAGACATCAACCGACAGTGAAAAAATAAGATGCAAATCAATTGTGCAATAATTCGCATACTGCATAGCAAAATAAAGTAACAAACAATCCTAAGTTTGATTGACTAAACCTACTTTTTTTTGTTTTCACCATCTAATGAACAATCAAATATTGAAATCATACAGGTAAGTATGATAAAAGGAACCAACAAATCAATGACTATTTTGCTAACAAATAATCGATAGCATAGAAAATACGATGGTACAAATTTACAACAAAGCATTATAGGCTTTTTTCAATCATGCTCACCATCCTAATAGCGGAAAAAGTCACATTTTGGTAAATTTTAAATTTTAAAGGATGGAAAAAACTAACTAAAAAAGATTGGACTAAAGGCTCAATAATTTGCATGTACATATATACAAATGTATGTATATAATAAAATATTTTATCATGTTGCCAATGCATTTGGTATATACTGATTTTTTTCTCATAACATGAACGAAATAAGTTATAACTTAGGAATCCTTTCTTTTTGGAAATAGTAGTCGAACACATATGTTATAATCACGCTTGCACACATAATTTAGAGGTCTAAGTACTTAAAATATCAAAAACCATAAAAAGGGCACGAAAAAAAATTAATTACCTATCCCACTTGCATAAATTCAAAGAGCTCATTTCTAGCAAATATATCTTATATTAGAAGCACATGTCTTTCATGTAATGTTGAACTGAATGCACAAAAATATTATTCAAAATTTATCATTTTATGAAACAAAAGCACTAATTTTAGATCTCTTGTTTGACTATTTTTTGCACTACCGAATTAGTAATAATGCTGTATCAAAATTTGATGATAATTAATTATCAAAATTATCATAGCAAAAGAATCTAAAATAAGTGAATCTTGTGCCCAAAATGGACAGATATGAAAATGGAATAATTAACTATCATACTATGCAACAAACCAAGTTCTGTTCAATTATTAGCATGTCAACTTTGAAATGAAACCAAAATTTGGACAATTGGTCTGGACTATACTCGGTGATTGTACGGTGTAAAGGAATACATGTACTAATCTTCAATGTGCGCAACATTTCCGGTGTAAAATGTGTTATGTGCGGGATGTTACTTCATAACTTAGTTATAAATGCACCGTTTCGATGTTTAGTAATATGAAGATCATGGTGTTCGCCCATTTAATAATTTGACAGTAACTTCAACTCAATGCTTCAACATAGTTTCTCTGTTATATTGAACATGTATATCATGGATTACTAAAGTTAATATCCTTCACAGTAAAGTATTGACTATGGCAACACCAACAATAATAGGATGCAAAATCATGGTTAGATTTTATATCAGGTTTAAATGAGAATTTATATGAAAAGATTGAATAACCCAATTCATTTACATTCCATAAGAATAAGATCTTTTCCCCACTGCAAACAAAATCATTCCAGTTTTATACTTTATTTGATCATATTATATAGTTCGTCCAATACACGAATAAATAATTAAGAAAATACTGTTTTTGTGCCAGATTTAACAAAAGATGTGGTATTACCAGTAATCCTGGCAAATCAAGTTCATGAGGATATATAAACTTCTAAAATTATTATTATGAGAACCATAATCAGTGAGCTTTAATTATAGAACTTTTGCAATGTAAAACACCATGCCTCAATGATTATAATCACTTATACGTATAAATTTTACCATTGCATAAAATCAGGTAAATGTCTTAAAATGACAACCAATCAACGATTTCATCATTCTTGAACCTTTTTCATGTTATTCACGGAAAGCATGTTATAGTAGATATTTGGTTTATACTACCTATTTAAATGACATTGTCCATTAGCATGACCAATCTAACATAGTGCTTCAGGATATTATGCTCCAATTCAACTTTATTTCCTGTTTCCCTGAAATTGAATGTACAATGGGAAGAAAATTAATTTCCCCTAGATAGAAAAAATGAAGTGGATAAAACCTATGTTGTAAACGTAGATAATGAGATAACAACTTAATGGATTTTGGTTGGTTACATTTAAAGGCAGAACTACTGTTGATACATGCATGGACACGATAACTTAACATATAAAGCTGTTGACATTTTAGAAGTTCTAAATAGTATCACTAAAGTAGTTTTCTTATAAAAAGGATGAATAATTATATATAAAACAATATTTCCAAAACATTTCATAGTCAAAAAATTATTTGAAAAATTGAATTTTAGTTATAAGTTTACCAAATAAGAAAAGACAAAATATTAAATATTGTAGATCCAAAATAATAACAGACAACATTATATGACATCCAAAAACCTATTTACATAATTGATACCAGTAAACAAACAAAGATGCCTATTAGGATATGAATGCAAAATAAATGTGCATTGAATAAAACCTACATTTAACAATATAAGTAGCAGAATAAGTGTGCACTGAAGTTTATAAGTGTGTATACAAAAAACACCTAATTATATAAACAAATATTAGTAGCAGAATTACCCATATCCTCAAATATAGGATCACTTGGTGTGAACAGTAGCAGCAACCTGTAAATTCTAGCTGATTGGAAAAAGGTGACATATTAGGGCACTAATGTTCGTACCATACTAAATTACGATAAATTGCAATTAATTGCCGGATTAGTGGTAAAAGCATATCAATTTAATGACCAACGTTATGATAAAATTTACCTGAAATCGAGTGTGTAGAGGATGCGGTGCAAAATAGCCGGGAATGAACGAAGTAGCCCGAGGTAAGAGAGCTCCAGGAAGAACGATTTGGGGAAGCGATCAGGAACAACGGAGGTTGGAAAACTATGCCCGACAATCACTGGAGTGTTGTTTGGATTCTGGAAAGTTATATACTGTTAAAACCCAAAGTAATCTGGGGTTCGCAGACAAAAGATTGAGGCAAAAACTTATTCAAATGGTTGACGATTAATCCGTTAGTACTGCCATACATCGTATGCCTTTCCGAATTTTAACCCGACTGAGAAAAATTACATAGCCAAGTTTGGAGAGGTGGAACAACATGGGAACTTTTGAAGATGAGTAAAAAAGAGGCAGGGAGGAAGCAAAGTAGCGAGAGAGAGAGACGTACGAATAGAAAAAGAAGAAAAAGGACGCTTGGTTTCTCAAAATATCCAAGGGGGCTTGTGCGCCCTTAAAATGAAACCCAGCTTTAATATAGTAGTGTGTGTGTGTGTGAGGTTCCTTTTTTTTTTTGAATTTTAGACATTATGATGCATAGATCCATTAACTATGTAAACATAATTTTTGTTTAGATTTTTGTTTATGTGACATTAGTTTTTTGTTGTATTGGATAATGTTATGAATGTTGGGTGTTATGTGAATATTTTATCAATTATTGTACCATTTTTTTTTGTTATATAATGTTTTTTGTGTATGTATATATATATATATATATATATATATATATATATATATATATATATACATATATATATGTTTCACTGCACGATGAGTATTGAATGTTGAGTATTCTTCAAATGAATGTATTTGATGTCTAGATTGATGGTTAGAAATGCAGCAAAATGTTTGCTCTATATTTCCATCGGTAATCCGTCGCTATATAGCTAGGATTTACTGACAGATAACTAGATTGTAAAATGTTTGCTATATATTTCCGTCGGTTATCCCTCGCTAAATAGCGTGCATCTAGCGACGGAAAAATATTTATTAATTTTATTATGTTATATATGTAACATCCCAAGATTTTGCGACATTTTAAAATATTAAATTTAATATGTTTTGGACAAAATTTGCTTTAAATATTAAAATTTATGATTTATGTCTTATATTGATAAGGTATGAACTAAACTTGTCTTGTTAAACAATGAATTCCGGTAGCTATATAAGATAATGATTTATGTTTGATAAATCACTTATGTTGAAATTAAAGATTTATTTTGAATTAACAATATAAAATAAATTAACTAATTTGAGATTTATTTTATATTGATAATTCTAATTTATTGGATACGGTAGTAATGTAGATCCATTTGATTGTATATTGAATTTCAAATCAGTTATAGCAGTAATAATTTGCATTGATTGAAAATGTAACTATGATTGGTTTGTGCTGTTAATTATTGAGAGATGAGATTTAGTATTAAATTATTTACGTTTAATTGGGTTAATAAATTCACACTTTAGTTTTTGTGATTGATTGTGAAAATTTATTGGTGTAATTAATAATTGAAATAAAAATTTGAAATTGTAAATAATGAAATTCGACTTACTTGAACAATAGTAACTTTATTGATTATAATTGAATTAAAATTTGGTTTATTTTGGTAGGTATTAAAATTAATGTGTAAGTATTTGAATGAAATTTACATGATTAATTTATAATTGGAATTAAAATTGAATTTGGATTATCAATCAAAATTGGAATTTAATAGGAATCAATGTAATGGGATAATTGTTTAATTCTCCTATTGACCTTCAATATATTAAAATAAATTTCATTCCACCCCATCAGCCCACTCTTCATTACATATAATTTCCTCCATCATAATTTTTCTCTAATGACACATCAACGCATTTAATTGGTAATAGAGGTGTTTAATTAACGTTAAAAAAGGAAAAATACATTTGAATAGATTGATTTTTTTACGGTGACTCATCTCTATATTGTCATTCCACGCAACCATTCATTCCTACTGTTGAGAAACCATTTTTTTTCTTTCTTCCTCATATTTTTCTCCTCTTTGCAAACTTGGATCTCGCGATGTATTATAACATGAGGTAAACTTCTAATTTCATTGTCTTACTTTATCTTTCTTTTGTTTTTCATATGTAAAAAAAAACTGTGAGCAAAGCATGCCATCACCAACTAAACCCATTCTCCCTTCATTCTGGAGCGACCAACTCTCCCTCTCCATTATGTGAAGAACTGAACTGTTTTTTTAATAAATAAATTTCAATAGCCGAGGTGGCCATGGCCTCACCTAGGAAATTTTTGTAATAAAACATTCAAGTTTTGGTTGTTGTTTTTTTCAGTGCATAGAGTTTTTCTTTTTCTTTATGCCAAAAGTTGTTGAATGAGTTGAAACCTGGAACAAAGTTTATTAAGTTGTTGTAGCATGGAATAATAATTTAGAGTTGCTAACCCTTTCTTCCATGCATTAGTACATGTCAAAATGTGTTTATAATGGCATGTATATCAAGTCTTGGGAACAATAGCTATACTTGCTGTGTATATATATTAGGTGATAGAATAATTTTGGGATGTTACCATTCATGCGTGTTGAACTTTCGAAAGAATGAAAACCAAATTTTGTACCAAACAAGTGCAATCTATATATGTATATATAAAAAAAGAGGATAAATATATACATGCACGTAAGTCTTTAAAGGGAAGGAAACAATGTTTTATACCATTTGTTTAGTTTGGATAGCAAAATATGCACATGCAAAGGAAGGTTATAACTTAGTTCATTAGGCTTAATAGTTGTGGTATCCTCCATCTAACGAGAAAAATTAGTATTGTAAAAAAAAAAAAGTACATGCGTGGATCTGTGGCATGTTGGATACATGGCTGTCATCCCATGCGCATGTTGAATACATGCATATAATTTAAAGAGAGAATGAAAACAAAGTTTAGTTGTGTAAGTTTAGATGCGTACGCTGGAATCTGAATATCATAAATGAAATGGTCCAGGCCGTCTAACGTTGCATAAATAGTATGCATGCCGTATAAATAAAAGTTTTATTTTGAAATCAAACTTTGCTTAATTTTTACGTGTCTTGACCGTAATTTGTTTGTCCAGTTCGTTGAAGTTTCAGTGCCATTCATTTCTGCGTCTCTCTGTTATCGTCTCTATTTCTGTGCCACTGAAGGTGAGTTCAACTCACATCTAACTAAAATATTCGATTATTAATTAAAATAAATTCATGTTATGATATGATTGCTTTGGTTGTTGTTTGACTGTTTAAATTTATTATTATGTTAAATCTGCATAGACTATATAATTTAATTTAACAGCTGATATAAATTGAATGGTTATAAATTAATTTCTTGTTTAAAAACCTCATACTGATGACAAGTAAGATGATATTATTGAACTATTTAGATGTATTAGTTTTGATGGATGCCCTGAAATTATATATTTAATGTATTGATATGTAATTAATCTTGCTATCAACATTGTTTATATATGGTTATTAATTTTTGTTGATTTATCCCAACCACTACCTTAGATGTTACGGGCATCAAATGAACCCGGGATTAATCATTAAAATGAACTAAGAACGTAGGTTGAAATGATAAATACCTATGACCCTGACTTGGATTGAAATGATATATATCATTTCCCAAAATACTAAAATTAAAATTTAAGTATCACGTGGCCATAGGATAGAAAATTATATACGTACATCGGTTGGTTAAATAAAATTTGATTTAACCATGAATTTTGAAATATTGTTTTAAAGACAATATAAGTGATGTTTTATAATTTATTTCCTTTGAACTTGAACCTTGAAGTTTGAAATATAAACAAAAATGGGAAATAAATTAGTATTGTAACTAAAGCTAAATAAAGTGAAATATAATTTAAATCGAATTTATTGAAATTGAATAGTTTCACCCTCCTTTGAAATTTATTATGAATCAACATTGATTTGAATTATATATGAATTGTGAACTCGATATTTGTTATGAATTGAAATCATTGAAAATGAGAACCTGATTTGGAATGTAACTATTTGAATTAATTTTATCGAATTGAAATGAATGTAAACTGGAAGTTTAATCGATGGAATTATTGAGAATTGAGTTGGTTGAATTGAAGATTGAAGTATGACTTCAAGTTTAATTAAAAATATTAGAGAAACGATTCTAATTCCAACTATAGTATTTCAAATAATTTTTTAAACTATTTTTACTAACAATTATTTTTTCTTTATAAACTATTTTTCTTTATTTCTATTTTATTTTATAAATTATTTTAAATAAATCATTTCATAATTAACTACTTATTTTGTAAATTACTTAATGTTTTGACTATATATTTTAATAAATTCGATAAATTCTATTTTAATTACAAACTATTTTTTTTCAAACTATTTAAATTATATATCTAATTTATTTCTAAATATACTGTTAACTATTTTAATATTCAAATTATTAAAGTTGGAATTGCTTCAAGATTTTAATTGGTTTAAATGAAAATTTTAGTATGAATAATATCCTATCTTGAATATTGAATGATTCTGAAAATCTGATATTTTGATATGAAGTATGAACCTCGTTGAAATGTAAAAGAACTGACCGGTGCGAAAAATGTAAACGATTGGTTGTTAAAGAGACCGGGATCGGATATTGTCATACTCTCTGCCAATACCGAAAAGCACTTTAACATCTGTGTACGCGGTGGAGTTCTAGAAATGGTGTTGGATGGATTTGGAGGTGATTACTGGATTTGAAGAAAGAGAACGATGATGGATATCCTTGACCTTCGGGTCATAATTAAAATGACTAAAACAGGGCTATACCGTGACCAAGTGGAGTTAGCTACCTCCATCGGCAACACTTCCTCCTTTATTACTATAGTCTCTCGGCTTGACTGATTTGATGTGCATCCGTGATTTGGGAGTGTTGTCCGAGGTGGGCAGTAGTCGCGGCTATGCGTTACCACCAGTCCGGACGTGCAACTAGTATATTCATACTCTGGGCATTCCTCGTGTGCCTTGTTATATTATCCTGATCGAGCCCCCTATGATTTTGATTTAACGTTGTCGTATCATGGCGCATCCCTAGCCGCCGACGTACTGGTGTGTTATATGCAAACTGTACGACAACGGTATAAACGATGTAAGGGTAATAATGGTAATCCCGCTTACATAATTTTTTTATGTTATATTTAACCATAGACATTACTATAATAGTGTATTATATTATATAGTATTAGTTTGACGGATCCTTAAGAGATGGAAATTCCCGTAACATCTCTTAAGTTATTGCACTCATATTATTACATGAAATTTGATTTAACTAATATGAGAATGATTTAGTTCTGATCTGAGTGTTTGTTGTGTTTCTTTTTTTGCAATACGCTCGGGTCAGACCGAGTTGCAGTTAGCGAAGTTTCACTTGCTTTGTAGATACCATTATGAAGATGAAGATGGAGCTCAACATACGTATTATTATTATTCCGCTGCAAATGCATTGGTATGTTGTATGTTAATTTACTCTAATAATCGTTGTAAAATATAATAAAATGTATGTTTTAACAGCTTCATGAACTGTTATTTATTTATTATATTTTGTCCTTCCGCTGCGAGATTCTGTATTTGTTTTCTTCTTTCTTCTTTTTCTTATTTTAATCCCAATAACTATCCATATTTTTGATCTATTTATGTCGACATTAAGGATCATTGTCGATTTGAACGGTCAAAATTCACGGATGTTACAATATATATCCGTAGGTAAAATGTCGGTGAAATATTTTAAAATGAAATGATAATATTGTAACACCCCGAATTTCAGTTAATACTAAAATTCACTAATTGCAGAATAAATAATCTCAGATGTGGGAATTGGGGGTAACGGGCTGCGTCATTGCGTTCGTCTCGGAAAAATACGCGAAATAGAGTCCGAGTTTTCGAGAATCGGAGTCCGTATGGCCCGGTTATGGCCCAATGAAGTTTACAGAAAATTCAAAGTTCAAAACAGATTTAAAAATTCAGGTTCAAATTTCGAAACATGCAGAAATGGGGCCAGGCGGGAAAACTCCCGCCCAGCCTGGTCGACAGGGCTGTCGACTTGCCTGTCCACATGCCTGTCGACATGGCTGTCGACAGGGCTGTCGACTTGCCCTGTCGACTGATGCTGGCCTGGTGCACCTAGTTGAGTTTGGGTTAGGCTTTGGGGCTGGTTTCTGGAAACTTCCTAAAATCTGACGGACCTAATCTAACCTAGGGTTAATCCTATGGTCTAAAACACACCCTAATCCTATAAATACACCCTAATACAAGCCTAATCCCTACTAAAAATAGAAATGATGCCATCATGCCGCCAAAATCAAACTTGAGAGGAGCCTCCACTAGTTTATGAAGAAAGTTGCAAGCTAATCAACCTCTAATCATCATCTCCTTCTTGTATAGCAACTAGTTCTACTTCATAAGTTTGCTAATCTTGGTTTTGGTGAGTTTCTATCACTTTAATAACCAATTGCTAAATTAAGTAGATGAGATATGATGAGATCATGCGGTTTTGTATGCGGATTTGTGGGTTTTAAATCATATGATATGATGTTAGTTTGCTAATCTATGTTTAATGTTAACCCTATGTTTATGCAAGTTAAGTATGTGGGTTTATGCAAGTTAAGTATGTGGGTTTATGCAAGATGAGTATGTGGGTTTATGCAAGTTAAATATATGGGTTTATGCAAGTTAAGTGGTGAGTTTTATGCATGTTAAGTGTTTGATTTTATGCATGCTAAGTATTTGATTTTATGCATGCTAAGTGTTTGGTTTTATGCATGCTAAGTACTTGATTTTATGCATGCTAAGTGTTTGATTCTAGGCATGCTAAGTATTTGATTTTATGCATGCTAAGTATTTGATTTTAGGCATGCTAAGTGTTTGGTTTTATGCATACATTATGACATGCAAGTCTATCCTTTTTAAATAAGATGCATACATATGCAAGATGACACCTTTGTATGCTATGCATACATATGCATGTTTACTCTATTATGATGCAAGTTCATATGCAAGTTTGCCTCTTTTTATGATATGCATAACATATGCGAGTTTTCCTCTATGTATGACATGTTATGCAAGTTCACATGCAAGTTTATGTGCAAGTTCATATGCAAGTTTATGTGCAATTTCATATGCAAGTTTATGTGCAAGTTCATATGCAAGTTGTCTCTTTTTATGATATGCATAATGCAAGTTTGGGTTAAATGCTAGTTGGGTTTAATGTATGCTCATATATGCAAGTTGACACCTTTTGAACCCATGATAAAGTTATATGCTATGTTGGTTAAACCCATGACATTTGTGATGAATCTTCCCTTTTATTATGTCACGTTATGAGAACGAATTACGTGGGGAACGATGGGGTTAATATGCATATTAATAAAATGATGTGAATTGGGTATGATTAAGCATACCACAAATTAAATGGACATAATTGGGAATTTACCTATTGAGTTAGGTCTACCCATATTATGGAGTTGGGAATTTACCTATTAAGTTAGGTCTACCCATACTATGGAATTGGGAATTTACCTATTTAGTTAGGTCTACCCATATTCTTAAAAATGTGTAATTAATTAGGGATAATTAATATAAATATGAGGGTGATTAATTAGGTGTAATTAATCGACTAAGACACGAGGTTGGACTCAGTTGTAGCGTAAAACTGCCCGGACCCAACCGGCTTAACCAGTTGCTACAAATGTTAGCCCAATGTGAGAGGTCTTAGGCACAAACTAAATACGTGATTAATGTAAAGACACGAGGTTAGACTCGGTTATGACATAAGGCTGCCCGGACCCAACCGGCTTAACCAGCAGTCATAAAAGATAGTCTAATGTGAGAGGTCTTTATGAAGATCACGGTCTTAATTAATTAAGAAACACTTGACCATATTAGCATGTAGATGGACATGAGGGGTTAAGTGGGTGCCTTGGGTGGCATGAGGAGACTAGTGGGTTGCCTTGGGTGGCAATAGAAAATACGATTAGAATACTTAACCAAAGTGAAACATGTAATTAAAACATGGTTAAAGGGTTAAGTAAGTGCTTTGGGTGGCATGTGGAAATCTAGTGGGTACCTTGTATGACAACTAGAATATGATTAAATGACTTAGCCAAAATGTATAACATGTAAGTGGACATGGTTAAAGGGTTAAGTGAGATTCACTAGAAATAACAAGCTTAGGTGGTAGCTTGTGGGGGCCCATTTCAACCAATATCCCAAACGTATCTTAGTAGGCTCGACTCTAGTCGAGTGACGGGACACACATATTGGGCTTGACTATAAGAGGCCAAACCGGGTTAGCGGTGGCAACGCAGGACCAACGGGTTTCATATGCGTGTGTGGACCCGGGCTGGTTGGTAAGTCGTTGTTGCATCGTGTAGATATAAAGCCGTGCACCGTTGATATTATCAGGTTGCCACTTTGGGTAATGATACACCCCATCGTGGGACCAGCACGGGTGTCTACGTAAGGGAGCCGATCGCTTGGGAAGTAGTGGGTACACCTATGTAGTCAGATAGGGGTACACGAAACTACTAAATTACTAAGTACACTTAGTGGGATCAACTTTTAAAATTAGGAATGACTGGTGTGGTGCAGTATAGTAATTATCCTTGGTGGGTAGATGCGTCTTTACGGTTATCTTAGTTTATCCTAAGTCTACCAAGCTGCTTAGTGTAGCCATTCATCCCCAGACGTTACCGTATATCAAGCTTATGTCTTCTCTGGTTACTTTAATGATTGTATTGTTAAAGTTATAGGACTCGCTCAGACTTATGTCTGACCCCGTTGTTTTTATCTTTTTTTCCCAACCCTCGGGTTATCAGAGTGGGCTCAGTACGAGTAGGCTTTGATCATGCTGCTTTATTCTCTTTTGGAGCTTGGACCATAGGTGTAGAGCTCAACTTACCCTTTCTTTTATGGCTATCAGTTCATGTATTGGGATTATGTACTTTTATTTATCAGGATGGATATTTTGTACTTGACTCTTATTATGGTCTTGTGATGTAACCAAACATGTTTTACTTTCCGCTGCAATGAAATGATGTTTTGAAATTTTCAAGTATTACTTATATCTGTCTTGTTGTAATTTTTCTGTTCTATATTCACTTAAAATACTCCACTGATGTTATGGCATTCCCTTAGAGAGTGACCATAGCGGGAGTGGGGTGTTACACGTGGTATCAGAGCAAAGGTTACCGGAACAGATAAAAATTTTAGAAAACTATTTTTCTAAAAACATTTTTGGAAGAGATATTTTCAAAAACATGTCTTTAAAGAGAAAAGTTTTTGAAAGAAAAGCATAATCCCCGATAGCCATATCTTCATCTTTCGAATTCTCCGTTTTGAATCTTTCCTTTTTCGTCTCAGCATGGCTGAAGATCTTTATCTTCCGGACGGTGTAGCGGTACCAGTATGGTATAGGAGGTTGTTAGAGGCTAGGGCCGCCGCTGCAGGTCCAACAAATGTTCCTCCTTCACCCGTTGCACCCGTTCCTCCTCGCACGGATACTTTTGCTAAGACTTGTAAGAAGTTTAAGGCTATGGGAGGGAAACCTTTTGTGGGAGCTAGGGATTGGCTTAATGAGACGGAAGAATTGATGGAAATCTTGGAAGTGGAAGAGGGAAAGAAAGTCAAGTTAGCCGCTTGGTTAATGGAAGGAGAGGCCTCGTTCTGGTGGGAGGTCACTAATGGAGAACGCCCTGTTGACTCTTGGATGGATTTCAGGCAAAGGTTTGAGGCAAAGTTTCTCTCAAAAGCGGAAGAAAATATGCACGTGGAAAGGTTCTTGAACTTAAAGCAAGGGAACTTGTCGGTGAAAGAATATGTTAACAAGTTTAATCAGTTAGTGAGATTCAACCTGGACTTGGTAAACACACCGGAAGAGAAAGCTTTGAGGTTCGTTAAAGGCTTGAACGAACCGATGCACGGATTGGCTATGTCTCACATCCCTATGGGGGCCACTTTTGAGAAGCTAGTGGACATGGCACTTGTGCATGAGGAAGAGAAGGGTCCCAATGCTAATAAAGCACCCGAGAAGAAAGGAGATCAGAAGAGACCTCAACAGCAACAGCAAGACAAGGGTGGGAAAGGCAACGGTGGCAAGGGAAAGAAGAAGTGCTTCAGTTGTGGGACACTAGGTCACCTAAGCAAGGATTGTCGCAAGAAGAGGAAGGCTGGCTGCTTCCACTGTGACGAAGCAGGACATCTAGTGAAAGACTGCCCTAAGAAAGGGCAAAGGACGGGATCTACCTCAGGAGGACAGGTGCAAGTTCTTTTAACACCAACTCAGGCAAGGGGGCAAGCTCAGGCTCTCGCGGTTCCACCGATTCAGGAAAGAGGTAGAACTATTTCCATTGAAAGTCTAGTTTTTCTGTTTGATTATCCGGGTCAAACTTTATTTGATTTTGACGCATCGAGTTCGTTTATTTCATTATTGTTAGTTGGGTCACTGCACTTAGACACCAGTTAGTAGGTGATCCCTTAGTTGTTTCAAACCCAATTGGGGCTCCATGATGTGTTTGGGTTTGAAAGTTGCTATACTTAGCGTTGAGTTTAGATGTGATGCTTTTTGGGCTTCACAGGCTATGGGTTAGTTTTGGGCATGGACTGGTTATCCAGTAATGGTGCCGTTCTTATTGTGGAAGGAGAGTTGTTAGGCTTATGACCCGCTTGGGTAACACTCTCGAGATCTCTTGTAACCCCATGGAATCTGTTATGCTAAGTTATCTAGAATCGCTTGACACGTCGGTCGATAGTTTGCGATCTGTTAGAGTGGTCCGGGAATACTCGGATGTGTTTGAGGAGGTGAAGGGCTTACCTCCGGAGCGGGAGATTAACTTCCGAATATATCTGGTAGACAATGCCAAACCAGTATCTTGGCCAGTGTGCCACGTGGCTCCTCGTGAGAGGAGGGAACTCCATAAGCAAGTAGGCAATTTGCTTGAGAAGGGGTTTAGAAGATAAAGTATATCGGAGTGGGGTGCTCCGGTAGTTTTTGCTATGAAGGCGGATGGGTCCCTCAGACTTTGTGTAGGATAAAGAGAGCTAAATAGACTCACAAAGAAGAATAGACACCCATTGCCGAGGATTGATGATCTTTTTTTTCCAATTAGTTGGCGCCTCAGTAGTTTCATAAGTTGGACTTAGCCACGGGGTTTCGTAAGTTGAGAGTGGCTGAGGATAGTATAGAGAAGGCTGCTTTTAGGACTCCGGATGGCTTTAATAGGTTGAGCCGAGCCAGTTATGGAATAAATGGTGGTGTTGGAGCGAGACTGGCAAGGACATCCAGAGTTGGACAAGGGCTTAATTATTTAGCCGTTTTTACTAGTATCATCTCACGTAGGTCGTCTGAATTCGAAGGAGGTGTCCCTTGGTTGTTTGTCTGATATTGGTTTAGGCCTTTGGGGCTTGCATTTGGGGGATGTCGAGTTCGACTAGGGTGGTATGCGTGAGAGATGGACAGTTGTGATGATTTTGGATGGGATTCTTAGCATCCTATGAGTTTGAGATAGCGTATACCCATGGCAAGGGTAACGTGGTGGTGGACGCCTTAAGTAGAAAAAAAAGGTTGTCCTCGAATTCATTGTTCGTTGAACAACAGAGCTTGGAATTTATTTCGATATTTGAGTTTAGACCTTCCGTTGACTGTGTACTCGGTTTATTAGCCTCCTTGGAGGTTAGGCCTACTCTTTTGGGGCGTATTGGCGGAGCAGCGGGACGAACCGCAGTTAGTTAAGTTGGTAGAGACAGTAGACTTTGCGTACCGCAAGACAGGGGTTTGAGGAAGGCTATATTTGATGATGCACATCGGTCGAAGATGACCATTCATCCCGGTAGGGACAAGATGTACCAAGACATGAAGCAAGTTTTCTTTTGGGCCGGTATGAAGAAAGACATGGCCGAGTATGTCGCTAGATGCTTGGTAAAAGCGGAGCAAAAGAAACCAAGTGGGTTGCTTCACCCATTGGAAGTTCCGCTAAGGAAGTGGGATAGTGTCTCGATGGATTACCGAAATCAAGGAAGGGTAATACGGGGATTTGGGTTGTGGTAGATAGACTTACTAAGTGTGCCCATTTCATACCCGTGAAGAGCAAGAGGACTGTTCCATGTCTAGCTTCAGTTTACATTCGAGAGATTATTAGATTGCATGGTGTACCTTCCAGTATAGTGAGCGATCGAGGTCCTATCTTCACTAGAGAGTTTTGGAAGAGTTTGCAAGAGGCGGTAGGGACTCAGTTGTGTTTGAGTACCGCATATCATCCTCAGACGGACGGTCAGACCGAGAGGGTGAATTGTATTTTAGAAAACCTTCTGAGGCAATGTATCTTGAATTTTTAAGATACAAGGGAAGAGCATCTTCCATTGGTGGAGTTGCCCGACAGACTTAGTGGTGTACATGATGTATTCCATGTAAGGAAGTGCCTACATGAGACCGCAGAGGCGGTAGAGCCGAGCTTGCTTAGAGAAGTAAAGCGTGATGTGATTATTCGACGAGCTCCTACCCGCATCCTTGGGTCAGAGATTGGGAAGTTGAGAAACAGAGAGGTTCGACTAGTCCAAAATGAAAAGGGGAGAAGGTGAGAGCAGTACTACTGGGGAGACAGAAGCGAAGATGCGTTCGTTATACCCATTCTTTTTTTAGGGGTATGTCCTTTAAACATCTCCTTTATCGTTTGTCTAGTGCTTATCTTATCTTTAGTATGTCCTCTCATTAGTACCTTTGACCTTTAGATAGGGTAAACCTATGGTTGAAACATGTGTTTGAGACATGTTATGTTTGATGGATGCATGTGGATGCAAGTGGTTGCTAGTGGTTGCTCGTGGATGCATATATACACACTCTAGGCACTAGATCGGCTCAATCACTTCATATTGCATATTGCATAAAATTGTGTGTAGGAAGCTATATTTATGGATGTATAATGATTGTGTTATCATATGGATGATGCATTTTGGTGAATGATTGTGCACTCATGTAGATATTGTATGTGTCGATAGGGTTCTTTCGCATACATAATGGATGCATGGCACTATCATGGTTTGCATATGTTCATACATTAGATAGGGAACATATACACACACTTTTTGCATATGCTCATACATCATTAGAAATTTTGATTTAAGGACAATGGATGCTCGTGATTGATGGATTGAGTAGATGGTTGTTTGGATGGTAGGATATGCATTCTCCTTAAACTTAGAGATTTCGGGGACGAAATCCTTTAAGGAGGGGAGAATGTAACACCCCGAATTTTAGTTAATACTAAAATTCACTAATTGCAGAATAAATAATCTCAGATGTGGGAATTGGGGGTAACGGGCTGCATCATTGCGTTCGTCTCGGAAAAATACGCGAAATAGAGTCTGAGTTTTCGAGAATCGGAGTCCGTATGGCCCGGTTATGGCCCAATGAAGTTTACAGAAAATTCAAAGTTCAAAACAGATTTAAAAATTCAGGTTCAAATTTCGAAACATGCAGAAATGGGGCCAGGCGGGAAAACTCCCGCCCAGCCTGGTCGACAGGGCTGTCGACTTGCCTGTCGACATGCCTGTCGACATGGCTGTCGACAGGGCTGTCGACTTGCCCTGTCGGCTGATGCTGGCCTGGTGCACCTAGTTGAGTTTGGGTTAGGCTTTGGGGCTGGTTTCTGGAAACTTCCTAAAATCTGACGGACCTAATCTAACCTAGGGTTAATCCTATGGTCTAAAACACACCCTAATCCTATAAATACACCCTAATACAAGCCTAATCCCTACTAAAAATAGAAATGATGCCATCATGCCGCCAAAATCAAACTTGAGAGGAGCCTCCACTAGTTTATGAAGAAAGTTGCAAGCTAATCAACCTCTAATCATCATCTCCTTCTTGTATAGCAACTAGTTCTACTTCATAAGTTTGCTAATCTTGGTTTTGGTGAGTTTCTATCACTTTAATAACCAATTGCTAAATTAAGTAGATGAGATATGATGAGATCATGCGGTTTTGTATGCGGATTTGTGGGTTTTAAATCATATGATATGATGTTAGTTTGCTAATCTATGTTTAATGTTAACCCTATGTTTATGCAAGTTAAGTATGTGGGTTTATGCAAGTTAAGTATGTGGGTTTATGCAAGATGAGTATGTGGGTTTATGCAAGTTAAATATATGGGTTTATGCAAGTTAAGTGGTGAGTTTTATGCATGTTAAGTGTTTGATTTTATGCATGCTAAGTATTTGATTTTATGCATGCTAAGTGTTTGGTTTTATGCATGCTAAGTACTTGATTTTATGCATGCTAAGTGTTTGATTCTAGGCATGCTAAGTATTTGATTTTATGCATGCTAAGTATTTGATTTTAGGCATGCTAAGTGTTTGGTTTTATGCATACATTATGACATGCAAGTCTATCCTTTTTAAATAAGATGCATACATATGCAAGATGACACCTTTGTATGCTATGCATACATATGCATGTTTACTCTATTATGATGCAAGTTCATATGCAAGTTTGCCTCTTTTTATGATATGCATAACATATGCGAGTTTTCCTCTATGTATGACATGTTATGCAAGTTCACATGCAAGTTTATGTGCAAGTTCATATGCAAGTTTATGTGCAATTTCATATGCAAGTTTATGTGCAAGTTCATATGCAAGTTGTCTCTTTTTATGATATGCATAATGCAAGTTTGGGTTAAATGCTAGTTGGGTTTAATGTATGCTCATATATGCAAGTTGACACCTTTTGAACCCATGATAAAGTTATATGCTATGTTGGTTAAACCCATGACATTTGTGATGAATCTTCCCTTTTATTATGTCACGTTATGAGAACGAATTACGTGGGGAACGATGGGGTTAATATGCATATTAATAAAATGATGTGAATTGGGTATGATTAAGCATACCACAAATTAAATGGACATAATTGGGAATTTACCTATTGAGTTAGGTCTACCATATTATGGAGTTGGGAATTTACCTATTAAGTTAGGTCTACCCATACTATGGAATTGGGAATTTACCTATTTAGTTAGGTCTACCCATATTCTTAAAAATGTGTAATTAATTAGGGATAATTAATATAAATATGAGGGTGATTAATTAGGTGTAATTAATCGACTAAGACACGAGGTTGGACTCAGTTGTAGCGTAAAACTGCCCGGACCCAACCGGCTTAACCAGTTGCTACAAATGTTAGCCCAATGTGAGAGGTCTTAGGCACAAACTAAATACGTGATTAATGTAAAGACACGAGGTTAGACTCGGTTATGACATAAGGCTGCCCGGACCCAACCGGCTTAACCAGCAGTCATAAAAGATAGTCTAATGTGAGAGGTCTTTATGAAGATCACGGTCTTAATTAATTAAGAAACACTTGACCATATTAGCATGTAGATGGACATGAGGGGTTAAGTGGGTGCCTTGGGTGGCATGAGGAGACTAGTGGGTTGCCTTGGGTGGCAATAGAAAATACGATTAGAATACTTAACCAAAGTGAAACATGTAATTAAAACATGGTTAAAGGGTTAAGTAAGTGCTTTGGGTGGCATGTGGAAATCTAGTGGGTACCTTGTATGACAACTAGAATATGATTAAATGACTTAGCCAAAATGTATAACATGTAAGTGGACATGGTTAAAGGGTTAAGTGAGATTCACTAGAAATAACAAGCTTAGGTGGTAGCTTGTGGGGGCCCATTTCAACCAATATCCCAAACGTATCTTAGTAGGCTCGACTCTAGTCGAGTGACGGGACACACATATTGGGCTTGACTATAAGAGGCCAAACCGGGTTAGCGGTGGCAACGCAGGACCAACGGGTTTCATATGCGTGTGTGGACCCGGGCTGGTTGGTAAGTCGTTGTTGCATCGTGTAGATATAAAGCCGTGCACCGTTGATATTATCAGGTTGCCACTTTGGGTAATGATACACCCCATCGTGGGACCAGCACGGGTGTCTACGTAAGGGAGCCGATCGCTTGGGAAGTAGTGGGTACACCTATGTAGTCAGATAGGGGTACACGAAACTACTAAATTACTAAGTACACTTAGTGGGATCAACTTTTAAAATTAGGAATGACTGGTGTGGTGCAGTATAGTAATTATCCTTGGTGGGTAGATGCGTCTTTACGGTTATCTTAGTTTATCCTAAGTCTACCAAGCTGCTTAGTGTAGTCATTCATCCCCAGACGTTACCGTATATCAAGCTTATGTCTTCTCTGGTTACTTTAATGATTGTATTGTTAAAGTTATAGGACTCGCTCAGACTTATGTCTGACCCCGTTGTTTTTATCTTTTTTTCCCAACCCTCAGGTTATCAGAGTGGGCTCAGTACGAGTAGGCTTTGATCAGGCTGCTTTATTCTCTTTTGGAGCTTGGACCATAGGTGTAGAGCTCAGCTTACCCTTTCTTTTATGGCTATCAGTTCATGTATTGGGATTATGTACTTTTATTTATCAGGATGGATATTTTGTACTTGACTCTTATTATGGTCTTGTGATGTAACCAAACATGTTTTACTTTCCGCTGCAATGAAATGATGTTTTGAAATTTTCAAGTATTACTTATATCTGTCTTGTTGTAATTTTTCTGTTCTATATTCACTTAAAATACTCCACCGATGTTATGGCATTCCCTTAGAGAGTGACCATAGCGGGAGTGGGGTGTTACAAATATATTAGAAAACGGCGGTGAAGTGACGGAGAATTGACGTTAATTTCCGTCGCAAAATTGTGCCTAAAATACCAACTTGTTTTTCAGCGACAGACGTATTCTGCTGCAAATCCGTCGCTAACAAGCCTTTAACGACGGTTTAGCGACGGATTTTTCCACTGCAAAATCAGTTTTTTCTTGTAGTGAACATATACATCTTCTTTCATAAAAGCGCTTAGAAAAGTACTTTTAACATCCATTTAGTGTAATTTAAAATTATTATGGTTTGCAAAGGAAAATATAAATATAATAACTTCTAATCTTACCACAGGTGGAAAGGTTTCATCATAGTTAATTCCTTCTTCTTGAAAATAACCTTGTGTGACTAGTCTAGCTTTATTTCTTACAAATTCTCCTTGTTTATTCCTGTTACTTCTATGTATTCATTTACTTCTAATTATAGATTTTTTTTCCAGTCTTGGAACGAATTCCCAAATGTCATTTCTCGTAATTTAATTCTTTTTGCATTGGCAGAATCCATGGATCATCTTTAGATGCTTCTAATGGATTTTTAGGTTTAGTAGTTGATACAAACACTACATTAATCATTTTTTAAATTGATTTCCTTTTCTAGCAATTGATTCTACATAACGTGATATATTTCCCATAGGATGATATCTTGAAATTCTAGTTTTTTACTATGTTGTACATCTTTGGTAATGCCAACCGGGTTTTTATTGTGGACCGTGCTACTATCATTATAACCAGTAATGATACATGGAATAACATGTGATAGATTGTAAATTTATCAGCTACAAACCGTTTTGAAGTGGACTGTCTACTAAATCTAACTAGATTGCAGCACAAGAGTTGTAACGTCCCAGAAATTTCAACAACTGAAATATGGAATTAATTGAAGTTTTACAATTAATAATCAATTTTTATATTGATACCTAGGTTAGAAATTTAAAAATCAAACATATGGTTTGTATATGAGTTCAAATCAACATTTAATTCAGAATGGTTGATTGGGAATCAAATATCTGTTGCTGAATATTTGAATTGAATTTGCTAGGATATTTGAATTGGATGTGAAATTCGACTGAAAATACAAATGGTTAAATTTAGAAACACAGTTAACGTTAAACGAACTGGAAATCTTATTTGTTTAAAATATATGAAAAATGGCTTTGTTATGTGTATATTTGGATGTATAGAGAAAACTGAAATTAATATTCAAATTTGGAATTTTGACGGAGTTGTTGTTGGACAAACTGAATAAAATTAGTGAACCCCTAAATAATTTTAAGTAAAACAACATAAACTCAAATCTACGCATAATATAAGATTATTTCCAATCTAATTTTTATTTGAATAGTCTATAATTTAATTTATGAAAACAGAGTCATATTACAACCGAAATAATTTTACTAGAATGCGAAGACGAAGGGTACATAAAAATTTTGTCGTGTTGGAGATTTCATTAACGGTATGAAATCAGGGCGTTACATGGCAATTAGCGGTAGGGATTAATATTTAATTTAAACAAATAAAACCTCACTCAGTTAAAAATCGTGACAACCTATATCTGGAAACGCCGCTACCTATAACCTATGATGGAACTTTGTTCTTATCTTGCCCGCGTTCCTTCTCTGAAAGCTTGTTTCCACTTATTTATATTCCACTGGATTCTCATTTTCACGCAGTAAAAATAAATCATTTTTTAAAATCAAACTTCCAAAAACCTAATAATAATCACCACTTCAACAATGTCGGCCAAATTTTCCTTCCACCGCGAAGCTGCATCGGTCTCGCAATCTTTCATCAAGCTTCTCCATCGACGCTCCTTCTAGAAACCATATTGTTTGCCTTTCTCTTCAAAATTAATCGCCATGTCGCTCATTGGAACTGCCATCGTTCTTACCTCAACCCGAAATCAAATCAGAGCTCCAATGTCGAAGCCCTTGCATGTGCCTTGTTATAGCTTTTTCATTGATTTTTAGGTGAGTTATTAGCTTAACTCACGATTAATTTCAGTTTAAATAATTTGATTTCAATTCAACCTATAATTATAGTAGTTAGTTTGGTTTGTGTTGGCTGCCTTGGGTTGTTGATTTACCCTGAATTGTTCATACTGTTTTAATGTCGCCATGTTGTCCTGTTTTACTACTCTGCCTCATTGTTTTGTTGGCTGGTTGAATTGCTGACCAGTGGTAATGTTGGTGTACATATGTTGTTCCACCTCGTTATCTTGATGGTTATCTAGAAGCATTATTTGCTGTATAACTTAAAACCATGCTTGTACTCAAGTCCATCCATGTATTTCAGGTTGTAGTGTTGTAGAGTTTATTCAAAGTACTGATTGTTATCTGCTTCACCCCCTTTAAAAAAAACAGTGTTAACTAGTCGTATGTATATGCCTGTATGTATGTGATGAGGGTAATGGTTTACCTCCACTTGCCACTTTTGCTACGTATTATTATATAACACACATTAGCCCTTCTTAAATGTTGGTATTTTTAACAGTATATTGCCCATATTTGAGTAATCTGCGCATTTAAAAATAGTATGCCCAGTGTTTTCCTCCTCGGATAAGTGATCGTGCAGCCTTTAAATGTGGGATAGCAATAAGCTTCCTTGTACTTGAAACCCGCATCCAAATAGAGTATTACCTGCACTATTGGTTCAGCCAAAACTAAAGAATAATGACTGATTTGTATTTATTTCTAATCGCAGAAGGGGTTAATTTCATCAAATGCTTAGTACCAATTAGATGATGCATTTGGCTTAAACTTCTATTTATAATATCCAAAAATTATATGTACAAACCTGCACTAACTTTTTTATATTTTTAGGGTAACCCTTGCATGTAATTCACCATAATGCTTGATTTCATTCGTTTTACAATCTGTGGTAGCTATTCACTTATATAACATACTATGAAATATACATGCATTTAAAAAGGGTATTTATGACACACTGACTTTTTTATATTTTTAGAGTAACCCTATTAGGCCCAGTCCAAGCTTAAAACGGGCCCTGGACAAGTGCTTCTTAAATTAAATTATGGGGCAGGCCTATGCTGAAAATATGTAAACAATAGAAGCAACAGCCAGGAATTGAACACTGTACATTCAATTTACCAACCGAAATACTTACCAACCCGCCACATCGATCTTGATAACAGAAATATTTCTACACTATAAATTCTGAAATCATCATATTGAGTTGGGCCCTCTCCGCTTGCTAGGCCCTGGGCGGTCGCCCAGACAGCCCAGGCCCAGGGCCGACCCTGACCATAATGCTTGATTTCATTCGTTTTACAATCTGTGATAGTTGTTCACTTATATAACATACTATGAAATATACATGCATTTAAAAAGGGTATTTATGACACACTGGATATTTATTAAATCACTACACTGCCTTGTGAAATCTGAAATTTTGTTTTCTGATGTAGACTGTATATGCATAGGGGCTGAGTCTTAAGTATATATGTGTGTGTGTGTGAGTTATTATAGCACTAAATGTATAGATATATCTATATGGAGAAACCCATATATGTATAGTTGGACCATCCATAATTTACCTATCTGAAACATTGCTTTACCATATACCCACTATGTTCACAAAAATGAAGTTGCTAAGACCAATATGTTAACTGAAAGGAATTGCGAAAACATTGCTTTGCCATATACAACCTGATATGAATATTTTCCTTTTACTGTGCTGAACCACTTATGTTCATTTCCTTTTACTGTGCTGAACACTTTTGAAATTTTAGCATTTTTGCTAAATGATATGGTGGCCTTTATGTGTTGCATAACCAAACCTGGAACTTGCTATACCTTACCCTGATATCTATGAATGGTTGTGCATCTATGAGTGGTGTGTTGGCATTCTTGTTTGGTTTCCATTATGGTTTTATTTAATTAATATTGTTAGGAGTCATTTATATCTCTTTGATAATGGTTACAATAACAAATAGTTATCAAAAATCGGTATATGGTTTTTTATTTATTATTTGGTTTTAAAACTAGCTAACATTGGAAAGAAAAGTGACACATAAATTAGACAGTAAGCATGAAGTATTCGTTTCCAACTATATTTATATAGTGACAGTAAGCATGAAGTATTCTTTGCCAACTATATTTATATAGTGTGATAGTAAGCATGAAGTATTATTTGCTGACTGTATTTATATTGTGACAGTGAGCATGTAGTATTGTTGCCAACGGTATTGTTGACAGCAATTATTCGGTAATTTGACACAATTGAGACTTCACTTAGATGTATTGCTTGTATCGACTTATTTCATGGGCATTGAACATATTTTACTTGTTGTCCTTCACTGCGTGGATTTTACTTCGTAAGCATGGGTTTAATGTATATATGGGTTGGACGATGTACACATGTATATATATATATACTACCGTATGTGTATATATATGTCATTAGCATATGTGTGTTACATAAAAATACATGCCATTCGAATTTGTTCCATCCCAAGTTGCTATGTTTTTATCTCATGTTCGGTATGGGAAGCTGAGGCCGTCTACACGTGTACACACATGTGGATAAGCAAACTATCATGACCCTGAAGGTATAGAAAAAATATGAACAGATGTCACATTTGATCTCGTCATTGATATCGAATTGATCCGGACAGATACTACACATCTTTCATTTTGTATAGTTCGATGTTAGAATTAACTATTGTATTTTAATTTCTATTGAAATTAATTTACTTGAACTATGGTTAATCCTGACTTGAGTGTTTTATGTTTTTGCATGGAACGCTCGGGTCAGACCCGCGCAATACAGATTCAAAGATTACAGCCTAGGATTCGAAGATTGGCGAAGTTGGGAATTTCAAAGACGCGCACTCTAAATATTTAATAAAGTAAATATTTTTCCTTGTGTTCAAATTGTATTTTTACATTCCGCTGTATATAAATATCTTGTATTCAAAATTATGATCTATCAATAAAAGTTTATTTTGTTGTTCAATACTGTGTTATTTATTTATTCTGTGTTGATTCTGTTTTTAAACTCTGTAAGCTAAATAACGATCCATCGATTTGAACGTTTTATGTTAGTTTAATTACCAATTTGAAGCGGTCAAAAAGGCGGGATGTTACAAGAGTTGAGCTAAGTCACGAACTATTATTACACAAAAAACAAGTTACACTAGAAGTCTAGAACAAGAATATAGAAAATGTACAAAAGTTCAGAGCATTAGCATCCAATTCTAGCGTAACTTATAGTAGATGACCATTATGGAGAATTTCTTCCTTCAAGCGTTGTACAACTTCAACAGCAAATCAGCACCCAACACAAGATAGTTACACGAACAGGCTACCAAAATTAACAACGCTGATCACTTCCAAGGTGGCATGACGCAGTCCAATTCACTTGATATACTAAAGCACCAATAACAACAACACCAGTCAACCAAGGCTGCAAATCACCAACACCAGCAATTACATGCCCACAAGACGATGTTAGGCACAAACAACACCAAAATGACGCAGGAAAAGCACAACACTGATGAACAAACCAGCACAAGTCGAAACACTCGAAGCTACAAGCTAGAACAAAACCTACTGCTAACCAACAAGCAATACTACAAACAACCAACACAGAAAAGGAAGACAGTTCAAAACCTAAACTACTGAATGGCCATTAAAAAGAATTACGGTAAGACAATCTACAGCTTATATTTTGAATACTAAAATAAGTACATTTTTCGTTTTAACCAACTGCTTATTTACTCTTTTTTGCAGCTTAACTTGCACTCAGCACATTGTAGTAAGAACGTGGTGATCGATAATTACACTTTTTTACGTGTACTTAAAAATATGTTTAAATGTTGATAGTAAGTTTTAATATATATCCTGTATCAAAGTCTGTCATATTTATTTTTGTCCTCTCTGCATTTGCCTTCTGTGAAGAAAAATATTTTGTGTGATGTGGCTAGCTCAATTTAACATGCTGTGAATACCTCTTGAATCTTGCCTTATGTTACTTATGATTTTGATGTTGATATGTACCTTTTGGAGTCAGTTGAGCATACATACAAAATCTTTACTGTAAGTTAGTCGTGTATATAGCAAAGAAGTTACATAACATAAAATGTTGTATGGATTATATTTTGTTCGCTGATACACATTCCTAGCATCTCATGCATGCAATAAATAGCTTAAATCTATATAGTAAAATTCCCCCCTTGGACAAACAACAAGACAAAGAGTGGTTCAGATTTAATCCCGCAAATACAAATCCACCGTCCTAATTTAAACACATCCCCTGATATTTTGATTGCCATCTCATCCGCATTTGCCTTATATTTAGTTTTCACGCGTATCAGTAACTTTGCTCTCCCACATTCACGTTCCCACGTCTTCTCTGATCCTTCCTCCACTCCGTTCTAAATTCTTTCTTCCACCAACCCTTTTTATATTTTTGTAGATAACCTCTTCTGTCTTCTCGCGAGTCGCAACTTCACCTTCTCTTCTCATTTAATTATTCATATTACATTTTTCATATCACATTACATATTTGGGATAGTGCAATACTGGCCTATAAAGAGGATACAATGAATAATCGGCAAACTGCGGAATGACCATTAAAAAGAATTACGGTAAGACAATCTACTGCTTATATTTTGAATACTAAAATAAGTACATTTTTTGTTTTAACCAACTGCTTATTTACTCTTTTTTGCAGCTTAACTTGCACTCAACACATTGGAGTAAGGACGTGGTGATCGATAATTACACTTTTTTATGTGTACTTAAAAATATGTTTAAATGTTGATAATAAGTTTTAATATATATTCTGTATCATAGTCTGTCATATTTATTTTTGTCCTCTCTACACTTTCTTTTTGTGAAATAAAAAATATTTCGTGTGATGTGGTTAGCTCAATTTAACATGCTGTGAATACCTCTTGAATCTTGCCTTATGTTACTTATGATTTTGATGTTGCTATATACCTTTTGGAGTCAGTTGAGCATACATACGAAATCTTTATTGTAAGTCAGTCATGTATATAGCAAAGAAGTTACATAACATAAACTGTTGTATGAATTATACACTACAATAAACAAAACTTTTTACAGCGTTTAAAAAATGCCATGAAAAGTACCAACAGCGTTTTTATGTATGCTGTGTATCGACATGCAGTTAAAAGTCAGAACCATACTATAGCAGTAAGTGAACGCCGTGATAAGTATTATTAATAGCGTTCCATTTGTGCTGATAATACATTTCATGGCGTTTAGGCTGATTTGTAGAATTTTTTCTTAGCGTTTTCTGGATGCCATAAAAATATTTCTCAGCATTTTTTACTTGCTATGAAAAGAAGTTATAGCATTTATTTTTTGCCTTGATATGTGTTTACAGCGTTTATGAATTGTTATATGTGTTTTTACATCAATTTTTAAACACTGTTTATGGCGTTTTAAAACCGCTGTGAAAATTTTCAATAGCATTTTAAAAACGCCATAAAAAGTCCAAAATCAATCTCACAATGCTTATAGCAGTTTAAAATCTACATATTATATCGACACCACATTTCATAACCAACAAATAAAATTCTATAATCAAAATATACAATATTTTTACATCGATAATACACAATAGTTCCATAATAGCTCATAAAATAGTAGTGTTACATCAAACATACACATACACAAGCAGTAGCGACCAAAATACAGGAGTACATACTTTCTTACAAACCAAAATGTAGTCTTAGCAGCAAGGATAACTCCGATCCATAACTGATTGCAACAATGTTTTCCATCAATGTTGTCTATCTACCTATAAGCAAAAATCAAAGAATTTCAAAATTTTAGTATATTCAGAAGCAAAGTTAATCGCCAAAAACAATAAGTAGCTCCCAAAACACTTGAGAACGTGTCATTTACTCATTTATAAATACTCTCCCTAAACACATGCAATATAAATAATACACGCAAGAACTTAAATACAAACACTGTAACAAATGTAGTATATGCATTAGTGTGACGCTGCACACAGATACACCACTTTTACAGTCACAGTAACCTTATCTCCGTAAATTACCCAGTTCAATCCAAATACAAATCTGAAATGCTGATAGTAGAATAGCAATCTGCAAGGCATTTATTACTTGCATCATTATTATAGTGCCTCTCTTATTCCTGTGCCTAATGCTATACTATTTGCATTCAACAGTGAGTACTTGCACCATCACATATAATAAGCAATCTGCAAGGCATTTGTTATGCAATCTTGGCCACTTAACCACATAGTATGCAAGATATTTTATCATTCATAGTCCGGTACACGTAATTAGCAATGAATGCCAAAAATCTAACCAATTCAGACAGTAATAGGTTAACAGCCTTAAACAATTTCACCCTACAAATTGTATCTTTATTTTGCTAATTTGAAAGGAGATGCTGCTATATATGTTCAGATTGTAGTGAAATCAGTTTTGTTATTTCACATGGATAATTCTGGCGAACCAACCTATATCTATATGCCAATACAGAACACAAAGTATTTCTTTAAAAGTGAAAATGAAAATAGTAATATATATATTATGTTTTTCATGCTTCGATCATATATCATATATTATATATGAAAAATGTTATATATATATATAAGTGAAAAATAACATGTTATATATTATATATAACATAATATAGATTGTCTATAAGAATCATGTTTTATGTTTGTTAACTTTTCGGTGACAGTTTTATTTTTTTTAATGGCTAATAATATTATTACAGTAGTAAAAAATGAAATAATACAACATCAGTAGAGCTGGGCTCCAAACAGGTGAAAAAACACACTAAAACACATGTACCCCAAGATACAAAACCAGGCAGTTCGCATGCCCAAACAGTTAATCACAAATTAGAAACTAAAACTTCGCGGCAACACGTGAGAGGCAACCTAGTGATTACTTTTATATTTGTGATCTGGAACCATTTTTCCATTTTACTAGCTATGGGAATCTAGGTTTCAACACTACTAAATTATCTTTGTTTCACTATTAAAAGTTTTTGTGCTTATATTATCTTTGTTTTAGTACTGCTATATTACCTTTATGTCAATGTTACAGGTTTTACGCTGATATTATCTTTGTTCCAATGTTTCAGCTCTGCTATAACATCAAAGAGTTTTACATTGAAATTTTGAAAAGCAATAATTCTATTTTTCCTTATTACTGAAATGGTGCAAACATAATTCTATAGCCTCCATTTCAACTTTCAGAGCATTACGTCAAAACGATTGTAAGCATGACAGCAGCGACGTCTGCTCAGTGATCTGCGACGGCACCAAGTTTCACGCATCTGGCACTATACAATCCTTCATTTCCTATGATCTGGAACCATTTTGCCATCTTAGCGAATCCTATTGAGATATTATCTCCTTTTTTTGTGCTGCCATATTACTTTTGTTTCACTAATAAATTTTTTTAAGCTGACATTAGATTTGTTTCAGTGCAGCTATATTATCTTTGTTTCAATGTTAAAAGTTTTATATTGATATTATGTTTGTTTCAATGTTTCAGTCCTACTATAATATCAAAGAGTTTTATGTAGAATTTTTTTGAAAAGCAGTAATTCTATTTTTTATTATTAAAATGGCATGAACAAAATTTCATAGCCTCCATTTCAACTTTCACAGCATCATAAACAAGTTCACCTTTGTCATTCAATAAAGCTTACAGGTTTTTACACTTCGTCATCGATATACTTGCATGAAAATGATCTCATGTTTTCTTCCTATAGCTGCATTATTTTGCACATTTTCTGCAATTTTATTTTACATAGGCTATTTTTAAATCTTGTTTGCAGTTACTATCAGCCTTCGGCAATTTGTCATATGTTACAAGGTCAGATGGGTGATCATTTACTTCCCTACCGCATCTAGGTAGTTTTTTACATTTTTAGTGTATTTGTTTAACTTTTATAGAACCTATTTATCTTCAATAAAAATTAGTAATTTTTATAATTTAGGTGTATTCTTATTATTAAATGTACAATAGTTTGCCACAAGAAACAATTTACTGCCTTCAGCATTAAATGGAGGTTACTTGCTATTTGTACAGTTCAAACCAAGGGTCATGCATAGGTGACATGCCAAGCTAAAGTAAAACATTAATGGATATCCTTTCATATACTCAATGGGAAACCAGTTTCATGTTTATGATTCCACGGTGTTTAAGAGAATAAAGTAAATTATTTATAAATAATCTAAAAGCAAATCCTACCCATGTCCAGAAAAGTGCATTTAGATTACACTATTTTGTATTTATACCGCGCGATAGCCCAGATATGCAATGCATCCAAAAACACATTGAATTATATGATTCATTTCCTGTTCAACTTGACAGTACTGGGGGTTCATGTGTTATATGTTATATCCATCCAAATATGTATTACAAATATCCACAATAAGTATACTAACTTACCTGAAAATATGGGAATGTATTCTTCACATCTGAAACACCATTCAAGATCTCTAACTATTGGACATGATTCAGAGTGTTAAAGAACTTCAATCTTGCTCCTTGTTTCTGCAATTTTTCCTCTTTCTTCTCCTTTGCAGTTCTTTCCAGTTCTCCCATACTCCTGCATTGTGCTTCCCTATCAAATTAAAATTAAAAGCTAAGATTCATATATTGACACCGCAATAAAGCTATGGGTAAACTTGTTACCTTTCAATGTAAAAACAATAAAACCAAAAATAAACCTTCAGATATATGATCATGTATCAACATAATGGTGTCTACACTATTCATGCATCTTGAAAGAGTCAAAAGGCTAAAAAAAAAACAGTTGAAAATTTGCATACCGGGGAAATGCAGCAATGAACAAAATTGTGATATATCAAAGCAGCAATAGCTAAACTATACCACTGTAAACAATCATTACTTACCCTAAAACATGCAATTAACTATGTATTTTCAGCCACAAAAGGAGACAACATAGAGATAAACATGCATTTAACTAATTAGCTACCATAAGCAATCTTTGGTGAGCTCTACCATATCTATTTTCAGTTATGCCTATATCTTCAACCCAAGTTGATATAGATTCAATTTTTTTTGCTATTCATTTATGAGGGCAAATATGAACTTATATCTAGAGTAGCAAACAAAGATGCAGGTTGTTCTTTGTCAATATCTGCTTATCATAGCAACCTTCCCAATTGCACTTTTGCCCTCGGAGTCTTCCCAACCTGTGATGAATTGAATGACAAATCAATATATATAGTTATATGCATCATAGTTGTTTTTAACTAAATGAAGAAAAATACAAATTAAATAGATGCTATAACATTTTCTCAAATCCTACATGCTAGTATATAATACGTCAGTCTGAATCATGCAATTTTCCTACCTATTTATTAAACAATGGCACATTTAAACCACATTAGTAAAAATTGACATATCCATACTATCTACTTGACATAAAATAGTAGTGCAGCTTTCATCTGGCAATAGATCAAGTAGAAGCAAAAAAATGAGATAGTGAAAGAGTAACATCCCCAAAATCCTCAAATAGTATTAGCAATAAAAGCAAGGCGATAGATCAAGAAACATACAGTGCATACCCGATTTAGATTAAAAATGGAAAATGTGAATTAAGAGAAGCGATACTTCTTGATGAGGTTGATAGTGTGGGAAATATCTTCATCGGTTTCTCCTGAACAATTATGACTGCAATTAAGCATCACTTTGTTAAGATTTTTTATCTTATTTTTAAATATTGGAAATTAATTTACAATTAAATTGTATATATTGATAAAATAACCTGGAAAGCCACGTAGTACAATGTAAATTGCAATAACTATCCCAGATAGAAGTTCATCAAGAGTATCCACCACAGCTCTGAACTCAATCACTGTATATTCAGGATTCATTGCCTTGCATAAAGGAAAAAATTGAAACCAGAAAGTGTAAGACGTTAATGAGGAAAAGTATATGATACAAAGGATAAAAACAAAACATATAGAAACCAAAAGCAACTTCATATGCAATAGCACAAAAGTCAAAGATTGCTGCTCTGTTAATTTTTGATTTGCACAACTCAACACATATTAGTACATGCACAGGACACAAATGCAAAAGACTGTAAATATAGTCCAAAAGATATGAAAACCGCTCTTTACTTCATACCTGCAATCTTTATATTAATAGGTGCTGAGCTGTTCGTACCTGCGATATATATAAAAATAGCAAGGAAACAGCTCGCAGGTTTTGATTTGCATCACTTTAAAGGACTCATCAATGAGAATAATATCTCTCTCCTAATATTCAACAATATAAATGCAAACATTAGAAAGGCTTTTGAAAGCTGAGAAGAATTTTGAACCTTTTTACCGAATGGGAGATTTTTTATGCTAGAGTAGTATCATTTGCAAGAACAAAATGACTATTTATATTTCATAATACAATGTAGCTTTTAGTATCAACCACCAAATCTTTTAATCCACCAATCTAACGTGGGGACAAAATAATTTTTACAGAAAATCTTTGCGGATTTTGGCCTTTTTGGTGAATGATTGTAGGCTTTCATGTGTATAATTACTGTAAATGATTGGAAGTTGCATCCTTTTTTCGCTGACTATAACACCAATCACTATTTACCCAGCTAAAGTTTTGTTAGTCCATTTACTAGAAGAAGAAAATAAAATGCTGGTTTTCTGTTTTTCTTTTTACTTTAATACAAATTGAAAACATCTTCAAAAATAACCACTCTAAGTTAGTGGTTTTCAAGCAATATTTAAGCGGTGCTTTGTTTACCCGAACATGTGAGGCTCTTTTCACAAATAGAGTTTTATACAAGAATCTTGGCCCACAAACATCTAGCTCTATCAAGTAATATTTATTGCTTGGGGCTTCCTTTTATTTGACCACAGGCGCACTATTTCCTTGCTCAAAATCATAAGTTATTAGCAATTAAATGACACTAAGATCTTTATAATCATATTATATCACAGACAATTAAACTGAATTTATTTAATAACCAGAATACTTACTAGTAGTGGCGGAATGGGAGATTCCAGGCCCCAAAAACAAGCCTTTGTCACTTAAACTTTTAAGCACCACAAACTTAACCGATGCCATCCAAACTCTAGTTTAATACCTGAAACTTATGACATTTATAACAATGTTTGTAGCAATCACACTAAACAAGGACAAGCAAAATATCTACATCCAACTCAACCAAGTAAAGTATTAAATCTCAAAATCTAGTGTCTCATGTACTGGAGTAACAACCCAATGCAAAACAACCAGATAATGAGCCACTAGTATCTAAATTAAGCTGAAATTACTAAAACAAGCATCGTCTCGGTTCAGAAGATTTAGAAGATCAGTGGTGGGTTTCAGCAAAAAACAACAATATAAATATTTTAGCCCCTAGTACTATAATTAGTGAAAAAATTGGAACCTAATTTAAACTCATTAAAAATTACAACAGCATTGAACTAAAATATCCATTACCTGTGCAATATGTGAGATATTTTTTGTTCTACAAGAATTTCATACTATATTTTGCAAGAAGAAGCTAGATTACACAAGTAAATAATCATACTGTTATTTTGCTAAGGATACTATATGAACTTTTGATAAGCATCTGGTATGCACACACTACTGTAGTTGAATCATCGATAAAAAAAATGATTTTACTGTTAACAAAGTAAATGCACTATATGAGGCTTAAAAGTTATTCATAGTAAAACTGTTTGAATGACATTTATACCAAAACATAATAAAACAACCTATCTCTTAACACATGGAACACTGACTATAAAACAAAGTGATAATAAAACAAATGGACAATAGTTTGTTTTATTATCCATTTGTTAATAGTAAAAGGAGGTTTTGTTTTAAAAATCTAGTTAGAATAAATACAATTTACACACGGAACACTAGCTTTATTCACATAATCATGCAATTTAGCGAAGGTTGCTTTATTAAGTATCCGAGAAAGTGAAAAAACATGTTGATATCTTTATAACCGGGTTCTATCACTCAAACAAATCAACTTGAAAGCTTTATCTACTAAAGAGTATAATTCTGATAATAACATAATCATAAGCTTAAACTTAAGAGATGATTCTACAAGTATCAAATCCAAAACAAGTTATAGTGAATGACTCCATATCACCAAGTGGACATTCCAGACATACCCACGGCTAGCTATGCTTTTACAAATGTCAGAGAATTTCTAGTACTGAAATACTAGGTCAATTTTTAGCTTCCTTTTTTAAATGTTTATACATACTTACATGTGATACCAGTACATATAATCGTCTATTTGTGTAAGACAAATTTACTACCAAATATGTATTCAAGCCACAAAAAACTTCACATTAATATTTCAGTAATAATAAAGTAAAATGGTCTGTCCAATTTAACCATGTTTACATAACACATAATATAGAGATCACCTATTTTGAGTTAAGACTAACTGAAAGTTCACCAATAGTTTAAACCTTTAGATTATGTAATTTGATCTGCAGAGTCATTGTTAGACTTGATGCTGCCTATACCATGTGCTGTGATCACCATGGCATAAAATTTCAATCGTGTTGTTTAGAAATGCTTGATTAAAATGGATATTAAGGCAAACTATCCTCTAAATAAAGCTAGTGTCCAGTAAAAATTGTTTTACTATTAACAAATGGATAATAAAACAAACGGATGGCATAATTCATAAAACAAAACATCGGTGAGTAGAGAAGACAAACCTTTCTATGCAATGAAGGCAAGGCAAGGTATCTCTTATCGCTTCAAATTTTTAATACCTTTTCTCTGAGATATAATTTGAATATCTTGTGGGTCTGCAAATTGTAATAGAACACCAAATGGTAGCATCGATTTTTCCTTCGGTGAGAAATAAAAATATGTCTGGCAAAAACATTCATGCAATTGAAACTTTATCTTGCAACTAGTTTTGACAACTAGCATCATTCATAAAACACATCAAACCAAAAATAAAAAGAAAAATATTTTTCAATAAAGTTACTTTTTGAAATTGTATAAGTGTATCAAACTGATGGAGGTAGAATCACATCCTTGATGCAACAATAGTTGCAGCGATTGGATACTTCACATTGAGAAATGACAACTGCTGCATCTAACTGTCTTTTATTGTATTTAGGAGATGACACAGTTGATTAACTGCGTCTCCTTTCCTCGGTGCAACAATTGGTGCAGCTAGCAAATGCACAACCGATTGCAAGTAGTAGATGTAGCAACATACGCAGGCGGTGGATGCAGGAGTGGATGTAGCTAACTGCTACATTTTGCGGATGAAACTATTATTGCATCCAAATGCTGCTCATTGTTGAATTTATCAACAATCATATACAACTATCAATGCCACTAACATTGCTGCATCTAGTTTGTGAGCGACAAGTGGAGGAATTGTTATATCTAGTAGATATTTAAATAATTTCCAGATATATGATTCAAATACAAATAAATATGGCTGCAAGAATCCCCAAGTATAAAATATGATTGCTTAACCAGAACACAAATTTTAGAATTTTAAAATCAAATCTGTTTGAAATGTTTAAAATATCAGTTCATATGTGTGTACAATAATGGTGGATTATAAATATGATGTATTAAAAATGATCATTTTTGAAAAATAAATCAAAATTTCACTTTTTACATGCTTACAACAGAATGTGGACATATAATCTCACCAAAACTGAATTAAGGAAAATATTCAATTCGAACCAGACTGCTTCAGACGAGGCATAATTGTTATGCGTAATAAGGTCGATACGCTCATTAGGTACATAGCATTTATCCACCCAAGACTAAAAACAATAATACATCAAGAACAAACATTTTGTATCTAATGAAAAGCAAAATATATCATGCAAATTAAACATGTACAAAACAAATCCTTGATAACATGCTAGCATATAAATCTGGACAAATAATGTCATCATGACAAAGGATAAAACATAAAAGAATCATGTTCAAATTGAATATACTTACACTGATCTACAGATATTCCATGGCCAACCGAAGAAGTGCAAAGGAAGCAGAATTGATGTATTGGACGACTGCGATGGAGATTAACCAAAAAAGTATAACCGACTACGATCGAGTTTCTGTAACTAACCGAAGATGGAGACGACGACGACAGAGATCGGGATGAGTACAACTGCGGTGACGAGCCCGTGGTGACAACTGCGATTGAACACGCGATGGCAACTTCTGTAATGGGACGACTGCAAGCGGAGGGAAATAAGATGGATTTCTGTAATGGATTTGGATTGCCAAATTGATTTGGGGAAAGTTTTTTCTCGATGAAGATAATTTGGGAATTGTTTCTTAGCGGCAGGATTTGATGAAATGGAGGGAAACTAAATGATTTAGCGCCCTAATTTCTTACAGCGTGTAAGATGCTGTGTCCTATTATTTTACGTTAAAAGCTAAAAATCATTACAGCAGATCATTATAAAACGCCGTAAGCTCGTGCTAAGAAAATAACCTTTTCTTGTAGTGATATTTTGTTTGCTAATACACATTCTTAGCATCTCATGCATGCAATAAATAGCTTAAATGAAAAGATAAAAATGTGCAAATCATAAGAGCCAATCACTAACAATATTCTAATGATGCCCAATTTCAACTATGAAATTAGCATTAAATGGGTTGGGACCTAAAAGCTTCAAAATATATTTGAAATTATGTTGCTACATATAATTTAGCATTAAATGGCTCAATTTAACATGCTGTGAATACCTCTTGAATCTTGCCTTATGTTACATATGATTTTGATGTTGCTATATATAATTTAGCATTAAATGGCTCAATTTATCATGCTTTGAATATCTCTTGAATCGTGCCTGATGTTACGTATGATTTTGATGTTGTTATATATAATTTAGCATTAAATGGCTCAATTTAACATGCTGTGAATACCTCTTGAATCTTGCCTTATGTTATGTATGATTTTGATGTTGTTATATATAATTTAGCATTAAATGACTCAATTTAACATGCTGTGAATACCTATTGAATTGTGCCTTATGTTACGTATGATTTTGATGTTGCTACGTATAATTTAGCTTTAAGTGGCTCAATTTAACATGCTGTGAATACCTGTTGAATCTTGCCTTATGTTACGTATGATTTTGATGTTGCTATATACGTTTTGGAGACATGCGAGCATACATACTCATATTTAATGTAAATGGGTCGTGTGTATAGCAAAGAAGTTACATAACATAAACTGCGGTATGAATTAAATGTTGTTTACTGATACACATTCCTAGCATCTCATTCATGCAATAAATAACTTAAATGAAAAGATAAAAGTGTGCAAATCCATTTCATTCTATATTAAAGCCAATCACTATCAATATTCTAATGATACCCAATCTATATAATAAAATTCCCCCTTGGACAAACAGCAAGACAAAGAGTGGTTCAGATTTAATCCCGCAAAAACAAATCCACTGTCCTAATTTAAACACATCCCCTGATATTTTGATTGCCACCTCATCCGCATTTTCCTTATATTTAGTTATCACGCGTATCAGTAACTTTGCTCTCCCACTTTCACGTTCTCATGTCTTCCTCCACTCCTTCCTCCACTCCATTCTAAATTCTTTCTTCCACCAACCCTTTTTATATATTTGTAGATAACCTCTTCTGTCTTCTCTTCTCGCAAGTCGCAACTTCACCTTCTCTTCTTA
The DNA here is from genome assembly GCA_030737875.1 of Allium sativum. Lineage (NCBI taxonomy): Eukaryota > Viridiplantae > Streptophyta > Magnoliopsida > Asparagales > Amaryllidaceae > Allium > Allium sativum. The sequence goes on along the minus strand of CM060909.1, from coordinate 154,082,578 downwards.
TTTAATCCCATCTCCACCTAATTCACGCATTCTAATCTTCCCGCTCAACATTTTTCCGCTTACCAATTCACTTATTGTACACGATGATTATGTCCTCTGTACACGATGCGCGACGACAAGCAGCAAAAATATTTAATAATCTCATCATTCACGGAAATCTTTGGGCGGATGGAGATTATATTGTTTCCAAAATTGTATGTTTGCTACATGAATATGGGGTTAATGTCATTGTGTTTGACAATCATGTAAGTGTTTATCTTTTAGTTATATGTTTACATATTTTACTTTGAGATTATCAGTACATAACATCTACCCATATCTTGAAGGGTCGACATGTTTACCCAGACCGGCCTATGCAAATTCGGAGAAGCACATGGCCAAGACAGAGAACAAGTCTAAGAAGTGAAGTATAACCTCTGCTCATGTGTTCGTATACTCTTTAATTTAATTATCAATTCATATTACGTTTTTCATATCACATTACAGATTTAGGATAGTGCAATACTGGCCTATAAAGAGGGTACAATGAATAATCGGCAAACTACTGAATGGCCACTAAAAAGAATTACGGTAAGACAATCTACTGCTTATATTTTGAATACTAAAATAAGTACATTTTTCGTTTTAACCAACTACTTATTTACTCTTTTTTGCAGCTTAACTTGCACTCAGCACATTGGAGTAAGGACGTGGTGATCGATAATTACACTTTTTTACGTGTACTTAAAAATATGTTTAAATGTTGATAATAAGTTTTAATATATATCCTGTATCAAAGTCTGTCATATTTATTTTTGTCCTCTCTGCATTTGCCTTCTGTGAAGAAAAAATATTTCGTGTGATGTGGTTAGCTCAATTTAACATGCTGTGAATACCTCTTGAATCTTGCCTTATGTTACTTATGATTTTGATGTTGATATATACCTTTTGGAGTCAGTTGAGCATACATACGAAATCTTTACTGTAAGTCAGTCGTGTATATAGCAAAGAAGTTACATAACATAAATGTTGTATGAATTATATTTTGTTCGCTGATACACATTCCTAGCATCTCATGCATGCAATAAATAGCTTAAATCTATATAATAACCCCCCCCCCCCTTGGACAAACAACAAGACAAATAGTGGTTCAGATTTAATCCCGCAAATACAAATCCACCGTCCTAATTTAAACACATCCCCTGATATTTTGATTGTCAACTCATCCGCATTTGCCATATATTTAGTTATCACACGTATCAGTAACTTTGCTCTCCCACATTCACGTTCCCACGTCTTCCTCCAATCCTTCCTCCACTCCGTTCTAAATTCTTTCTTCCACCAACCCTTTTTATATTTTTGTAGATAACCTCTTCTATCTTCTCTTCTCGCGAGTCGCAACTTCACCTTCTCTTCTCATTTAATTATCAATTCATATTACATTTTTCATATCACATTACAGATTTGGGATAGTGCAATACTGGCCTATAAAGAGGATACAATGAATAATCGGCAAACTACTGAATGGCCATTAAAAAGAATTACGGTAAGACAATCTACTGCTTATATTTTGAATACTAAAATAAGTACATTTTTTGTTTTAACCAACTGCTTATTTACTCTTTTTTGCAGCTTAACTTGCACTCAGCACATTGGAGTAAGGATGTGGTGATCGATAATTACACTTTTTTACGTGTACTTAAAAATATGTTTAAATGTTGAAAATAAGTTATAGTATATATCCTGTATCAAAGTCTGTCATATTTATTTTTGTCCTCTCTACATTTGCTTTCTATGGAAAAAAAATATATTTCGAATGATGTGGTTAGCTCAATTTAACATGCTATGAATACCTCTTGAATCTTGCCTTATGTTACTTATGATTTTGATGTTGCTATATACCTTTTAGAGTCACTTGAGCATACATATGAAATCTTTACTGTAAGTCAGTCGTGTATATAACAAAGAAGTTATATAACATAAACTGCTGTATGAATTATATTTTGTTTGCTAATACAAATTCCTAGCATCTCATGCATGCAATAAATATCTTAAATGAAAAGATAAAAATGTGCAAATCATAAGAGCCAATCATTAACAATATTCTAATGATACCCAATTTCAACTATGATATTAGAATTAAATGGGTTGGGATCTAAAAGCTTCAAAATATATTTGAAATTATGTTGCTATATATAATTTAGCAATAAATGGCTCAATTTAATATGATGTGAATACCTCTTGAATCTTGCCTTATGTTACGTATGATTTTGATGTTGATATATATAATTTAGCATTAAATGGCTCAATTTAAGATGTTGTAAATACCTCTTGAATCGTGCCTTATGTTACGTATGATTTTGATGTTGCTATATATAATTTAGCATTAAATGGCTATATTTAACATGCTGTGAATACCTCTTGAATCGTGCCTTATGTTACGTATGATTTTGATGTTGTTATATATAATTTAGCTTTAAATGGCTCAATTTAACATGCTGTGAATACCTCTTGAGTCTTGCCTTATGTTATGTATGATTTTGATGTTGCTATATACATTTTGGAGACATGTGAGCATACATACTCATATTTAATGTAAATGGGTCGTTTATATAGTAAAGAAGTTACATAACATAAACTGCTGTATGAATTAAATTTTGTTTACTAATACACATTCCTAGCATCTCATGCATGCAATAAATAGCTTAAATGAAAAGATAAAAGTGTGCAAATCCATTTCATTCTATATAAGAGCCAATCACTATCAATATTCTAATGATATCCAATTTAAACTATGAAATTAGCACTAAATGGGTTGGGAGCTAAAAGCTTCAAAATTTATTTGAAAATTTAAAAATGCTATATCAAAAGATTACCATATAAAAATGGAGTGAAATTGTTTATATTCCATTACAATGAAGTGAAATTGCATTTCAAAAGATTTGTTGATAATCGGAAAGGTTCCGTATATTTACATCTTCATAGGGTCTTTATCTAAAAGTTACTATATTATTGGTGATATAATTTAGCATTAAATGGCTCAATTTAACATGTTATGAATACCTCTTGAATCTTGCCTTATGTTAGTTATGATTTTGATGTTGCTATATACGTGAAATTGCATTTCAAAAGATTTTTGGATAATCGGAAAGGTTCTGTATATTAACATCTTCATCGGGTCTTTATCGAAAAGTTACTATATTATTTTGGTGATATAATTTAGCATTAAATGTTAAAAATACTAGCATTGCATGTTTGTAGCCTTTAAACCTGTTCCAATTACGAAAATCAAATATAATATCAGTTTTATTGAAAAATGCAGTTATGGACATTATTTTAATTACTCCTTCAATATATACTACGTTAGACTCATAAAATTTAACATACTCTTCCTTCAACATTCATAGCCTCTCTTTTTTACTCCTCAGTTTTGTTCTCTTCCTAACACATCATGACTAAGGTAATTCTCTTCTTCTAACTTAACTGCTACTTTTTTTTACATCTGCTTAACTCATTTTACATTAAATTGCGCAGTCCAAGCTTTCTGTGCCAACCAAACAGTCTCCATTACCCATTTCAGTACAAAAACATAAACGTAAAAGCACACGTTTAACTATACCCCATAAATCAACCAGCTATGAAACCACCACAACTGTGACTAATGTCCCATCTCCTACTACTCCTCAAGTTCAACCCAACGATTTTCAGAACGAAAATCAACTTCACGATCTTCCGCCTACTACTCCACAACATACGGATAACGAAGACAAAGCTCATTGGAATGCAGTGGTTTGATACAATTTTTTTCCAACCATTCATACAACTATATTTATCGTACATATTCCTTTACTGACCAAATTCTTTTAAACTGCAGTTTGCGGACTGTGACAGGATTCAGGCAGAGTATCTGGCGTCAGATTTTTTTTAATTTATGAAACTGAGATGTATTCTGCACTAATAAATTACGTTTGTTTCTCATTTGCATTTCCAGTATAAACACCTAGCTGTATTTCTTTTTGTACCCATTTCCCTTATGTAACTCTTATATATAAGTGCACCCATGCATAATTTTGTGTACTGCTACACGTTTTTCCGTGTATTTGAGCAAATGTTTATCGAAAATGTGTTTTAGTCGTTTTTTTGTGCACCCGCTCATGTTGTCGACTCATATTTACTTTCTGTTTCTAACTTCCTATGCACACTTTTATTTCTCATGATGTACTTATCCAGTTTAATGTTTACTGTATTTTTTTCACTTTTTGTTGTTTCACTATTAGTCATTGCCGTTTATTTTTTGTACATTCTACCTTTTGTTCTATATAATAACTGTTTGTTTACTTTGTCATTGTATCTTGGGTCTTTTTTTAACTGACCACCTATAAAAACTTGATGATGAACATTTGTTTCATCCTATTGTTCTTGGCTGACATAACAAATATTTCACATACGCCTTCGTATATTGATTACCACGGGGTATGGAGAACTTGCTTCCTTTTTGTTGATAGCCTGTTTATAGATCAATTATCTTTGATAGTATGATGTTTCTATGTTGCATACGTAACATGTTACCTGCTTTTAAATTAATTAGTTAAAATATTGTCTGTATGGCCATTTATTCAATAAATTTGGACATTAAAGGGAATGATTCATTGGTTATATGCATCTGAAGTTACGTGTACATAGCCAGCAACAGCAATGTAATTCTAGATCACACATCTTAACGTAATATTAACTTTAAAGCTACATATGAATAAAAACAAGTCAGAAATCAGAAAAGAAGTCTAAACTGTGCATGAAAAACGTAAGTTTCTATGTCAGTATCATTAACTGTTGCTACCGCTATCCATGATTATTTCATTACCATTTGTACCTTCAATTAAAATAACATATGTTAAAATTAAAAATATATCCAACAACATTCATTACTAATATATATCCTATTATTGACATATTAACAGTATCTTATACTGTGTAAATATAAAAATCTATTGCCATTTTAACAGTATCCTTCCTAAATAAATTATTATTTATTATACTTGCAGACATGAAATATTATCATACCAGCAGCCAAATTATATTCTGTGGTCCACGACATTTGTTTCATCCTATTGTTCTTGGCTAACATAACAAATATTTCACATACGCCTTCGTATGTTGATTACAATGGGGTATGGAGAACTTGCTTCCTTTATGTTGATAGCCTGTTTATAGATCAATTGTCTTTGATAGTATGATGTTTCTATGTTGCATACGTAACATGTTACATGCTTTTAAATTAATTAGCTAAAATATTGTCTGTATGGCCATTTATTCAGTAAATTTGGACATTAAAGGGAATGATTCATTGGTTATATGCATCTGAAGTTACGTGTACATAGCCAGCAACAGCAACGTAATTCTAGATCACACATCTTAACGTAATATTAACTTTAAAGCTACATATGAATAAAAACAAGTCTGAAATCAGAAATCAGAAAAGATGTCTCAACTGTGCGTGAAAAACGTAAGTTTCGATATCAGTATCATTAACTGTTGCTACCGCTATCCATGATTATTTCATTACCATTTGTACCTTCAATTAAAATAACATGTGTTAAAATTAGAAATATATCCAACAACATTCATTACTAATATATATATATACACACACACACACACACACACACACATATCCTACTATTGACATATTAACAGTATCTTATACTATGTAAATATAAAAATCTATTGCCATTTTAACAGTGTCCTTCCTAAATAAATTATTATTTATCATACTTGCAGACATGAAATATTATCATACCAGCAGCCAAATTATATTCAGTGGTCCACGTCTTCCATTTACCAATATTTTCTCCCACCCTTCCTTCCTATACACCACTACATGCTTTCTTCTTCCCTAACTGCACAAATAAACTATTCATTTTCCAATCAATACTCTCCAACAAGATACATAAACCCTGCCTACTTTGTCTTCTCCACTATTTCGACATAACATTTTACTGCTCCCATTCTCCATCACCGGTGTACCCACTGGAGTTAACTTCCTAATCTAGTTACACTTTTATTTACTTATTTGAACTTCAATTTTTTTCTTTCCCGGATTCATTTCCGTCTGCCTTTGTATTCTTTCTCACTGATTGCTTATACAACGACTGCTTATATATTTCAATGGTTATAACCTGTTTGCTACTGCTGCTGACCTGGTGCTCATTAATAGTTCAATTTTTACTATAAATATTTCTCCTTACGTGCTTCAATATGTTACGAACTGAAAATGGATATACATATTATGCATTTTGTTAAATCAGTTTGCTATAAAGGTTTACAAATTGAATTTAACATTATTGTTCACCGAGTCAAATTTGTTTTACCTTCAGCTCTAACTCATCATAACTAACCACAAATTTATTTGGCAACTGACAGTAGTAGATATGGAAAACGCGAACAAACGTATTTTGGTCGATATAACCAATCGTACCCCAATTACGTCTGCAGGACATCGAAAGCGTCACAAGGTTTGGTAAACATATATCTTATATGTACATTCGATGCAAATCATTAACCACGTTTGTTCCGTTCTGCAGAGTACTAACACCACTTTGCTCATTGATGCTGATAACAATGATACTGAGACCTCTACAAGCACTACAACCAACATGTATGTGCACACTCTACTCATAATTCCTGTATTTGCTCATGAAATAAATTTTCTGTCATATTTATTTACTAAATCTACCATATTAACATGTTATGTGTTTATCTTTGATTTTATTTTCTTCTAATACATGCAAAATTAATCTTTGCTGCAATTAGGCCATCAAGGCGCTCAATTGCTCAAACTTTGCGTAGACAAAAAGAAATACTGACAAAAAATGCAACAACTTCGGGAACGGAATCTCAAAACTCGGTATTCAATCTTCCCTCTTCAGCTTCCATAATGCAACGTAATGGTGTAACCCAATCTTCACAAGTGATCGGTGGTGTAGAAGATAACTCTAGCGAAGATCCAACACTTCTTCCCTCCTCATCTACTCAACTTAACACTCAAATGTAAGTCTACTATTGTTTGCAGTCAATCAATTCGTGCCTATACCATGTCCCGACCATAAAATCTAAATACACACAATTGTCACTTCACTCATAATATATTCATCTCCATTAGGTTAACTGAAGATGGCTTGGTTATACCGTTATCAAATCGCTCCACTGCTCAAATGCTACACAGGGAACGAGAAAGGATTTACCGCGCGCAACACATTGAACGTCATTCCCTTGGCTTAATGAACATACCATGTCCATTTTGTAGAGCACTTCATTGGATCGACGAACGTTAGTCAAAATCTCCTTTATGTAATCCCATTTTTGGAACATGTTGTAAGTCTGGAAAAGTAAAGTTACCTCCATTATCACAACCTCCGACGGAATTACGACAGTTATATGATGGAAATGACTCTTTATCTACTTCTTTTTTGCAACATATTCGTGAGTATACTTCTGCAAATGCATTCACAAATCTTGGCTGCAAATTAGATGATAGAACTCTCGGTACACGTGGGATAAAGTCGTTCACAATGCATGGAGAACTACGACATAGAACGGGTGATTTGTTGCCTGATATTGGCAATCCCCCTGTATATTCTCAACTATATATATGATCCTACTGCTGCATTGACATTTAGACATGAAAAAAGCCAACATCTTAATAGACAAGTTTTGAAAATAATACAATGTGTTCTTTTGCGGGACAATGAATTCACAAAATTATATCGTCATGCTTATGATATTTTGAAAAACTCGACTAACGCAACCCAAATTCTTCCCTTGCGTCTTCATTACAATCAGACAAATGACAAACGTACCTATAACATGCGAACAACGGATGAAATAGCTATTATATTACCTGGAGATGGATCTCAAATTTGTGGAACTAGATATATTGTAATACACTTGAAAGAAGGTTCACATTTGGAATGGATCAACGAATGTCATCCTGCGTACTTACCCCTTCATTATGTCCTTCTATTTCCCCATGGTGATCTTGGTTGGGATATTAACCATATGAAATGGAATCCCTCTTTAAACATTCCTGATACCGAAAGACTAACACAACAACCATATTATAGTTATCGGCTCCTTGAAAGAGAGGGTGAATATTCTACAATTTTACGTGCACGTAAATTATTTCAAGAATTCGTTGTAGATGTTTGGGCATGTACCGAATAAAATCGGTTACATTGGGCTAGGACTCATCAAACTGAGCTTCGTAAGGATCTATACTATGGAATTACTGTCGGACGTCTTGCAAGCAGATCAAATTGGTAAGCGATTTGTCTTACCGTCCTATTATATTGGTACTCCTAGACATATGTATGAAATATATCAAGACTCCCTAGCAATAACAAGATATAACAATCATCCAGATATCTTCTTAACAATGAGTGTGAATCCAAATTGGCCAGAAATTAAGCAAGCTTTGAAATCAAACCAAAGACCCAACGAACGTCCGGACATTATCGCTCGGGTATTTGAATTGAAATGCAGAAGTTTGATGGATGAAATTTATAAAAATCATATTTTTGGTTCAGTTGTTGCACATGTGTACACTATAGAGTTCCAAAAAAGGGGATTGTCGCATATGCATGCACTTTTTTTTCTACAATCCGCAGACAAATTAAGAACAGTGGATCAAGTAGATAGTTTGATTTATGCAGAGTTTCCTGACGAAAAGGAACGTCCATTACTTTTTGAAACCATTAGAAGGTGTATGATACATGGACCATGCAAGGGAAATATGCACGCTCCATGTATGGAAAATGGAAAATGTTCGAAGCAGTATCCAAGGGAGTGCGCTGATAATACATCAATGGATAAAGACGGATATCCAATATATCGTCGGCGCAATGACGGAAAATCTTTTGAAATAAGGGGTATTTCTGTGGATAATAGGGACGTAGTTCCTTATAATCCAAAACTTTCTGAAATGTTTAATTGTCATATAAATGTTGAAGGATGTGCAAGTGTACGGGCTGTAAAATATATACATAAGTATATATATAAGGGTCACGATCGAACTACTGTTGTTGTGGGTGAGGAAGATGAAATTAAGCAGTATCTTGACTTCAGATACATAAGCCCTCCTGAAGCTGCATGGCATATTTTTTGTTACCGTATGTATGAGGAAAAACCAGCAGTTATTCGTCTACAGCTACATCTACTCGGAATGCACCAGGTCACCTTCGATCCGACAGAATCTGTGGATGCAATCAAATTAAGGGCAAAAAACCAAACTTCCACATTAATTAAGTTCTTCAAATTCTATGCAGCACATCCAGAAGCAACAAAATATACATATCAACAATTTCCAGAGTTTTAAACATGGAATAAAGAGACACATATATGGTCCCCACGAAGTGCAAGTTCCAGAGTTATAGGGAAAATGTATTTTGCAAATCCGAACTCTGGTGAGCGGTTTTTTCTACGACTACTACTTACCATTTGTACAGGTCCAACATCTTTTAAGGATTTACGAACTGTTAATGGAGAAGTTCATGAAACGTTTAAAGATGCATGTTTTGCTAAAGGCATGCTTGAAGATGACGAAGAATGGGTCACATGTTTGGAAGAGGCATCAATTATGAACACTGCATATCAACTTGGAAGACTTTTCTCTATTATTCTCACTCAGTGCTACCCTTTACGACCGCATAACCTTTGGACAAAATTTGCTACACACATTTGTGATGATTTAGGGCACACTATCACAAATATGTTCCACATTACTAATCCTACTGAATATGAAATACAAGATTATGGTTTACATATTCTTAACAAATTATTCCAAGAATCAGGAAAAAGTCTACATGATTTTCTACCAATGCCTCTACCAACTAAAAACTGGGAAATTGCTCTGCAAAACAGACTTATAATGGAACACAAACAACTACAATATAAAGGACAAGATGCGAAGGCGGAAAAAAATATTCTTGCTTTCAACGATGATCAACGGACAACATACGAATTAATATTTTCGTCTGTTCAAAATCGAGACGGAATTTTTTTTTTAAATGGTGGAACTGGGACTGGAAAAACATAATTATATAATACAATTGCAGACAAATGTCGAAGTCTAGGACATATTTTGCTTACCGTTGCTTCATCAGGTATTGCTTCTTTACCTACTTCTTGGAGGTAGATCAACGCATTCAACATTTTCCTTACCATTAAATATTTTAGAGGACTCAACTTGCGGATTTATAAAACAATCATCAACAGCCGAGCTCATAAAACAAGCAAGTCTCATTATATGGGGTGAAGTACCAATGCAACATCGATTTTGTGTTGAAACTGTCGACCGATCATTAAAAGATATTCGAGATAACACATAGCCTTTCGGTGGACTGACAGTTGTTTTAGGAGGAGATTTTCGCCAAATTTTACCTGTTATCCCAAAGGGAACACGTGAAGATATTGTTGCATCAACATTACACCGATAACCGTAATGGGCAGTTGTTCATGTCTTATGTTTACACAAAAATATGCGACTAAGTTCCAACGACGTTGAGAGTGGTGCTTTTGCTGAATATCTAACCAGGGTACTACATTTTCATTTCCTACTACTATCATAACAATAGTTCGACTCTGTGTCTATTTAATATAATCGTTCTTTTAATCAAATTTATTGTTGTACAGATCGGATCAATGCTAGAACAACACATTGACCTATCAATGATGCACAAATGCAGTAGTCTTGCTAACTTAATTGACACTGTTTATCCACGACTTACTGTCAACCAAGTATCTCCAGATTTTTTAAAGGACAAAACTATTCTCTCAGCACGTAACGAAGATGTGAGCGCAATAAATTCTGCATGTCTGCAGAAATGCTCTGGTGATGTTCATGTTTTCCTTTCTGCTGACAAGTTAGTGGAATATGAGGAAAATGATCGTTACCCAACTGAATTTCCGAATTCATTAGAGTGTAGTGGATTACCACCATTCAAACTTGAACTTAAAGTTGGATGCCCAATTATGCTGCTTAGAAACCTAGCTCCAAAAGAGGGACTCTGCAATGGAACAAGGTTGATAGTAATTCGATGTGCAACACGAATAATTGAAGCTCAAATACTTACTGGAGATAAAGCTGGTAATTTTGTATTTATACCTAGAATATCTCTTCAACCATCTTCCTCAGAATTATCTATAAACATGTCAAGACGTCAGTTTCCTATTAAGCTTGCTTACGCATTAACTATCAATAAAGCACAAGGTCAATCTGTGAAGTACGTCGGTATTGATTTACGCACCGAAATGTTTAGTCATGGACAACTGTATGTTGCTCTATCTAGATGCACTGCATTCCGTAGAATTTCAATTCTGCTAGAATCAACCACAACAACATCTACAACAAATGTCGTTTATCCTGAGGTTTTGCTGTAATTTCACAAAAAAATTTGACTACAAATGTACGTACTTTTCTCCTCAAAAGTTAGTTTTCTAAAACTTTTTTTAAAAAAAAATTCTTACTGCAGCTTTGCACCTTTATTTTGTCTACAGATGTTTTGCAATAAAAATATTTGGCCTGCCACCGACGTGATCACCAATGTCCATCTTTTTGGTTAGTTTATTTGTTTGCAAATCCTTATTTTCTTCACTATTACAAGTGTTTTCGCAATTACTTATTCAGTCCGGTACCTTAACACTACGACTTCATACAAACTGCTTTTCTAACCATTTTTTTTCTTCACTGCAGTTTGCAGACTGTGATAGGATCGAGGTAGAGTATCAGGCAAGGCGTTCAAGGAATTAATCAACCTGCTTCTCCATTATAACCTCATTTCCTTCTTTCCACACTCACCAGCTCCGTTTGTATTCCCCTCTAATAAATTACATTCACTTCCCACTTGTGTTACCACTGTATAAACTTACCTGTCTTTTCTTTGTATGCATAAGTTTGTATTATGCAGTTTGTTTTTAATTATGACACTTTTTCCCTTTCATTTATTATTCTGTTACCAACTTCGCGCATCTTTTACTACTCAACTGAAATAATTCCAACATTTTACATTCATCCACTTCCAATTTACATTAAATAACCTGCGACAAATAAAAATTTATATATACAATTACTCCATGTATACATAACATTTGATGAACATCAATCGACGCGCAAACGACTTGCATCGATCACGCACGAAGCGCGTGCCACAACCACGCGCGAAGAACGTCAAACAACCACGCGCGTGCAAACTACAACACCATGTACTCTATGCTCTCGTGCAAACTACTACACCCCGTACTCTATGCTTCCGTGCAACGCACGGGTTTCCACTTGTCTATATGATAAAATCTCTTGATAGGACAAACCAAGAGACAAAGAACGGTAGGGATTTAGTTTATGGATGACATCTTACCGCTATAAACAAAGTAGATGTAGGTCGCTACCTCATCCCACGTTTACTCACCCACCCCACGTTTTTCCACTGCTTCTCCAATCTATTAGGCTGCGTTCGTAGCCCATTTTTGGCACGTTCAGTTTTTCGTTGGCGTCCGACGCATCGGACGCCAACGAGTTTCACCACGCTCAAATGGAGCGCTCGCCGAATGGTGAAAATCAAGGTGTTGGCGTCGGACGCGTCCGACGCAAGAACATTAATTTATTTAATCTCAATTGATAATGAAAATGCATGTAGCTTAGTTGGTAAATGCACATGGCTTGTTGGAGTGGGACCAAGGTTCAAGTCCTATCTTCAACCTATCTATTAAATAATAGTAAAGCAGAAGTTTTTCAAGCTCTCTCCTTGATTCTCTCAATTTACTTAATTCTCCTTAATTCTCTCAATTATCTCACTTCTCCTTGAAACTCTGAAGATTTTTTAATTAAATCAAAATAATCTTTTGAAACTCTAAAGATTCTCCGTGAAAATTAAATTAGATCTGATCAGTCGCTCTTTCCTAATCCTCTCACTTTCGCTATTTGACCTCATCTCATTATACGGCTTTTCTTCTTATCTCATAAATCGAAAAGGGGAAAACCTAATGGCGAAAAGGGAAAAAATTACATGGCTTTTCTTCCTCTCCTTCTTCCATGTTGGTCCTTTGGTGATTACCCCCTCTCTATGTCTGTTTCTTCGAGTCCACAGTTGATTTCGCCCTTCATTCATCTCTTTCTCCGTCTCTTAGGTATATATTTGTTCTTCTCTTCCTGCTATGTTTCTAAGTTTCAATTTTGCCTCCTTCCACCGATTTTCTGTCGCTTCGATAAAGGGGAATTTTTTTTCATTGGAAGCTAGCAATCGTCCTATTTGATTTATTCCCAGATTTATTTGTGGCTTAGTTCTGAAGTTTTTGGCGATGTTTGCCTCATGTTCCCTTACACGTACTATTATTCATAAAATTTGTTTAAAAAAATTATCTTAAATTATTTGGTACTTATGATAATAGAGAATATTTAAAAAATTAATGTTCGATATTTAAAACGACTAGAGATATACAATAGATTTTTAAATGCTGGTTAAAGGTGAAAAGGATGGCATCATGAACCTACAATTATTTTGTTCTGAACTACTCATGCAGTTTTTGTTGGTTGTTCATTAATTTAAGACATTTTTATTTATTTTTGGTTTTATCTTTAGCATCTATAAGTCAATTTAGCGAGGTTTGAACTTTCAACATGTTATTTTTTGGTTCATTTTTTAAATCGTTTGTACTATATCATTTCGGTTCCACACCCATCTGTAGGTTGATTTTGATGGTCAAGGATTTCATTGCTCCGATAGAGGAAATTATTAAAACATAAGATTCCCATTTGTCATTTGTTCAGCTTCCATTGGCAGCTAGCAACTGCCCTGTTGTTCAGCTTCCTTTTTCTGGTGATTATTTGTCTTACATTTTTACCCTTGGACATGTGATTAATTCTATCCTACCTTTTGTTCTTTGCCTTTTGTGATTATATGTCAAAAATTGTTCATTAGTGAGAGCTACATGCTGCCAGTTTGTGTTTTCCATTTATTAATCAAAGCAAACTCACATCCCATGCACACACACATATTATTAAAAGTTGGTATCAAAATAAACTATAAATAGTTCCTTACTTTGATTTGTGCATTCACATGTATGGCCAATTAATCTTCCATGCTTATGCTCACTGTCTTTTTTAATTTAATTTCTACAATTTTAAAATATACGATCTTTACTGCTTTGAATGTTTTTTAAACACCCCCTTTTTTTACTAGCCATGCCTTCATATTACGGTTATGAAATATGGTAGATCAATGGTAATATATAATTTCAAAGAAATGACTTAGAATAATCCATTGATATTTTTACAACAAAAAGAGTTTGATGTAGTGAAAAAACATGTAAATGAACTTTGCTTATAGGCTGAGATCATTTTTTTGAACTAGAGTATTAGATGGTTTAAATTTACATGTAATTCATGAACAATTTTCCCTATAATTATATCTATCTTATGAATCAACTACCAATCATATTTTATTTTCACTATTGTCCATTATCCTTAAAAAACGAAGTTGAATGTAGTGACTTCTCAAATTGCTCTATAAAACATTACAAAATACAAAAACATAGTCTTTTATGGTGATCATGCTATGTTTTTGTATATAATTTTTGACAACATCTGAATAATTTAATATTTTTTCATATATGGAAATATAATTTGCATTCTTGAAAACATAGCCTTCATTTGACCTACTGCATGTTTTCTTTGAGTTTAATGTTCAATTAGGTATCAAGTATAGCCTATAGATATTACTGTGAGTGTAACACGTACATTAGCCAATCCTTTGTCATCCTCCCTAATTCAGATCCTACATTATACTGAAGCTTTCACCAGTCTATTTTTGGAGATTTAAAGTTGGTTTGGTAATCTACATATATTTACCTCATGTTCCATTTTTTTTGTTTTGTACATTAAAAAGTTATGTATTTCTTACCGTCTCATTTTAGTTTCCAACTTAAAAAGAAGGTTTTTTTCGCCGGTTGATAAAAAGTAAAAAAACCATATGTTGATTAAAACCTTCCAGTCTGGGATTCAAAAATAGTAATAGATGATTTTATGCGTATAAGAATCTTAACATAACGTACTTATATTTACCTCCTACTACTTCATGTAATAGCAATATTTTGTTTCATAAATTTAAAAATCATGTATTTCTTACTGTCTCATTTCAGTTTCCAACTTAAAAAGAAGGTTATATGGTCAGTTGATAAAGAATCTTCCAGTTTACAATTCAAAGATAGTAATCTATGATCATGTGCATATAAAAATCTTACCATAAGATTGTGGAAGACTGGAATTCAAAGTCATCCAAATACACAATTAAAGTTTCATTTTTATTCATAGAAAATATTCAAAGTCATGACACTGTTAAATTTCTTAATTGTAAATCATCCAAATTTGTTTAACTAATAAACAAATTAACATAATCTTATGACTTTGTAGTTATATTATTATGTGAACCATCTTTAACTGACAAATCATATTCAAATTTGGTTTCTTTGGTTCCCTTGGCTTCGTGCATTTAATTTAAGGATGTGTTTTTTGGTGCCTGTTCAGTAAGTGAATGATATCAGGGATGTGTTTTTTGGTGCATGTTCAGTAAGTGAATGCTATCAGGGTGCATGTTAGGAATTATAAATTTAGTTTCAATTTCTTTCTCTTACTGTTTTGGATCTAACTATACAAGTTTAGGTTTTAGTCAGTTTAAAATACTCTTTTTTTCTCTTGTTGGAACAATGGTGGTGGGGAATTTAGCATCCACAAATGGAAGTTTTAGGCATATTAAATCCAAGTAAGATTCCTCTTTTTTACTCTCAAATTTGCAAATATATTTATTATTTTCACATCCAATCTCATTGAAAAAAAAAGTTATAAAAAGTGGTAATAGTCCAGATTATAGATTCAAATTAGTACAAACTATGATGAAAGAATCTCAAATATACTAACATTTCAAATTTTTAAAAGGAGATGTGAAGTCGTATATATTTGTCGACAAATGGTAATAGTTCCACAATATAGATATGTAAAACATAAAATGCTTTTATGTTAAATCAATTTATGCTTAGACTCTGAAAAGAATGTTTCATGAACTTTTTGTTGGTTTCAGCTATATAGCATTTATGAATGCAAATCTTTCTAAAAATATGCACATGACATGGTAGCTTTATGTACAAAATGACTTATAAGAATCCGGTTAATAGTTTTACGTATCGTAGCCAATTGGCTCATTTAGCTTTATATTCTATGAAGGGTTCATAATGAATTAGGAACTATAAAATCCTTAATGGATAATTTTACTTTTGTAGTTATTAAACAATTATGGTAAAATATGAAGTCATAAACGTGAAATGTGGAACCATTTTGTAAAATTTCTTACTGATAATTGCTTTTATTACATTCCTAAAGTAAGATATACATTCCATTTCAATATTTGTTTTTACTAAATCATTGTGTATCATAACCTTATCACAGTTAAAGCTGTTGATCTCCAGCCTTCTCACTTTCAAGGTAAGTATACTAACTCTTAATTCTTGACCTACTATTTTATAAATTCAGTCCATGTAAAATATACCAGAGACTAAATAATCCCAAATTTATTTACAGATGTGGTGTATACTTTGTCCGCATTGATTACATGAGTTTGTGCATTAAAGATGTTTGCAGATATTACTGAATAAGTTGCACTGCAGGTGTACTTGGTTATTGTGTATTGGTTCGTTATTTAATTCTTTGCACGTGTCTTGCTAGAGGTATGACATCATTGTTGTTGCTATTTCAGTTTTGTTACCAAATGTTGTTTTGTTTACAATTTCGATTTTAGTACAGTTTATATTTTATTACAATGATTTGTAAAGGCAAACAAGTAAAGTGTGGGGATTATTGCCAAGTTGTTAATTTCCAAAAAATAAAAAGCTTGATACTTATGCTGGTTGCAGACGAGCTACAATGGTTACCACCCCACTATTGTCCCATTACAACCATCAGGTCTATGTGACTGCCGGCACCTAGGGGAGTAGTCAGTTCTTTTATTAGCCCCACTATATCCCATTCCACCAAGACCGTTAGTAGTCCCAACTTTAGATGAACAGAACATGGAACTCATCTACAGCTGAGTAGACACAAATGAAACTAACCTACATTTGTCTGAGAAAAGAAAATCAGAAACAAGGTGAAAATCAGTCCCTCTACAAATTTATTTGATAAAAACATACTATTATACTTATTGTACTTATCTTCGACGCCCAGGAGGTATGCATGTTATTTAGTTTTGAATTAAATTTTGAAAAAAACAATTTATATCAAAAAGTCGTAGTTTACATAATTTTAAGATTTGAAAAAGTAGGATGATGTTTGTATGTTGTGTTTCAGGTTGTATGGCAGCTGTTTTAACGATGGGAAGAACCATGCAAGAATAATACAGCTGAAACTGTCATTTTAATCCATATTATTTTCCAGATTACCATTTGTTGTTTTGCATTGCTAATGATCAGAATAAAATTTATTTAACGCATGTTTTGCAAGAATAATCCATATTTTTAATACAGCTGTGTTTCAGGTCGTTTTCCCTTCACATAGTTCCGCTTTGATAGTAACTGTAACTTCACTTCCTACCTATCCGATGTCTTAATTACGCTAAACTTTCTCTATCAATAGCGGATGATATCCAGATCTGCGCACTGCCATTTGAAACACATTTAAGGCATGATTGATGTTCAGGCTTCAGTTAGACGGGTGAAGTATCAGGTTGGTTGCTCTTATCCGATCCGCTATTTATATTGTATCTTGCACAATTTTAAATAGAACGTAATGATTCTTCATTTTAAAACTCTAACTCCATCACATAAGATCATGGTGGGTGCTTTTAAATAATCTTCTTACTCCACTGCATACAGAGAATTCACCAAGGCTGTTTACAGTTGCTTTTGTTTGCATTTTCTTCATATTTTGACAATAGATCAATTTATTCCACTGACTTCTTTATTATGATAAGATATGTTTGGAGCAATATTTTACATTTGGTATGGTAGCTTCCAAATGTTTCATCATTATTTCTTTAAGATTGTCACTAATCTAATGTTTATCGCTCAAATTTAGGCATCAGAAATTTTGACTCCGTGTACCTGACATGGTTTTTAAGAGTAATACTCAGAGATGGATCAATGAACCTGACGGCTAAATCTCATGATGGTTTTCTTCAAGTTACAAACACTCTCCACAGTCTATTTAAGCCAACATTTTTTGTATCCAACTACTATTTGTTATTGGACTTTCTCTTCATGCATTGTTTTACTTTTGACTTTCTCTTTTTTTTTCTTTTGGAATAATGTTGTAATTGATGAGATTGCTAGCTGTTGTTCTATATGTTATAAACGACAATGGTGAACTGATTGTTAAAAGAAATTTTTGAATTTTTATATTAATATTAATCATAAGTAGTTGCATTGAACAGAGCAATTTAGTTTATTTTGTTTTCCTTATCGATGCACGGAACATGTTGTCTGTTTGGTTCGCAACAAACAGCAGTACAATACTATATATCTTCCATTATATTACCATCTCATATAATAAGAATCAGTTGGCTTTCATATTAATACTACATTTGCATATCATGACCAACGATATGATAAGCAAATTTGTTTCAACTGCTTTTCGCACACGTCCAACAGACGTGCAAAATATACTGGTGTGTGTGTGTGTGTATATATATATATATATATATATATATATATATATATATATATATATATACACAGACACACGCACGTGTGCACACTTACACGTTTTCCGATTTTCTTTCAATATTTTACATTAAAACCCACATGTTTAAATTAATTAATTGATCCAAACTTTAAATTCATTGATAAAATTAGTCAACTAATATTATGTTCAATATGCATGATGTAGACATGTCAAAAAATTAGTAAAAAACATTTAAATAAAAAACAGTATAACACAAATTATATACATGGACGATAAAAACAAATTTATGTTATCATGATTCGTCTACAAATTTATCAAATATTAAAATGTAGAATTTCATTAATTTCAGCATCATTTTTTTTACAATTACTTATAAACTCATTTCCGTTCTCTCTTAATATTTTACACTTAAGTCAATATATCTAATTAATTGTGTAAACCTCATATAAGCTATTTAAATATTTGATTAACTATCATTCATTAATCTATCAAATAAATCCTAAAACTACAATAATTTAAATATATGCAATTTTTATATACAATTAAAAATAATAATCTATTAAAATAATACTAAAGAAGAAGAATTTTAAGATTTCACATTAATTTTATGAGCTATCTCCATTCTCCTTAATTACCTCCGATTTCAGATATTATATTTTTAAAATTCTAATATCTGTCATTTTACAATTATTTACTAACTTCTTACACTATTTTACATTTAAACAACTACTTTTAAATAATTCTATAATTACGTACATATGTTTTCCACTTTTCTTTCAATATTTTACGTTGAAACCCATATATTTAAATTAATTAATTGATCCAGACTTTAAACTAACTGATAAAATTAATCAACTAATATTTTGAAAATTTTAATACGCATACTACAAAAACGTCAAAAAATTGGTATAAAACATTTAAATAGAAAAAACTACATAACACAAGTTATATAAATTGACGGTAGTAACAAATTTATGTTAACGTAATTCGTCCACAAATTTATCAAATATTAAAATGTAGAACTTCATTAACTTCAGCATCTAGATTTTTCTATTTTTTTTACAATTACATAAAAACTCATTTCTGTTCTCTCTTAATTTTTTACACTTAAGTCCATATATCTAATTAATTGTGTAAATCTTATATAAGCTAATTAAATGTTTGACTTACTATCATTCATTAATTTATCAAATAAATCTTAAAAATATGGTAATTTAAATATATGCAATATTCCTATACAATTAAAAAGTATAATAAAATAATTTCATTAGTCAAATAACATAACATAAATGTATACTTGAATATATCTTTTTTAATTCCCAATTCATTTATCCCGAAAACAGTTGTTGTTCATCGCATAACGTAATTTCACTTTTAGCAACTTTTAGAAGATAAACAAATGTTAACATCCCATCTTTCAATACATTATAAATCTTACCCAAATCACAATTCATCTTAGCGCTACATTATAATATTTTGTAATCATCACAATTGTAAGTATGATCCTTACAATAACATGAAACATACGGTTGGCTACAAAGAAAAAATTGTATAAAAACTAAAACTAAGTAATAAATAAAATCTCCTCTCAGCTACATATACGTAAAAAGCATTTCTTTGTTTTTTCATCTCTTTTGCATTTAACTCTTTAATTGAATTAGTTGTATTGATTATAATTTTTTTAATTACTTAAGTTATTTAACATTCATTATTTCTTCATTTATATATTTTTACATAAATGAGAGTTGAATTTTCATACAAATTATATACAACAAGAATGATAAATTTATTTATTCACTCATACATATAATATTATATCTCACATAACATAAATTATTCACATCTATGTTATTATGATTTTTTTCTTGGTTATGACATTAATAGCTACATATATATGTAGATAGTGATAATCAAATATCATTTTAGTTTGTAATTAATATATCACAATTAAATTTGAAAAGTTCTATATACTATATTATTTTTACAATAAATAAAATATAATAATTATTGTTAACAACATTTTCGTGTGCAACGCACGGGTTACACACTCGTTTTTTAGTATTTTGCTAATTAAAAATCAATATTTAATCAAATCATAACAATTAATTTAACAATTAAATACCCCGCTCAAATACCCCATTCGTAGTTAAAAACACATTCCACGCTCGCTACAGTACCACGTTCACATTCTTCATTTAAATGTCACGCTCACGTTTGTTAAGAACGCACCCTTACTTAGAATTTAAAACAGTAACCATGTTTGGAACCATCAGATGCTCTCATTTCAAAATGATTCCTCCTCGACTGATCTGTGTTTTTGTAAAAAAAGAAAAAAAAAGAAAAAAAAAAAAATTTAAAGTGATGTTGTGAACGTGCCATATTCTCTCTCTTCTCCCCAAACCGTTCCCTCTGCAAAGCAACTGCTCAAATCCCTAACCGCTTATTCTTGACACCCCGTTCTTTCCTTCAGTTATTTTCATTTTCCCTTCGCGATCCCATACAATTCCTGATTGCAGTCCGTTTAAAATACCGAGACGAAGGAGAAAAAACAAATTCCTCCATGCTTACCTATGTAATGGCTTCAGGTATTTTTCAAACAAACTAAACTCAGTTTCATTACTGACTTAACGAATTGTATATTGTGATTCTACATTTCAGAGTCATGTTTTATTTTTGCCGGTGGAGTGGATAAATCATCGAATGGATACTGGATACAGCAATTTGAACGGTGCGGAGATCCAATATCTGCCATAATCCTGTAGCTTAGTTCTGTCCTTCCACAACAATGATATATCCTGCTTCCGCACTTTGCAAATCCCAAAATACCAACAGTTGAAGGTGCGAGATTTGGCTTTTTGCATCTTCTTTTTCTTATTGTAAAATTGTTTTTAATTTTTATTATTGGTACAACTATGATCTACATATGCTGCTAAAGTGTGATTATTGTCATACTTACATTTCTATAATCGCTATTTAACTGTTTATGTTAGTATAATGATGCCAGAGAATGATAACTAGGTCAACAACACCTTTTTATATACATTCTACTTAAGCTGTTTATGTTAACATATTCTCCTATTTTATTTTAATTAAAGCATTACCTTTCATGATTGAATACTTCGGCGTCCGCAAATAACATGCTTGATGTTATGTTTCAAAAGTGGCAAGAATATACCAATAGGAGTTTGTTGACACCACAAATTGTGGTGTCATGGTGACACCACGCCCTGATTGGTGAAAATCAGAAGGATCCATATGGGCCTATCTGATTTCCACCAATCAGGGACCGATGTCACCGTGATACCACAAATTTGGTGTCAACAAACTCAACCTCAGAATATACACTAAAGTTTGATTGATTGCAGATATTAAATAACTTATGTTCAGAAGTTTTCTGAAAAATGTGACATAGGCTTTGTTTGGTTAAAATGTATAATCTGAATTCTGATTGCTGAATTCTAAAGTCTGGTTGCTGAAATCTAATTGCTGAATTCTGAATAATCAGATAATTGTTTGTTTAATTAAGCATTCAGAACAAAATTAACATATTCAGCATTCAGAACAAAAAATAAAAAGGAAAAAAGTTTTGAATGATTATATCTGGATGCTTAATTTATTCAGAACATTAACAAAAAAACAAACAACGTATAAAGTTCTGATTAATTAATCAGAATTCAGATTCAGAACAAACTGAGAAAAACAAACGCAGCCATACTTATACTCAAATATAATGCAGTTTACAAACATCAGTATATTTTTTGTTGGCTCGCTGATTATTCATATTATTCTTTCTTTAAATTTGAGTGGCATTGCTTTATTCCGTATAGGGCTGTCAACGGATACTTTCGGATACGGATAGTGTCATATCCGTATCCGCATCCGAAACCATTTTCGGATATCGGATATCCGTATCCGCGGATACGGACGGATATCGGATAATTATCCGCTCCGCCAACAATCGATTAATCAATGAATATAAATGAATTTTTTTAGCTTAATATTAATCTTTTTCAACCTAATTGATTACTAAATTGCTAAAAATAAATAAATATGATGATAATATATAATTTTGAGCAATTAACATGTGTTTATTAGACTTTTAATTTTGCAAATTAATAAATTAGTATATTTAATTATGTTAAAATACACATAATTTAAGCTATAATCGAGAGAAAAAGCGGACGGATAATTTTCGGATGCGGATATGCCTATATCCGTATCCGCATCCGCTTTTCCGGATATCGGATATTTATCCGCTTTTCGGATATGGATGCGGACGGATTTCGGATTTTTCGGATATCCATTGACAGCCCTAATTCCGTATTAGTTTCTATATTTTCACTTATTTGTATTCCTTAAGAAGTGCGTGCTCCAGTCCCCAGCGCAATTTTTTTTGTTTTCATGCGGTTGAGCACAAGGTAAGATGTTAAAGAAATAAGATGGTCTTACTAAAGGTTTCTTCTGACAGTTTTATTGAACTCTATCTTAGTTAAATTTGATGAGCAATATATATTAGTTCTCAGTGTAACTGAAACAGTTATAAAACTGTTTTCTGTTTTACCGAACAGTGTTCTTTCCTCAAAAAAATTTTAAAAACTTTTTTCCTGTCGGTCTATTTAATAACTGATTCTTACTTAAAGTTAGAACCACTACTGCATATATATGCTGTTTATGATAGTTGATTAAACACATGGAAAAAAGTTCAACTCTACAAGCGCAAATATTACATGATGAATATAATAACTTTCTTATTGGAGATTTATCAAATATCATGTAATATCGTATACTTCGGCTATCGACATCTAAGTTCATCCTAATCTTTTAACCCCATTTGTAAACTACAGATTTAACTAATAGCTACGATGGAAAGATCATTCTTTGGTTAAAATTATAATATTATAGCATATATCCTAAACAGAGTCTTGAGTGCTAACTTCAGTAACATGTTATATAGCACTACAAATTATTTAATATCAATTTTTAATCACATATTTGAAGCCTTTACTCTAATTTTTTTAATATCAATTTTCATTTTTTTGCCACCAGATATACGTGCAACGGTAACCATTCTATATTAACTCATGTACTACTAAATATTTGACGAAACTTATGCGTTTTAATTCATAGAACGGGTAGCCACTATTATTTTTGTCACGTTTTAATCTCATTCCATGATAATCATTTACACATTAACTCATGTCCCACCGTTGCATCATGCATGAAAAGCATTTATATTTTGACAGTAGTTAAGGCTATGTGCCCACTAACACTTGAAAAAAAGCAATTTACTATTAGACCTTTTAATGTTATTATTTTCAGAAAGAAATTCAATTCCCACAAAAGAATTATGATAAATACCCGAAGGTCTCCGTTATTTCCTTTCATTATAATTTTCCCTCTAAAAGGTATAATATAAATTAATTCTCCTTAAAAAACTTACTATTGTTAAATATGTTACTTTCTAAAATATTTCCTTCCTTTTCCACGCTTGATAAACTCTATAATTAATATTACATTCTAATGAGTGACTATTAAAAATGTTTCATATGACCATTGTTAAATGGTTGCAGGAAATAATTTTATGATTTCTCACTATCATATATCTTATGTTTACATCCATATTATATGATGCATATATCAGTTTACTTTATAAAAAAGTGAGGCAGTTTATGCTGAAACAAGGAAGATTGTGAAGATATACCTTGGTAGCTCTAATTGGTGAGGAGAATTAAGTGGGGCATCCATCTTACGTGTACTACATTTTAATTTGTATTTTGCTTCATTTTATCATACCATTTCTGATCTAATTTTTTATATATGAAAGCGAGAACCAATGTTTAGATGCATCCACAATTATGTTTTGGATGTATAACTTATAGTTTGGGTACATGATTATATACAATTTTTAGTTTTTTCACTTTTATGATCCTTTTGGTTGCCCGATGTACATTTTTCTTTTTTGCAATACAATTTTTATTCCTTAGATTTGTTTTAAAACTATTCTTCTTTTTGAACCTAAATGATCATTAATTGGAAATTCTCTAATTTTACTTCCATTGATTTAAGTATGATATTTCAATGCAAAATGCTTTATGTATTTTTTTTCTCGATTTGAAATCAATGAATTTTCTATGTCACCATTCCATAATAAACAGGTGTTGTTGTTGTCAAGAGGCTAGATAGAAACTGCTCATAGGAAGGAATGATATAATTACCATTGACATGTGGTTATGCAGGAAGCAAACAATTGGATGTAACCTGCAGGCAGAGCCGGCCCTGAAGTGTCGGTGGCCCGAGGCGAAAAAAATTTTGAGGCCCTGCCATAACAAAAAAAAAAAAAAGTGCAGAACAAAGTAACATTGGAACATAAGTAACATAATATTTTTTGCTTTTGTTCAAGCACAAGTTTTGATTACATACATAGATACAAAATGATATAGTTGTGAGTACATAGATACAAAATGATATAGTTGAGATGACATAGATAAGAAAAAAAAATGCTTTCACATTATACTTGACCGTCTAACATTTCGAGTGGTAAAATTACTAAGCACAACACTTAAATCAAGTGATTCTAAAATCTTCGTCTCAACAGAAATTGTGGCCAATCCATTTAATCTTTCTTGTGACATCGTCGTCCGTAGAAAAGATTTGATTAATTTTAGCTTCGAAAAGCTTCTTTCAGCCGAGGCAACGGTGACTGGAATAGTTAACAATATTCTGTAAGCAACCCATGCGTTAACATGTAAGCAACCCATCCTCTTGATATAATTTATAACATCAATAGCCCTTTTCGCATTTGTCGGTAACATCTCTCTAAGGATTTGCAACTCCGCAAATAACTATGCTCCATCAATATCGGAAGTTGTCTCATGTTTCAAATAATTCTCAAGATTAACACATGATGATTTCAAGCTATCATAAGAAGCATGTTTC
Organism: Allium sativum; assembly: GCA_030737875.1. NCBI lineage: Eukaryota > Viridiplantae > Streptophyta > Magnoliopsida > Asparagales > Amaryllidaceae > Allium > Allium sativum. Next base: position 154,056,948 of record CM060909.1, on the reverse strand, counting down.
AATCTCTCTAGATCATATAAAAATCCAAATATTTCATCATATTTTTTTATTTGTTCGAGTCTACTCTCAAGAGATGACAAACCTTGATCCACAATGAACAAAAAATAATTAACTCTAAAACTTTCTTCCGATGATTGCATTGTTTCTTCACTATTGTTTTCATCAAATTGTCTCTTTCTACGTATTATGCGCTTTTCTTTGAACAAAGGTTCAATTTCTATTTCTTTTGCAATTTTTTTAGCTTCAACCAAAGATGATTCAAACTCATTTTCTCTAAATTGTTTGAAAAAACAAATTAGACCCTTTAGATGATCCATAGCAACATCAATATGCATATCTTCTGCTTGTAACTCTTTGCTTACTCTATTGATCTTATTCAGTAAAGTGTACCATATCACCATACCAAGTATAAATTCAAAGTTCTCAAGATCGTATTTTGCTAAGGATTTGGCTTCACTTGTGCATCTAGGATCATCGTTAACACTTGCCAATTGAAACAATGCATTTTTAATTTGTGGAGCTTGCAACCAAATTGCCTTCACACTTTCAGCATGACTTTCCCAACGTGTTTGTGATAATGGTTTTAATGTAAGACCACTTACATTATCTTTAAATATTTTCCATCTTTTAGTTGAAGATGAAAATAAAGTATATATGCGTTGCACCACTCCAAAAAAAGAAACAGCTTTAGTACAACATTTAACCATATCACAAAGCGCAAGATTGAGACTATGGCAACCACAAGGTGTGTAAAATGCCCTAGGATTCACTTGTAGTACCCTATTTTGCACACCTTTATTTTTTTCCTTTCATATTTGAACCATTATCGTAACCTTGTCCTCTCATATTATCAATATCAAGTTCCAAAACATTCAAAATGTCAACAAGTTCATCAAAAAGCCCCTTACCGGAAGTGTCATCAACCACAACAAATCCTAAAAAAAAAATCTTCCACCTTCACCGCATTCTTTGAAAAATCCACACATCGCAAAATTATAGTCATTTGTTCCTCATGACTTGCGTCCGGTGTACAATCAAGTATAATAGAAAAATATTTTGCTTCTTTGATTTTTTCAACAATCTTTTTTCTAACCTCGCTTGCGATAATAAGTATCAATTCATTTTGAATCTTGTGACTAAGATAATGATAATGAATTTCATTACTTTGAATTCTATGAATTTGTTCTTGCATAATTGGATCAAATTTTGCAATCATTTCTATAATGCTTAAAAATATCCCATTATGCTCTTGATAAATTTTCTCATTATCTCCACGAAATGCCAAGTTATTTTTAGCAAGAGTTGTTACAACCAATATTATTCTTATAAGAACTTGCCTCCAATGCTCTTTTTCTCGACTAATTTGTGATTGAGCACTTTTGTCAATTGTTTCATTCTTTTCAAAGCTAATTTCTAATTCGGCCCACTTCTCCATACTAGTGATGTGTTCAATACTAACTTCATGTGCTTTAAGTTTTTCACCAATATTTTCCCAATTATTTACTCCTTCATTTGCCAATTGAAACATCATTCCATCTTTTTTGAATAACTTGCAACAAAAACAAAATATTTTACCTAAAGCTTTAGAGTAGATTAGCCATTTCCTATCATGTTTCTCTCCATTCGATAATTGTCTAAAATAATGTATGGTAGAGAAACATCGATTTGATATATCTTTGGGAAAGTTGATATTATTGTCTCTTGTAGGATCTCTTTGAACAATTAAATCTCTTAATTGATGATTCATGTTTTCCCAATTTACCGGATCATTAACATCTAATGAAAATGGTATGAATTCCATAACGGTATCTTTTGTCTCAATCTCATTTTGTGGTTGGATAATCTCATCCTCATTTGTCACAACCTCATTAACTTCAATCTCATTCATCTCATTCTCATTTGTCACAACCTCATTAACTTCAACCTCGTTCATCACATTCTCATTTATTTCAACCTCAACTTCCAATTGTTTTTTGCTAAAAAACTTATTAAGGGATCCAGCTTGTTTTTTTGTATCATTTTCAATCACAAGTTTTTTTTTTTTCCTTTTCGAAGCACCAGACTCAAATTTTCTAGTAGACATGGTGATTTAAAATTGATGAAGTGAATAAAAAGACCTGCAAACATGGTATGGTAAAATCAAAATTCAGTTTAATTATCTGAAACATGGTAATTTTAATTGCTATGCAACTATACAAGTTTCTTTCATTATCTGAAAAAACTGAAAATCTGAAAATGCAGTGTTTTTTTTTTTCCTTTTCTACAATACCACTCAAAATCAAATCAACAGCTATTTCAAATAAATTATCAAAACTTGTATTTACCGATTACTAATCGGACTGATTAAATAGTATTTTCCCTATACCAAAGCTAATTTAATAATAGATTTCATCCGTTCAATTAGATAGAGACAAAAGATTAATAATATTACCTGGTGGCTGCGGTGATTTGTTGCTGAATGGATGAAGCCGATGTTGCCGATGGAGATTGGGGGAGAGGAATGAAATCGCGAATCGCGGTTTAGCAGACTAGGTTTTCCTTTCAAATTTCAATCGGTTGTTGCGTTACTGAGAAGCTTGCGTTGAGTAACAGGGAAACAATCGGCTTTGCTTCTTTCTCCATTGGAAGTGGGCTGCTATGTAGGTGGGTTGCTGTGTTGATGGGCTGCAGGTTTTTTTTTTTTTTTTTTTTTTTTTTTTTTTTTTTTTTTTAAGCAGAGGCCCCTGCAATGTTGAGGCCCTAGGCGGTGGCCTGGTCTGCCTAATGGCAAGGCCGGCTGTGCCTGCAGGTGTACCAGAGACGGAAAATTGCGGTGTGTGAGCTGAAGCTTCATGACAGGGCTACTTACTGAAGCAATGTATATGTATACATAATGTTGCAAAGCGGACAGGGATCTGAACATGACAGTGATAAAATATCAAGTGTAAGCACTATAGATATTATTGCTTTTGTGAGGTTATACAATCAAAGAATGAGCTGCAACCGCATATGAGGATAATAAGCCATGGATGAACGTATAATAGAGCTACATCCTACGTGAACAGCATAGTGCTTACATGTAAAGGGAAATGGGTCCCAATAGCTTTAGGAGGAAGAAAATGATTCATAACCTTTGCACGAGGAAACCATGAACAAATTTCTTCATGTAATACTATAATATATTTGTTGCAAATTGCAAGGACTAGAAATTTTTATATGATTAATATCTTTACATATTTAGTTGCAGGTGTATAATGTTAACAGTTTGTTGTTAAGTTACTTGTTTGTCTAAATATAATATATTATTGACACAATTATAATAACAGTTTGTAGTGTATTTATGTTAATGTCCAAAAAGATGCATAGGAAGCTTGCAAGCTCAACAAACAAAGGGTTTATGAGAGAGAGCTTTACATCTGTTTACACAATATTTGTGGCACAACAGTCCACGCGCAAAAGTGCGAGCCTTGATCATGTGCGTAGCGCGAGCCTTGATCACGCGCGAAGCGCGTGCCGTTACGCTCGTAACAAATACGCATCTCGCGCGTGCCGTTACGCTCGTAACAAATACGCATCTGCTTTGAATTATAGGTTGAATTTACGAAGGACCAAATAAATCTAAACATAGAAGTTATTTTTGATTCAATTGGTCCTTGGATTTGGCACAAAATATTTAGTCATTTAAATCTTCAACTTTTACCTAAGATCTCTAAACATGATCTTTTTTATAGTAGATAACTTATGTGATGCATGCCAGCCCCTGAAACTAAACAAACATTTTTAATAATTCACTTGATTCAAAAGATATGATCTCTACATCTCTATCTTTTAAATCTTAAACTTTTACCTAAGATCTCTAAACATGATCTTTTTTATAGTAGAGATCATATGTTGGAAATGTTTTATAACATTAAGTGAATTATTAAAAATCTTGAATAAGTGTATGAATGACTCCTATATGGGAATAGTCCCACATCATGGGATTATATGAAAGAAGCAAGTATTTATACTTGTTTCTAAGAAATCATGTTGGGGTCTTGGGCTCCCAATACATGCATTGTTGTGAGGAGGGAGACCATGCATCATGACCACCACACGCGCGCGACCGACCCGGTCCGGTTCGGGCTCGGGCTCGGGCTTTGTGGTGTAGAAGGAACGAACTGGGTTGCACCTCCGACCAGATCGCCGAATCGTCTTTAAGAAAGCGACCTAGTCCGCGACTCAGCCATTGTTTTCCAACAATATATATATATATATATATATATATATATAAATATAATATACACACGCGCACACATACACACCCAAGTGCCGATTCACACACATATATGCATATACACATGTGAATTTAGATTTAAATGACAAGGATGAAACCAAATCTCCTTGACAAGACAGGGTATAAGTTTATTCTAGTTTGCAAAGAGCTCATGCAACATAGTCTAGGCCAAAACAATGTCGTAGACCGATACATATATACATGTGTACATAGTGGCCTCCACGTATATATGTATACACTCAAAGCTCAAAACCTTCAACAATTGATTTAACAGAGCACGACAAAACAAAGTGCATCAACAACCAACTAAAATTTTCTACTATGTTAGGTTAAATCGATATCAAAATTACTAGGGATCAAATGCGACAGCCAACAAGAATCAAAAGCCAACTAGCTATTTTTTTTAGCATCTATGGAAGTTAAATCACTTGAAAACAAGTTAATCATGAGGTTAAACTCACCAAAAATTAGCGATGTACAAGGACATGCAAAGATGCTTCGAGTCAGTCGTGGCTTGGAGGGTAGAAGAAGGAGGCGGTGGTTCGGATTTGACGACGACCATTGGGTTTGATTTCGGCCAGCTTTGGTGGAGCGATTTGCGGTTGAGGGAGGAACGACTTTTGGAGGCCATTATTTTTGATTTGGGGAAGAGGATTTTCGGATGGTGAGGAAAAGAAAAATGGGTTGTCTTTGATTGAAGTAAGAAAGGAAGGAAAAGGATGAAAACAAAACAGAAGAAACGAACGTGTGTGAACAACAAGGACACGCGGTGTTGTTTTCAGAAACATGGTATCACGTGTTTTAAAGGCTTGTTTGCATACTATCAAGTGTTAATTACAAGAACAGTTACAAGTGGCCTGATAGGTTAAACATTATTTCTCCGAAGTCTATATTATACTCTTGTATTATACTAACTATACAAACAACATACTTAGTAGTCAAATATATGTCTTAGATTAAATCAATCAAATTCATATTAAGTAAAATAAACTAGACTAGATTTAAAATTCTAAACCAATTTTAAGTATAAATATTAATTTCAATATTAAATCTAAATTAACCGTATATTTTAAGCATCGAAAATCATGGACCATTACAAAGAGAGTTTGATGTAGAATCAAATTCAAGAAGAAATAACTTGATGCGATTGATAAATCGGTAGTATATAGTTATAGAATTTAAGATTTTCGAGAGAGGAGAAAAGAAATATGGAAATGAAGACTAAAAATCACTTCTGGAAGAAGGATATTTATAGTGGTGAAGGAATATGGTTGTTAGAAATATCCTATCGCAAAAAGACACTTTCTTTCAAAATTGAATTTTGAAATTTTACTGTTACATGTCAACATGTATGTAACCATATGTCAATATATCCTAGCTAAAAATGAAAACTATTTTGTTTTGAACTTGTTTTGAAAATATAAGCATATATAATGTTTTGAAACTTTGTAAACTTAATTGATTATAGTAAATGCATAATTTAAGCATAGTAGTACTTTAGAAAACTTGTTAAAAATTAATTAAAATAATTAAGTAAAAGTATAATAAAACTATATAATCAAATATATAAAACTGAAAATATAAATATTAAAACTATGGATGCATTAAATCATAATGAAATAAAATCAAAATCTTTGGGTATAAAGAATTTTAAGTAACATCAAAATAAAAGTATAAAATCAATATGTATTTTTTAAAGAAACCAAAGTATATATAAAAGTATAAGATTGTAAATCAAAGTATAAGTATTAAAAGGAAAAAAAATCAAAGGTACTTAAAATGTATAAATAAAAAATTAAAGTAAATATTTTGAAATCAAGGTATGAAAACCGAAGTAGAAGTTTATCAAAGTTCATAAAAGATAAAAGTATTAAAATTATAGTGTTACCACACCATATATGCAAATTAGGCTGTGTTTTTAGCCGTATCTAAAGCATGTAGGCACGACAAAAAGCCATATCAAAAAATGGCATGTTAAATTTTTAGATACGGCTCAAAACCGTATCACAATATGATAACATACGGCTATCTAAAGCATAAGTAGATACGGCTATAAACCGTATCTTTTGTGTGTGTGTGTGTGGGTGGGTGGGTGTGTGTGTGTGTGTGTGTGTGTGTGTAAGCAGAAACTGTAGCACATATTATTTGTAACAAAAAGCATATACAGGATACACTAATTCACAATTGTAACAGTAAACGAAACAATTGTATGAAATATTTCATTACATTACAATATATAATGATACATGCTATTTGATTACATTACAATAAATAAGATACACGCTGTTTCAGTACAAGAAAGAAGATACATAATATTACATTACAATAAGCTGGGATAAATATTCGAACCGGCGTCGTGAGCTAAAGTGCAGCCACCTATTGAATCAATGCTTCCTTCAAGATGAACATCCTCCAAAACTGTGTCGACCGCCCATAACCCCTGCACTAAACAAGAGGAATAATGCACTGAAGAGTGTGCCATGAAGCTATGGATGATCATCAGAGTAGTAAACAACATCGAAACCTGTCGTAAACTCACAGCGCAAGGATAAAATATAATATAATATATACAACAGGTAGTGATAGTGAAGAAGAAAACACTAAACTTTCATGACAACTAGAAAGTATTTCCCTTACACGTGGATAGCAACAGTAGTTTTTGAAAAATTTGTCTCACTACAACACTCATAGAAATAGCACACAACGGAAACAAATACTATTTAGTAGTAAAGATAGTACGCCAGCCTCCTGCTCGCCTTCGAACAGCAACACCGTCCTCACTTAAGTTATCACCTGTCACCTGCTACTTAGTCTGCGCATTCAACAATCGGACGAACAACCCAAGGTAACAAGAGGAGACATAAAACCTTGAGTCAGACAACAGTCTTAGTGAGCGATAAAACAACTAACAAACTTCAACAATAAAGTATATGAAAAGGGATAGATAAACATACTAATCTACCCACAACACCAGAGAAGAACTCAACCTTATCTTCCTCACACCGGATAGTGATAGCCTTTACTTTAAACAATTCAACCATTCATCCATGGAAACCAGAACACCCATTCAATCATGGTAAAACACTCAAAACATCCAAATTATATGTATCTCATGTAAACCATCCTAATTGAAATTAACATCCCTCAAGCACAAGCCCCAAAGGCCTAAACCAATATCTGAAAAGCACCCAAGGAACATCTCCTTCGACGTTGGACAGCCTACATGAGACGGTACAAGTAGAACAACCAATCATCCATGATTGACTCTGGCTATCACCGCCAATCCTGCTTTGAAACCAATGTTAATCGTATGACGGCCAACCTTGTCATATGTCAAGGGCTAATGGTAACCCCGGTTCTAGCATAAACTCTATATGTCCAACCTTGACAACTAGGCCTTTCAACGATACCCAAGGTACTCGACCAGTAACCTTCCGGTCTTTCGGGTGCCCCCATTGTACACCTGTTTTGAGCCTGCAAGAACTTACGACAACGATGAATTCTCGGCCTTCGCATCTCTAGTCATCCAACCTTGACGATGTTTCATAACTCAAGCAACCTTCTCGAGCAACCATTATCCACCAACTCACGACCTTTGAATTGTTACCTCATTCGCTGTTCTATACCGATCAACGAACACCTTCCAACACTTTGAATATTCCCACTTGAATTCTTCTCGAAGTTACACCATCACCGAGCCAATTACATCACTACGCTGCGGCTAGGGTTTGGGGGGCCGCATATGAAAAATATTTTTTTCAAGCTCTTTTCTTCAAATATAAGTCGTACCCGAAAAACTTACTTTTTCAGAAAATGACCCTCTTGGAAACAAACCATAGCATTATCACTATCAACCACAGCGTTTAGAAGCGCTGTTGAAAACATAACCGATCAGGATATAGGTCGACCCGATCAGTTCTACTCGACCCGAACCATTTGCACCTCACGACCGACTTGATCCAACTCACCCCTCCCTGGGACATGACCGACCTGATCCTATCACCAACATGACTAACCCAATCCGATCACCAATACGACTAACCCGATCCGATCACCAACACGACCGACCCGATCCGATTGCACAACATAACTGACCCGACCCGGCATTTCATCACCTTAACTTCTGAACCGACCCGACCCATCTTGAATGGACCGACCCGACCAGACTAGCCCGACCTGACCAGTCCTTCATTCCGACCGACCTGCTCTGACTTATTCTCTAAGATAAGATTTACGATCGACCCGACCCACTTATGGCCGACCTGATCCACTTCCTGCACATCTCCAATTCTACTCCGATTTCGACCAAAACTTCGTCAAACGACGAATGCGATGAAACTAACTCAACCAAGATCAACAAACACAATCATAAACATGCCATTACATTGTTAACTACATGAATATGACGATTACCACAAAAATAATGTAAATATCACCTGAAACCATTAAATTGAACATATGATCAAGATGAGAGATCTAACTAACATAAACATGTGAAATGACATGAAATTAACGGGTAAAATTTGCTAAATTAGATCGTAGGATAATTTATATGAAAATAGACATATAATGGTGTAAACCTATGGTAAAACATTCCAATGTGATGAGAAACATGCACAAACACTCATATACTTCATTGCATTCATGTGAGAGATGTAATTCAATCACCGATTTGCCGAAACAATCTAAAATCAATGAAAAAGCAATCCAGACAGCAAGCACCTCGCACCAATCACTTTGATCCGATGAACTCTTGCTTTAATTGATATAGATAGCCTCCAATGGTGTAGATCTATGATTTCCCTCCTTGGATTTGGATTTTTAATGGTGGAAAGGTGTTAGAGGAAGAAGGAGATCAATGCCTCCAAATGAGAGAATGGGAAAGTAAACAATTTCCCTCCACTCTCACCCCCTATTTATAGGATTCCACCAGCTCACTAATGGGCCTCCCCAATTCAGCCCATTAGGCTCTCCAAATCTGAACGGCCAACTGAAAAACCTTAAAACAGTGATTTCTCCCAAACCGCTAAGCCAAATCCTTAATGTAACCATTCTACGGAAAGAAAATCATCAATTCCTTTCCAATGGTACAGGTCTCACCCTCTGATCGACCTGAGTCAAAAGTTATGCCCTGTACAAGACTGACAAGGGAAAATGGTCACAAACAAAATCGGTAAAAAATTTGGACATGTCTTACACCCCCATAAGCAACATATTAAAAGATGAGAATGATCCAACCCTCAGGAAATAAAATAAAAATATTTTACGATCTTCTGATATGTAAAAATGCGGGCTGTTACATCCCCCCTCCTCTCTTAAGAATTTCGCCCCCGAAATTCCAAGCAAACACAAACAACCACAACAATTCCGCATTCCTATCATCCATGAGAAGCCAATTTATCATCCAAACTAGCAACCATCAAGTCATCCATCCATAGCCTTATCCTAGCTTGCAGACTTCTATCAAACAACAACAAGATACAATGACATAATGATGTTACGATTAAAGGGTCCTACCGATGAAGAGTTCTGGATGAGTCGCCTTCATACTCTCTTCCGTCTCCTATGTATAATCGTCTCCATCTTCACTCCATTGTACCTTAACTAGCCTAACCGTCTTCCTCCTAAGTTGTTTCGTGTCATTTCCGTCAACCGAAGTGGCTTATGAGGTTTCGCAACTACGGTTTCAACTTCTAGGTCTTCGTACTGCTCTTGAGGTACCACCACATTCAAATCATGCACAAACTTCCGTAGAAAAAACGCATGGAACACATTATGTACACTCGACATCTTCTTGGGTAACTCTAATCTATATGCGAGTTTTCCAATTTGCTCGACTATCGGAAATGGTCCAACGAATCTAGGAGCCAACTTTCCTTTACTTCCGAATCGAACCACATTCTTCAACGGAGAAATCTTCATGAAAACCATATCGCCTACGTTGAATTCCAAATCTTTTCAATGCTTATCAGCATAACTCTTCTGACGATCTTGGGCCGCCTTCATTCGTTGTCGAACGATTGCGATACAATCCGAGGTCTCTCTAATCATCTCTGGCTCAAGTATCAACTTATCTCCAATTTCTAACCAACAAGCTGTATAATTACACGGCCTCCCATACAATGCCTCGTATGGTGCCATCCCAATGCTAGACTGGTAGCTATTATTATATGCAAACTCAACTAGATGTAGATGGTCTTCCCACAACCCTCCAAAATCCAATACACAAGCTCTTAGGAGATCTTCCAAAACTCGATTGACCCTCTCAGTTTGACCATCAGTTTGGGGTGACAAGCCGTACTTAAGCACAAGTCGGTTTCCAAAGCTTCTTGCAAACTTTTCCAAAATCCACTCGTAAATGATGGATCTCGGTCACTCACTATACTCCTTGGGACACCATGGAATTGAACTATTCATTTTACATAAAGTTCGGCCAACTTTGATGTCATCCTAGTCGACTTGACAGGGATGAACCTTGCACTTTTGTTCAAATGATCTACAATGACCCAAATCCCTTCATTCCCTGCCATGGTTCTAGGTAGTCCATCGATAAAATCCATAGACACTTGCTCCCTCTTCCACGTAGGAACTTTTAATGGCTGAAGCAAACCACTCGGCTTCTTCTGTTCAGCTTTCACCAACTGACAATTCATGCACTTGGAAATGAATTTTCCAATATCTCACTTCATCCCTTCCCAATAGTAGACCCGCTTCATATCTTGATTCATTTTATTGCCACCGGGATGAATCGTCAACTTCGAGTGATGACATTCTCTTAGAACCTCATCTCTCAGTCCGTCAATACCAGGAACAACTAATCGCCCTTGCTTTCGAAGCCAACCTCCTTGATCGATTTAGAACTCTTTATCTTCTAGTTCTAGCTCCTGGATAAACTCAACAAGCTTTGCATCACGCTTTTGGCTTTCACCAATTCTTTCCATAAGTGTAGATCTTATCGACAAGCTCGCCAACATTTCACGTTCCAACTCACACCTTGGCCTGAAATCAAACCTTGCCAAATACTCAAGGATCTTCCATTCTGAAAACATCACTCCCAAACTTGCATGTCTTTGACTCAACGCATCTGCAACTACGTTATCTTTGCCAAGAGTATAGGCTATATCAAAATCATACGATGCCAGAAACTCTAACCATCGTGGCTGCCGAAGATTCATATCCTTCTGGGAGAATAGATACTTCAACGACTTGTGATCTGTAAACAACTCGAATCGAACTCCCAATAGGTAATGTATCCACATCTTCAAAGCAAAGACAATCGCCGCCAACTCTAAGCCATGAGTTGGATAATTCTTCTCATGCGGCTTTAGCTGTCGACTCGCGTAAGCCACCATCTTATCCTTCTGCATTTGCACTGCTCCAATCCAGTACCACATGCATCGGTGTATACCATCATCTCTTCATTCCCACTTGGAATGGTCAATACATGAGCACTCGTTAGCCTCTCTTTCAGGATCCCGAATGCTTGTTCACATTTTGCATCCCATGTGAACACTTGGTTCTTCTTCGTCAATCCTGTCAACGGTGCATCTACCTTGGAGAAATCCTTGATAAACCGTCGGTAATAACCATCCAACCCAAGGAAACTTCGAACACCCGTCGCATTCTTAGGCCTATCCTAGTCCTGGATGGCTGCCACTTTAGCGGGGTCAACCTCTATCCCATTTCCAGAAACAACATGGCCTACGAACCTCACTTCACTCTTCCAGATGTGACACAGGGAAAACTTAGCCTTCAGCTGATGCTTCCGTAAGATCTCCAACACAACTCTCAAGTGCGTCTTATGTTCTTCCTGATTCCGAGAGTAAACCAGAATATCATCCATGAACACAAGCACGAACTTGTTCAACTGATCTCTGAACATTCTATTCATAAGATCTACGTAATATGCTAGTGCGTTAGTCAATACGAATGGCATCACCAACCATTTGAAGAATCCGGATGGTGTCCTAAAAGCAGTCTTCGGTTACTATCCTTAGCCACCCTCAACTAGTGAAATCTCGTTGCCAAATCCATCTGAGAAAACACTTTGGCTTCGTGAAGCTGATTGAACTAGTCATCAATCCTTGGCAATGGATACTTGTTCTTCTTAGTCACCTTGTTCAGCTCACGATTGTCCACACACAATCTTAACGAGTCATCTGCCTTGGTTGTAAACACCACTGGTGCACCCCATTCAGAAACACTTCCCCAAATGAATCCTTTTCCAAAAAGGTCACGAACCTGCACCTCTAACTCTCGATGTTCCTTAGGCGTCATCCGCCTAAGAGGCATAACGATTGGTCTAACACCCTCGATGTAACACCCCGAATTTTGAATGATTGAATTAACTAAATTTAAGAACACTAAATTTTTAAAAGAGGAATGAAGGGAAATGGATTGCGCCATTGCGATCGTCTCGGAATTCTGCTTGAGATAGAGTCCGCGTAAATCGGACTTCGTATGAGGAAGTTATGGGCCTCGGAAGTTTGAGTAATTAAGCAAAATTAATTAAAGTTAATCCCAGCTAGAAAATTCAAATTCAAATTCGAAATTGCAGGTACCCAGGCTGGGCGGGAAAATTCCCGCCCAAGACCCAGGTCGACCTGGGGTTCGACCTGATCGGATAGGTCAACCAGGGGGTCGACCTCCCTAGGTTTTCCAGACCCGAAAATTTGGCCTGGTGACGTGTTTTGACGATTTGGACGGTTCAGGTGGGTTCTAGGGTTAAATCTAAGGCCCTAAATGGTTCTCTACACTTATATATACACCCTAAGACCTAACCCTAATTCATAAATATTATCTATGACACCATTATGCTGTCAAACTCTCCTAAACCCTAGCCACCGCCTCTAATCAAATCTCAAGTGTTCATACATAATTCAAATCAAAGTTTAGAGCTTCAACAACAATTAAAGAAGATCAATCAACATCACCGCAACGTTTCTACACAATTTCAATTCGTTAATCCTTTTCTTAAGCCACGAAAGGTGAGTACAGTTATTTTCACAAATTTAATGGGATTAAAGTAACATGAAAAAGTTGTAAAAAGGATTCATATATGTTTGTAATGAAAATCTCACCAAGTCTTCACCTTTTTGATTCATGCCATCATATGCCTATGCTTCTATGTAAAGTTCATTTCTTTTATCAGTTTATTCATGTTGAATCTGTCATTATACCTCTATGCCAGTTTATATGCCCCTTTATTTCGTGATGTTAATTCCAATTTTCTGTGATTTGATTCTCTCTTCTTATCCCTATTCCTTTTATTTTTGGATCTAGGCTACCTTCGAGCCTGTGTTAAAAATATGCGCGAATGCGAATACGTGAGAACGATGGGGATATGTGAAATATGGAAAATTGGATATTATTGAATATTTTGGATAATTGGATAATATGTGGAATTGACATATTTTAGTATGAATTACATGGAATTGATGAAATTGCCTATAATTGAAAATTTGTAATTGAGGCTAATTAATATGTAATTAGTGAAATTAGTGACAAGTTGGAATAGGCAAAAAGTGTAAACATGATTATATGTTGAATTGGAAACACATGACATGAAAATTGGGGTTTGGGTGAAATACGATTATTAATAAACCTTTGACATGAGGTTAGGCGCAATTGTGGTGTAAGACTGCCCAGAACCGCATGACAAATCCATCTGCCACAATTGGACGTCTAATGTAAGAGGTCAAAGGCATGAATTGTAGGCGTAACGATGGCTGACATGAGGTTAGACCCGGTTTGTGGCGTAAGACTGCCCGGAACCGCCCGGCAAATCCAGCGGCCACAAAGTGTTCGGTCTAATGTGGGAGGTCATGCACCGTTCGTCATAAGGAATGAATTAAGGAATACTAACCATAATAAGACATGGATATGGTTAGAGGGTTAAGTGGGGTGACATGTAAATTATGACATGTAAATATGGACTTAACCGGAATAAGATAAGACATGTAAATTATGACATGTAAGTATGGACTTAACCATAGCATGTGTAAGACATGGACATTTAAATAAATGGTTAAGTGGGGGAAAAACCTAGTGGGGGCCAAGCATAGGTGGGAGGCTTGTGTCGGATGGGGACCCGTTTCAACCAGTAACCCGTTTGAGTATCTAAGTGGGCTCGGTACTAGGCCGGGGTTGGGGCACGCTTACTGGGCTTGAATATAAGAGGTCAAAATGTGAATAGCGATGGCAACATAACTCCAACTGGTTCATGTGCGTGCATGGGTCCGGGCTGGTAGGTAAGACGTTGTTGCATCGTGTAGGTATGGTCGTGTATTTCATGTTGGTATCGGGGTTGCCACTTTGGGGAGTGATACACCCCACCGTGGGGCCAGAACGGGTGCCTATGGGGTTTAGGGAGCCGATTGAATGGGTAGAGTAAGGGTACCTTAGCGGTGGTAGGAGCAAGCCGACACCTACGATAGCAACTAGGTACAAGTAATTACCAAGTTTGTCATGTGGGTACAGTTAGTGGGAAGGGATCAACCTTGAGTAAAAGAGACTAGTAGATGTGCGGTGTAATTAAGTAATGTGGTGTAACTTAGCCAAAGTGAGGTGTAACGAAATACATGTTGGTTGAGTTGGATAGTCCTTTGGGTGCTAGTCTGATGTTGACTTCGGTCTTCGGGGTTAGTACTTGGAGGGTTGTTCGCTTAGCCAAGGTGTAGGATTGTCTTAGTACTTAGGAACGAAATCATCTTGTCCATCCTTTTTATCTACCTTATCTATGTTACAGCCATATCATGATGCCTATTTATGTCTTGATCATTTACCTTACCTATTATTTGTTAAAATTACTGGACTCGCCAGACTTTATGTCTGACCCGTTTGTTTCCACCTCTTTTCTTTCCTTTCCCCTTCAGGTTTGCAAGGAGGGAATACTACATCTTAGTGTCGATTTCTTTCAGTTGCTTGAAAAGAGTAGATGTATCGCTTTGGACTCTCTCATCTTTATGGCTTGCTTATGCTCAGTGGGGATTTATGCATTTATGTTATTTAAGTATTTGCTTCTTTATGTACTTTGAAATTTTTGGAAAAGACTATTGATCCTGTTGTAATGGTTTTGGAAACTACTTATGTAAGCTTGTTTTGAGTTATGATGCTATGAAATAAGTTTTATCTTCTGCTGTGTTGTTTTATTTATTTATTCTTGTAATTTATTTGTTCTATACAACAATAACGCTTCATGGACATTGATGTATTCCCTTTGTGAGTGACATTAATGGACATGGGGGTGTTACACGTGGTATCAGAGCTATGGTTACAAGAACAGATATAAAGTTTTGAAAAGTGTTTTCAAAAGTATTATTTTCCTAGAAAGTATTTTCAAAAACTTGTTTTAAAGAAGCTATTTTCAAGGAAAGTTTACTTTAAAGAGCATAATCCCCGCAAGCCATACATCTCTCTTTCGCTTCCCTTGTTTTGAAACTCTTCCTTTTTCTTTTCAGCATGTCTGGAGCATCTGATATACCAGAGGGTGTTCATGTACCCGGTTGGTTTCGTCAATATCTCGAGGCTAGGGCCGCTGTTGCGGGTCCGGCCGACGTTCCTCCTCCTCCTCCTCCCCCAACTCCAGTCATTCCTCCGCGTGGAGATGCTTTCTCCAAGATTTGTAAAGAATTTCGTTCGATGGGTGGAAAACCTTTTAGTGGGTCTGAAATGTTCGTTGAAGCTAGAAATTGGTTGAAAGATGTGGAGGATCTGTTTGGCATTTTCGATTTGGACGATTATAGGAAGGTCCAATTGGCTGCTTGGTTGATGGAGGACGAAGCTTCGTTTTTGTGGGAGGTTACTAATGGAGAGCGTGCTGTAGAGACGTGGGCAGATTTTAGGGGAAGGTTTGAGTTGAAATTCCTTTCTCAAGCTGAGGAGAGTATGTACATGGAGAGGTTCTTGACATTGAAGCAGAAAAACTTGACCATAAAGGATTATGTGATCGAATTTAATAAGTTGGCGAGATTTGGGATAGATTTGGTGAATACGCCTCACAAGAAGGCCTTGAGGTTTACAAAGGGCCTAAATGAACCGCTTCACAGTTTGGCTATGTCCCACATTCCAATGGGGGCTACGTATGAAAAGCTTGTTGATATGGCATACATGCATGAAGAAGAGAAGGGTGTAAGTACTTTTAGGCCGCAAGATAAGAAGGAGGATCCAAAGAAAGCCCAACAACAAAAGAAAGGTGGTAAAGAAAAGAGGAAGTGTCACAACTGTGGGATACCCGGCCATTTGAAGAAAGACTGTAGGAAGAAGAAGAAATTCGATTGTTATCATTGTGGTGATGCGGGTCATGCTGTGAAGGACTGTCTTAAGAAGCAAGGGCAGAGGGCAGGTTCTACTTCGAGGGGGGGGGGCAGGTTCACGCTCTCATGGCTCCGGGATAGGAAGAAGGTAGAAAAATTTCTGTCGAAAGTTTGATTTTCTTGTTTGATCATCCTGTCCGTACTTTATTCGATTCTGGCGCATCACATTCGTTTATCTCTACATCATTAGTTGAAACACTACACTTAAATACTAGTCTCATTGTGGATCCCGTTGTAGTCTCAAATCCTATTGGTGGGTCAGCTCATTTATCTATGGTTTGTAGGGATTTAAGATTGTCTATCTTAGGCGTTGGTTTTGAATGTAATGCTTTTGTGTTTGGTTTCATGGACTATGAGTTGATTCTAGGGATGGATTGACTAGCCAGATATGGTGCCATCCTAGATTGTGAACGAAGGGTAGTAAAATTGTTGACTCGTAGTGGAAAGATCCTTGATATTTCTTGTGACCCTAGAGGATCGGTGATGCTTAGTTATCTTGAGTCACTTGACGCATCCAATGGTGATTTACATTCTGTTCGTATAGTCCGTGAATATGTTGATGTCTTTGATGAGGTGAGGGGTCTACCCCCAAAACGTGAGATAGACTTTCTTATTTATCTTGTAGACAATGCTAAACCAGTATCTCTGCCAGTACGCCACATGGCTCCTCGTGAGAGGAGGGAGCTCAATAAGCAAGTAGGGGAGTTGCTTGAGAAGGGATTCATAAGACGTAGTATTTCAGAGTGGGGTGCTTTAGTAGTATTTGTCACGAAGGCGGATGGGTCCCTTAGACTTTGTGTGGATTATAGAGAAGTTAATAAGCTTACTAAGAAGAATAGGCACCCACTGCCGAGGATTGACGATCTCTTCGATCAGTTAGTTGGTGCCTCAGTGTTTTTGCAGTTGGACTTAGCCACTGGTTTCCATCAGTTGAGAGTGGCTGAGGATAGCATAGACAAGACTGCCTTTAGGACTCCGGACGGTTTCCATGAGTGGCTTGTAATGCCCTTCGGTTTGACAAACGCCCCCGCATACTTTGTTGACTTGATGAGTAGGGTATTTAGGGAGTACCTTAATAAATTCGTGGTGGTCTTTGTGGATGACATCTTGATCTTTTCTAAGAGCGAAGAAGAGCATGCCCTACATCTTAGGGAAGTGTTGGAGACCCTTTGAGCGCATAACCTTAAAACTAAATTTTCTAAATGTCACTTTTGGAGGAAGGAAGTGCGATTCTTAGGGCATGTGGTTTCCAAAGAAGGGATAGTTGTGGATCCCGCGAAGGTGATGGCCATGCAAGATTGGAAGGTCCCTAAAAATGCTACCGAGGTGAGGAGTTTCTTGGGGTTGGCAGGCTACTATAGGAAGTTTATCAAGGACTTCGCAAAGATATCAGCCCCATTGACACGCTTGACGAAGAAGAACCTAGTTTTCACGTGGGACGTAGATTGTGATGATGCGTTCCAACGTTTAAAGAGAGCTTTGACCACAGCCCCAGTTTTAGTGTTGCCAGATGGGAGTAAGCCATTTACCGTTTATACCGATGCTTGAGGGACAGGACTAGGCGCAGTCTTAATGCAAGAGGGGAGGGTAATAGCCTATGAAGGAAGGCAGTTGAGAGTGCATGAGAGAAATTACCCTACACATGACCTAGCGTTGGCCGCTATTGTTTTCACGCTTAAGTCTTGGCGCCATTATCTTCTTGGCGAGAAATTCGAATTGTTCACAGACCACAAATCGCTAAAATACTTGTTCTCTCAGAAGGACTTGAACTTAAGGCAGCAAAGGTGGATGGAATTCTTAGCATCCTACGATTTCGAGATAGCATATACCCCTAGCAAGGGTAACGTGGTGGCAGACGCCTTAAGTAGGAAAAGGTTGTCCTTGAGTCCATTGTTTGTTGAGCGACAAAGCTTAGAGTTTATCTCTACGTTTGACTTTAGACCTTCCATTGACTTTGTACCCGGCTTGCTAGCATCCTTAGAGGTCAGACCTACGCTTTTGGGACGGATTGGTGAGGCACAGCGAGATGACCCACAGTTGGTTGATTTGGTAGAGAAGCTCATAAGGGGGGAGTCATCGAGCCATCTCAGTAGGTATACCCTAGATGATAAGGGTTGGTTATGTAGGGACGGTAGACTTTGTGTACCACGAGACGAGAACTTGAGGAAGACCATTCTGGACGATGCACATCGTTCGAAGATGACCATTCATCCCGGCGGAGACAAGATGTACATGGACATGAGACGAGTTTACTTTTGGGCCGGTATGAAGAGGGATGTGGCCGAGTTTGTCGCTAGATGCTTGGTGTGCCAACAAGTAAAAGCAGAGCAAAAGAAGCCCGGTGGGTAGCTTCACCCATTGGAGGTCCCACAATGGAAGTGGGAGAGTGTCTCGATGGACTTTGTTGATGGGTTACCGAGATCGAGGAAGGGTAATACGGGGATTTGGATCGTGGTAGACAGACTTACTAAGAGTGCCCATTTCATTCCCGTGAAGAGTAAGAGGACTGCTCCATGGTTAGCCTCCGTATACATTCGAGAGATAGTCGTTTGCACGGTGTTCCTTCTAGCATAGTGAGCGATCGCGATCCTATTTTTACTAGCGAGTTTTGGAAGAGCTTGCAAGAGGCGGTAGGGACTCAGTTATGTTTGAGCACCGCATATCATCCTCAGACGGACGGCCAGACCGAGAGGCTGAATCGTATTCTAGAGGACCTTTTGCGGCTATGTGTTTTAGACTTCGGAGGTACATGGGAGGAGCATCTTCCTTTGGTGGAGTTCGCGTATAATAATAGTTTTCAGTCTAGCATTGGCATGGCACCTTTTGAGGCTCTTTATGGAAGGCCTTGTCGTTCACCTACATGTTGTTGGGAATTTACGGATAAGATCTTACTTAGGCCCGATATGATTAGAGAGACTTTGGAAAGATCAATTTGATTCGAAGGAGGATGAAGACGGTGCAAGATAGGCAGAAATCGTATGCGGACAAGAGGAAGACGGATCTTGAATTTGATATTGGGGACATGGTCTTTATCAAGGTGTCTCCATTATGGAATGTTGTTCGCTTTGGGTCTGTTGGGAAGTTAGCACCAAGTTTCGTAGGGCCATTTCTTATTAAGGAGAGGATTGGACAGATGGCGTATAGAGTGGAGTTTCCCGAGAGACTTAGTGGTGTACACGACGTATTCCATGTATCACATTTGAGGAAGTTCTTGCATGAGACCGCGGAAGTGGTAGAGCCGAGCTTGCTTAAAGAGGTGGAGGGAGAGCGTGATGCGACGATTTGACGAGCTCCTACATGCATTCTTGGGTCAGAGATTAAGAAGTTGAGGAATCGAGAGGTCAAGCTAGTCAAAGTGCAATGGGGAGATGATGAGGGCGACGCTACTTAGGAGACGGAAGAGAAGATGCGTTCATTGTACCCTTTTCTTTTCGAGGGTATGTCTTTTAATTTCTCCTTTATCGCTTAGCCTGTACTTGTTCTATCTTTAGTATGTCCTCTCGCTAGTATCTTTGACCTTTAGATAGAGTAGTCCTATGGTTGAAACATGTGTTTGAGACATGTTATGTATGGTGGATGTGTGTGGATGCAAGTGTTTGCTAGTGGACGCATATACACACACTTTAGGCACTAGATCGGCTCAGTCACTTTCATATTGCATATTGCATATAAATGGATGTATTTAGTAAAATGAATGTACATTGAATGTGTGCATCATATGGATGTTGCATTTAAATGGATGGTTGTGCACACATGTAGTAATGATATGTACAGGGTTCTTTGCATACATGATGGATACAAGGCACTATCATTATTTGCATTAAGGAGGTCGACTGCATCAGTGGACCACCTGATTTTGCATTAGTATACGGACATATACACACACTATGCATATGTACATGAAAAGCATTAGAATTTTTTTAAGGACAATGGTTGCTAATGGTTGATGGTTGAGTAGATGGATGATTGGATGGTAGGATACGTTCTTCTTGACTGAGAGATTTCGAGGATGAAATCCTTTAAGTAGGGGAGAATGTAACACCCCGAATTTTGAATGATTGAATTAACTAAATTTAAGAATACTAAATTTTTAAAAGAGGAATGAAGGGAAATGGTTTGCGCCATTGCGACCATCTCGGAATTCTGCTTGAGATAGAGTTTGAGTTTGCGTAAATCGGATTTCGTATGAGGAAGCTATGGGCCTCGTAAGTTTGAGTAATTAAGCAGAATTAATTAAAGTTAAACCCAGCTAGAAAATTCAAATTCAAATTCGAAATTGCAGGAACCCGGGCTGGGTGGGAAAATTCCCGCCCAGGACCCAGGTCGACCAAGGGGTCGACCTGGGGGTCGACCTGATCGCATAGGTCGACCAGGGGGTCGACCTCCCTAGGTTTTCCAGACCCGAAAATTTGGCATGGTGACGTGTTTTGACGATTTGGACGGTTTAGGTGGGTTCTAAGGTTAAATCTAAGGCCCTAAATGGTTCTCTACACTTATATATACGCCCTAAGACCTAACCCTAATTCATAAATATTATCTATGACACCATTATGCTGTCAAACTCTCTCCTAAACCCTAGTTGCCGCCTCTAATCAAGTCTCAAGTGTTCATACATAATTCAAATCAAAGTTTAGAGCTTCAACAACAATTAAAGAAGATCAATCAACATCACCGCAATGTTTCTATAACAATTTCAATTCCTTAATCCTTTTCCTAAGCCACGAAAGGTGAGTACAGTTATTTTCAAAAATTTAATGGGATTAAAGTAACATGAAAAAGTTGTAAAAAGGATTCATATATGTTTGTAGTGAAAATCTCACCAAGTCTTCACCTTTTTGGTTCATGTCATCATATGCCTATGCTTCTATGTAAAGTTCATACCTTTTATCGGTTTATTCATGTTGAATCTATCATTATACCTCTATGCCAGTTTATATGCCCCTTTATTTCGTGATTTTAATTCCAATTTTCTGTGATTAGATTCTCTCTTCTTATCCCTATTCCTTTTATTTTTGGATCTAGGCTACCTTCGAGCCTATGTTAAAAATACGCGCGAATGCGAATACGTGAGAACGATGGGGATATGTGAAATATGGAAAATTGGATATTATTGGATATTTTGGATAATTGGATAATATGTGGAATTGACATATTTTGGTATGAATTACATGGAATTGATGAAATTGCCTATAATTGAAAATTTGTAATTGAGGCTAATTAATATGTAATTAGTAAAATTAGTGACAAGTTGGAATAGGCAAAAAGTGTAAACATGATTATATGTTGAATTGGAAACACATGACATGAAAATTGGGGTTTGGGTGAAATACGATTATTAATAAACCTTTGACACGAGGTTAGGCGCAATTGTGGTGTAAGACTTCCCGGAACCGCACGGTAAATCCAGCTGCCACAATTGGACATCTAATGTGAGAGGTCAAAGGCATGAATTGTAGGCGTAACGATGGGTGACACGAGGTTAGACCCGGTTTGTGGCGTAAGACTGCCCGGAACCGCCCGGCAAATCCAGCGGCCACAAAGTGTTCGGTCTAATGTGGGAGGTCGTGCACCGTTCGTCATAAGGAATGAATTAAGGAATACTAACCATAATAAGACATGGGTGTGGTTAGAAGGTTAAGTGGGGTGACATGTAAATTATGACATGTAAATATGGACTTAACCGGAATAAGATAAGGCATGTAAATTATGACATGTAAGTATGGAATTAATCGTAGCATGTGTAAGACATGGACATTTAAATAAAATGGTTAAGTGGGGGAAAAACCTAGTGGGGGCCAAGCATAGTTGGGAGGCTTGTGTCGAATGGGGACCTGATTCAACCAGTAACCCGTTTGAGTATCTAAGTGGGCCCGGTACTAGGCCGGGGTTGGGGCACGCTTACTGGGCTTGAATATAAGAGGTCAAAACGTGAATAGCGGTGGCAACGCAAGTCCAACGGGATCATGTATGTGCATGGGTCCGGGCTAGTAGGTAAGACGTTGTTGCATCGTGTAGGTATGGCCGTGCATTTCATGTTGGTATCGGGGTTGCCACTTTGGGGAGTGATACACCCCACTGTGGGGCCAGCACGGGTGCCTACGGGGTTTAGGGAGCCGATCGAATGGGTAGAGTAAGGGTACCTTAGCGGTGATACGAGCTTGCCGGCACCTATGATAGCAGCTAGGTACAAGTAACTACCAAGTTTATCATGTGGGTACAGTTAGTGGGAAACTATCAACCTTGAGTAAAAGAGACTAGTAGATGTGCAGTGTAATTAAGTAATATGGTGTAACTTAGCAAAAGTGCGGTGTAACGAAATACATGTTGGTTCAGTTGGATAGTCCTTTGGGTGCTAGTCTGATGTTGACTTCGGTCTTCGGGGTTAGTACTTGGAGGGTTGTTCGCTTAGCCAAGGTGTAGGATTGTCTTAGTACTTAGGAACAAAATCATCTTGTCCATCCTTTTTATCTACCTTATCTATATTACAGCCATATCATGATGCCTATTTATGTCTTGATCATTTACCTTACCTATTATTTGTTAAAATTACTGGACTCGCCAGACTTTATGTCTGACCCGTTTGTTTCCACCTCTTTTCTTTCCTCCCCCCCTTCAGGTTTGCAAGGAGGGAATACTACAGCTTAGTGTCGATTTCTTTCAGTTGCTTGAAAAGAGTAGATGTATCGCTTTGGATTCTCTCATATTTATGGCTTTGCTTATGCTCAGTGGGGATTTATGCATTTATGTTATTTAATTATTTGCTTCTTTATGTACTTTGAAGTTTTTGGAAAAGACTATTGATCCTGCTGTAATGGTTTTGGAAACTACTTATGTAAGCTTGTTTTGAGTTATGATGCTATGAAATAAGTTTTGTCTTCCGCTGTGTTGTTTTATTTATTTATTCTTGTAATTTATCTGTTCTATACAACAATAACGCTTCATGGACATTGGTGCATTCCCTTTGTGAGTGACATTAATGGACATGGGGTGTTACACTCGACCAAATCGATTCTAAACTCAATCTCACGATGTGGCGGCAACCCTTTGACCTCGCCAAAGACACTCATACTAATTTGCGATCAGCACAGATGACAAGTCTTCTTATGAAATCACAAGCGAGTATAATGACTTATAAGAACACCGTCTTCGGGTTACCCCGAATCAACACCTTCTGCCCTTCCACATCCCCGACTGTCATCTCTAGCTTTTCGCAACTCACTTTTTACGCACATCTCTTGGGTCAATCCATGCACCCAGGGTGATTTCAAGCCCAACAAAAGTTCCAACTAAGCAACCACTCATAAATGAGCATTCATGATCAACAATACTAGACCCACAAGGCTTGCATAGAGCAGATGAACCCATAATAGATCAATTACAACTAAAGGTCTATTACAACTTCAAGTTTCGAACCCATTCAACATACAATCATATTATAGGTAAAAGATGACGATTCTCTAGTACTAAATAGAACTCAAACAACTTCACAGGATAGAAGCACATCCAGACAACAACTTCTCCTAGTTCTCTTCAGAAATACAATAGGAAATTGGAATAGCTTCCACAACACATGCTTCCTCCAGTTTCTTATTCTTTGGAAGGTCCGGACAGTCTTTCTTCTTATGTCCAGGCTTGCCGCATTCAAAGCACTTCCTTTCGGTTTTCGGCTTCTCACAATCGTTGCATAATGACCCTCCAATTGATAATTAAAGCAAGTGACATTCTTCTTAAATCTCTTCTTCTTGCTTTTCTTCTTATTAGCACTGGGGCCAATAAAGGTTTCTTCATCTATAGGAGAATATTCTCTCTGTTGCTTACAGAATCCCTTTGGGGTACTTGCGCAGGAAAACCACGCTTTACAGACGCTTCTGGAACGGGCATCCTTAACAAGGCTAATGCCATCATGGCCGCCCCAAACATAACTAGATATTCCAGTGCAACAGCTAATGATTCCAATCGGCTCCTTCCATCTCCTACTCTTCCAATTTCAGGCTCACTCATAGAGGTTTGACGACTCATTCTAAATCTAAAATAGAATGATTAGTCCACTTACAAGATAAACTGCTAAAGGAAAACAACCGCTACTACTATATATGTTAATATATATATATAGCAAACATCCAACTGAAATCTACAAGTACGTCTCTTATATGTAATTACGTCTTCGAACTTTGGCCACAATCGTTGACCAGAGCTCTGATACCAAATGTGAGGACCGCCCATAACCCCAGCACCAAGCAAGAGGAATAATGTACTGAAGAGTATGCAAGGAAGCTATGGACAATCATTAGAGTAGGTAAACAACATCGAAACCTGTTGTAACCTCATAGCGCAAGGATAAAATATAATAGAATATATACAACAGGTAGTGATGGTGAAGAAGAAAACACTAAACTTTCATGACAACTAGAAATTATTTCCCTTACACATGGATAGCAACAATAGTGTTTGAAAAATTTGCCTCACTATAACACTGATAGAAATAGCACACAGCGGAAACAAATACTAGATAGTAGTAAAGATAGTACGCTAGCCTCCTGCTCGCCTCCGAACAGCAACACCGTCCTCACTTAAGCTATCACCTATCACCTGCTACTTAGTCTGCCCGTCCGACAATCAGATGAACAACCCAAGGTAATAAGAGGAGACATAAAACCTTGAGTCAGACAACAGTCTTATTGAGCGATAAAACAGCTAACAAACTTTAACAATAAAGTATATGAAAAGGGATAGATAAACATATTAATCTACCCACAACACCAGAGAAGAACTCAACCTTATCTTCCCTACATCGGACTGTGATAGCCTTTACTTTAAAACATTCAACCATTCATCCATGGAAACCAGAACACTCATTCAATCATGGTAAAACACTCAAAATATCCTAATTATATGTATCTCATGTAAACCATCCTAATCGAAATTAACATCCCTTAAGCACAAGCCCCAAAGGCCTAAACCAATATCATACAAGCACCCAAGGAACATCTCCTTCGACGTTGGACAACCTACATGGGATGGTACAAGCAGAACAACCAATCATCCATGACTGACTCTAGCTATCACCGCCAATCCTGCTTTGAAACCATCGCTAATCGTATGATGGCTAACCTTGCCATATGTCAAGGGCTAATGGTAACCCCAGTTCTAGAATAAACTCTATATGTCCAATCTTGACAACTAGGCCTTTCAACGATACCCAAGGTACTCGACCAGCAACCTTCCGGTCTTTCGAGTGCCCCCATTGTACCCCTGCTTTGAGCCTGCTAGAACTTACGACAACGATGACTTCTCGGCCTTCGCATCTCTAGTCATCCAACCTTGACGACGTTTCATAGCTCAAGCAACCTTCTCCAGCAACCATTATCCACTAACTCACGACCTTTGAATTGTCACCTCATTCGCTATTCTATACCGATCAACGAACACCTTCCAATACTTCGAATATTCCCACTTGAATTCTTCTCGAAGTTAGACCATCACCGAGCCAATTATATCACCACGCTGCGCCTAGGGCTAGGGTGCGGGGGCTTGAATTCTTCTCGAAGTTACACCATCACCGAGCCAATTACTCTATAAGTCATACCCGAAAAACGTACTTTTTCAGAAAATGACCCTATTGTAAACAAACCATAGAATCATCACTATCAACCACAACGTTTAGAAGAGCTATTGAAAACATAATCGATTAGGATATAGGCCGACCCGACCCAATTGCACCCTACGACCAACCCGATCCAACTCACCCCTCCCTGGGACATGACCGACCCGATCCTATCACCAACATGACTAACCCGATCCGATCACCAATACGACTAACCCGATCTGATCTCCAACACGACCGACCCGATCCGATTGCACAACATAACCGACCCGGCATTTCAGCACCTCAACTTTTGGACCGACCCGACCCATCTTGAATGGACCGACTCGACCTGATATAGCCTAACCCGACCAGTCCTTCATTCCGACTGACCCGTTCTGACTTATTCTCCAAGATAAGATTAATGACTGACCCGACCCACTTATGGCCGACCCGATCCACTTCCAGCACATCTCCAATTCTAATCCGATTTCGACCAAAACTTCGCCAAACGACGAATCCGACGAAATCGACTCAACCAAAATCATCAAACACAATCATAAACATGTCATAACATTGCTAACAACATGAATACGACGATTACCACAAAAATGATGTAATATCACCTAAAATCATTAAACTGAACATATGATCAAGATGAGAGATCTAACTAACATAAACATGTGAAATGACATGAAATTAATGGGTAAAACTTATTAAATTAGATCACAGGGTGATTCATATGAAAATAGACATATAATGGTGTAAATCTATGGTAAAGCATTCAAATGTGATGAGAAACATGCACAAACACTCATATACTTCATTCCATTCATGCGAGAGATGTAATTCACTCACCGATTTGCCGAAACAATCTAAAATCAATGAAAAAGGAATCCGGATAGCAAGCACCTTGCACCAGTCACTTTGATCCGATGAACTCCTGCTTTAATCGATGTAGATCTAGCCTCCAAATGGTGTAGATCTATGATTTCCCTCCTTGGATTTGGATTTTTAATGGTGGAAAGGTGTTAGAGGAAGAAGGAGATCAACGCCTCCAAATGAGAGAATGGGAAAGTAAACCTTTTCCCTCCACTCTCACCCCCTATTTATAGGATTCCACCAGCCCACTAATGGGACTCCCCAATTCAGCCCATTAGGCTCTCCAAATCTGAACAACCAACTGAAAACCTTAAAACAACGATTTCTCCCAAACCGCTGAGCCAAATCCTTAATGTAACCACTCTATGGAAAGGCAATCATCAATTCCTTTCCAATAGCATAGGTCTCACCCTCTGATTCAACTTGAGTCAAAAGTTATGCCTTGTACAAGACTGACAAGGGCAAAATGGTCACGAACAAAATTGGTAAAAATTACGGACATGTCACTCACACCCATCAGCAACATATTAAAAGATCAGAATGATCCAACCCTCAGGGAATAAAATAAAAATATTTTACGATCTTCTGATACGTAAAAATGTTGGTTGTTTTAAAAACAAACAAAAGATCATAAAGCAGAGAAAACCAACAACTAAATAAACCCCTCCAAGACAAGGAACCCTTCAGGAAGATCAACACACTCAAATCTCTCAAAGAACTACTCAAATCTAAGAAAACTTCAAGAGGATTGGTAGTAAGTTAGCTTGGATAGCATATAGCATGTACACTACAAAGACCTGTAAAAAAGTGCAAACCGCATAGTTCAGGATAGGATATGTCCACATTATTATTTTCATTAGTTTATGAATATTGCAAGTCTACAACATTTTTACTTGTTCAGTCGAGACTGAGTCTCGATAAAAAAACAGTTGTTATAGCCTAATTAAAGAGCAATAAGAGGATATGTCCACATTATTATAATTCTCCTTGTCACTTGGCTGCAATGTAGATATAACGTTGCTATAACCTTGCCCTTTCTATTCCATCACCCTTATCTAATGTAGTGTATCTGAGATGAGAGGATGGAAAAAACCGAGATATTACCTGAAGTTTATATCAAATGGTCTGATTTTTACTGCTAGGTACCATGACAGAAATCCCAATTCAGCAGACCCTGCATAATTATGGTTTTACTGCAATGTTATAATCTATACGGTTCAAAACACTAACAACTTATCGTATTACATGAGGGTTGTACCATGAAAGAATTACCTGAATAAAAATGTTATTGAAATAGACATCGCCAACCAAATGACCATATTGATCGCTACAATAGATATTAACCTTGAGCCTCTTTCCTTCCACTAATTTTACCAATTTCTCCTTCGATTCCTTCCCATATGTCATTGCACTCTTAGCTCATCACACCACAGGTTCAACAAAAAGCCATTGAAAGCATAAATAATAAGTAAGAGTATTCTAATAAGCATGCATATATCCTAGGATCATTACTACATGAATGGCAGTATCTCATTAAGCATCGAACTAGAAACCTCTGTAAGTATGTTGAGATATGAACAAGTAACAAAATCAAAAGATAGAATGACATTAAGAGATATGAACAAGTAAAAAAGAATTACCTGAATGGAACGATACAAATTAAGAATAAGTTGATCTTTTTCATGACTCATACCATTTTTGAAGTGTGTTACACCAAATTCCACAATCTTCAGATTACCTATGATATTGATAAGGCAAGAGTTGAATAGCATAAAATTTAGGAATCTTCCCAATTTCTATGCTATTCAACTCAATTGCCTCATCAATATCATTTAGACCTTATACCACAGTGACAACATCTATACTTCACTTTAGTCAAGCCTGTAATTATAGATTAAACCTCATCATTAGCAAGAAATATTCATGTATTAGTTCAGTACTTCAAATATAAAACAATAGCCAATAGTAAAAAAGATAAGCAATTAAAATTGGGTCAAAATAGCTACAGCTCAAATGCATATAACTATGCATGTGTTTGAGTATGCCCGTCAAAGAATCTCAGCTTAAGGGGATTATTGAGAATCCACCGTGGAACTTAGTCATAATGATTTCAGCAAATGATCATTGGCTCCACACGTAGAACATTAGGAGGATGAATTTGGCAAACCAAGCTTTGCGCTAGTTAGATCATTGGCGTCATTTACATTTACAGTGGCTATTGTGATGTAAGTTCCCCTTGAGAAGCCTGTTCATCAAATCAAATTCCACTTTATAGCTGAATTAGGTAAAGTATGACTACTTATAATTATACCTGGGACTTTGATGAAGGTTAATTAGCACAATGAACTAACTAGCGCAAAGCTGGAGACACTTATAATTATTGAGAACGTCTCGAAAGCCAATTTGCTGAAGTTTTATAAACGGTCTCGAAAGCCAATCAGCTGTCACTTATAATGATCTAACGGATGCTTGGGTTTCATCCCATATGTTTGAAACTACTGGTTGACTGCCAAAAGGCGCAAAAGTATTAATGCATAATACATTTAATAATCCAACTGATAATCACAACCATTCAACACAAATCGAATCATCACCTTCGGGTGACACACATACCCAATTGAAATATATACCTGCTGTCGAAGGAGAGGGCTAGGGACCAAGGTCCGCTTTTCTATCAAAGGAGAGGGTTGTTCATCTCTACTGAAGGAGGAGATTCCAGAGAAAGGTGGAGGCACGATTTGGTGATCGAAAACCCTAATTTGGGTTTTTGGTCACCATTAAAGTAAAACAAAAGGAAAAGGTAGCGGCCAAAATTGTGTTCGGATTGCCTAATGGGTGCACAATATGATACACATTAGATTTGGCCAAAGGCCGTGTCAAATTAACTGATCCAAAGCTTCCTTGATGGACTGTCAACTTTAGGGTGTTTAGGGTGGTGCGGATTGCAAAATGTAGTTTGATACGGATCTAAGCATTATCAAATATGATATGGCTATAACCCGTATTTTATCTCTGCAGTGTTGTGTGCCAAATTGGCTGTTATGGTGTAGTGTGTAATCTAAAACATAATAATAAAGTATAAATATTTAGGTTTAATAGGAAGTGTATAATGCTTCAAAGGGACCTTTAATACTTATTTTGAAAACAAGGGTATTTATTTTCATTTTGTAAAGAGATTAGAAAAAAATTCTTTTTGAAATTATCTTAAGGTATAAATGTTTCGAAAAACCATTTTGTAAGAACGGACGGAGATCAGATAGGTGCAATCTAGGTTTTAGCCTAATTTCTAAGACTCCTTAGTATCTTGAACTCTTGGACCCTTGAATCTTATGAGTCTTTATATTCTTGGATCAACTGTCTGAATCTTTGATCTTGATATCATATAATCTTGAATGTCAATTACCTGCATAAAATCCGACATTATACAATATATACATATATCTAGATAATGACTGGTACATGTAAAATATAAAATATTCATTACATGAGGTTTTTATCATGAAAACTACCATCCACGGTACTAACAACTACATCCTATATTCCTAAGGATAAATCCATAAGGAAAGGGCGAGTCTTAACCACTTAGTACTCCTATAGGTGGATCATCCACTTATTACCTTATGGAAAAGCAGGCCTTCACAACGTTAGATGGCCTATGGCACCAGATATCTCACATTAACCCACCTTTTGAGGTTGTTGGTAGCTGAGTTGTCCGGGCAGACTTCTGCAATGATAAGAGCTTAACCTCGCCTCCTCGTGTCATTAAGTACAAAGTATAGACCATAACACAAACAAGCACACAAATACATAGTTTAATAGTGGGGATGTTTAACTTGAATAACCTAATTCTTAGATGATTAATGTGTATTTATAATACATGGGTTATGATATGTAGTAGTAATAATAATACACATTAATTGGCCCATACGAAATAATGCACTAATCGTGAGAAATGTCAACATACAAACAATTATTGGTTTCGTGTCTCTTCACTACAATCCATAACATAATAGAAAAGATCCAAAAATACAATTAACATATAAAAGTAGTGCAACAACAACATATACTAGAATAAGGCTTGTAACATTGGATCTTTGATTATTTCAGTAAATGAGAGGGACTTATTTGTAAAAATATGTACATGTAATTTCTTTCTAGTTCTGTTTCACTTCCATTCAGTTTCCTAAACTATGTATAAAAATAAGGATTTGGATTGCAAGTATTTTATTTCCCTTGAATCCAATATTTTATAAATAAAACAAGGATTTGAATTACACATACTAGGTTCTGAATAACTGGAAGACGGAAAGTAAAATATACTAGTTTTGTTTGATATATAGAACAAGAACACAAAAATCCCTTCAACTTGCATTCATAGACAAAAAAATTATACAAACTAGATTGGCACTTCTGTTTTATTTAGGGCTTTGAGGGGTTTTGATTTGATTTTATCCTCAATTCCGTTTAGGAAATTTAATCTAAACAAATACGGATAAAAAGAAAAGCATAACTAAAATCCTTGTTAATGGAGTCCTCAACCTCCACAAATTACCCCCCCTTTAATGGCGTCCTTTTGGGATAATTAAAACCCTCGTTAATGGCATCCTCGACCTCCACTCCCCTTCCTTCTTCTTGCTCTTCTTCTTTCGCTTTTGGTTTAGGCTTTCCTCCTCTTCCGTTTCAGTTTATCCCCACTGCCCCACCAGATCCTCCTTTTGTCAATCCATCTTCGAAAGCCTCTTTCTCTGATGTGAATTCTTTAAACCCAAATCTTGGCACTTCTAGTAATTGCTATTCTTCTGCTAAAACTGGTTTTATATCTCTCTTTTTATCTCTTCCTCGTAATGCTAGCATTTTTAAGCCTTTGCATTTTTAAAATTTGCTAGAGATGGAATTCCTAAGAAAATTCCAAATCTATTCAAGAATGAGGGAAAGAATATTGGAGTAATCATCAAGTGGGCTTCTTCTTGGATGGATTTTGTCTTACCTTACGGTTGTTAATTACCTGAAAAGAAACTGGAAGCTCAAAGGTGAGGTCAATATTAAATCAGATGGTGTCCATTTTTTCTTTAATTTCTCTAATGATATGGATAGAGATAGAATTTTGAGATCTGATCCTACCTTTATAAGAGGTAGAATGTTCATAATTACATGATGGGATCCATCAATTGATAGTTCTCAGGCACAAATTCGGTGTGTTCCTGTTTGGATTCACTTTCATAGAATTCCTCTACTCCTTTGGACACTGGTTGGGATTAATTGGTTAGCTTATCATATAGAAAAGCTATTATGTTTTGATGTTAGCAACGAAAGGATGCAGTGGTTTAAGTATGCCAAAGCCTTAGTTGAAATCTCACCAAAGTTTGAATTTCTTGAGAGTATTGAAGTTGCTGGTTTAGGTGAAAACTGTCCACATGTTATGTTGTCTTATGATTGGAAGCCAAGCATTTGTACCCATTGTAAGATTTTTGGACATGATACAATGGCATGTGAGCTTTGTTCTAAGGTTGAGGGAACGATTATGTGCAAAATGATGAATATCATGAGGATTTTCTTGTTACTGAGAATCTCAAGTCGAACCAATCTTGGAGGAAGGATACAAACAAGGTGAATCATGAAGGATGGCAGGATGTTGTTTCTAAGAAGAAGAAAATTTAGAGAAGGAAAGGTAAGGGAAAGTTTTTCAAGTAAATAATCCTTTCTTTGTTCTTGATAATCACTCTTCTTCTGTAGATACTCCATCTGATTGCGCTACCAGTTAGAATACTATACATGTTGGTGCTACAATGTCTTGTGTATCCACTTTCAGTTTTCAAGTATCAGATGCCTCTTAATACAGTTTTATGATCAATTCCACATCTTCTTCGAATTCTAATACATCTTCTTCTTCATCTCCATACTCACAGTTATCTCGTATTTCTCATATTATTTTACCGCCACATATGTCTTTCTCTAACTCTACTATGTCTAGTATGTCAAGTACTTCTGCTAAGTCCACAAAGGTTGGTGAGGGGAAGA
The DNA here is from genome assembly GCA_030737875.1 of Allium sativum. Classification (NCBI taxonomy): domain Eukaryota; kingdom Viridiplantae; phylum Streptophyta; class Magnoliopsida; order Asparagales; family Amaryllidaceae; genus Allium; species Allium sativum. The sequence continues at coordinate 154,023,896 of CM060909.1, read as the reverse complement.
CAAAGAAATCCTCTTATGTGAAAAGTAGTCGATATGTACGACTTAAAGGATCTATATGGATATAGCGAAATATATGTGATTTGCTAGATAAATGATATGCAATAGTCAAAACAAAATCTAAGCTACAGAGATGTATCACAATCAAAGTAAATGCAAAAAGTAAAGGAAAGTGACACCAGGAGTTTTAATACTGGTTCGGACTTCCCGCCCTACGTCCAGTCCTGAAGCTCCTATTCGGAATTCACTAACAACGCCCTCTCTTAACCCGGAAGAATAGGTCAGTACACCCGAGCCCCAACAAGGATGCCTCTCGCCTAAGAAACTACACAGGCCTTCAACTATTACAAGAGTTTGACTTCTGATCTGTGTTCTTGAATCAACACGGATAGCCAATATTTTAAGTACAACCTTCCTATAATTTGATCCTCGAGTATATGCTTTGAATGCGAAGATTTAAGGAAGAATATTACTTGTTGAATCAAAAGATATTAAATTGATTCACATATTCAAAAAGTATTTGAATTTGAGAGCTTTTAATTACAAAGAATGTAAATGGAGAGAGTAGAATGATGATCAGAAAAATCAGTAAAATTCGGATAGATTAGGTGATTGTAAAACATGATTTAACTTGTTTATATAATGGTATAAGAGTAGCAATCCTTCAGGAATAGTTTCCATAAAAATTTGTGTCCATTTCCTTTGACTAATAAAGAGGAATCTCTTCATGAAGAATGATAACTCTTCAGAAAATAGTTTCTGGGTCGAATTAGTCGACTGGTTAAAAATCATCAATTGACTGGTAGAATTAGAATATATACGTAAAACTTTTGAAACTAGTCGTTATGTGCAGAAATAGCTTGACCAGTCGACTGGTGGATTTCTTACCAGTCGACTGGTAGGCCAGTTGCTGCACATTTCTGGCATTCTAAGGTTTTAATCATATATATATATATGTATGTATATGTATATATATAACTTGATTAGCACATTCGTGTATACTTGAGGATAGATTTTAACATAATTCTAACATGACTCAATGTACACACACACACACACACACACACACACACACACACACACATATATATATATATATATATATATATAACCTTATCTTTATGATTCAATTCCCATAATAACTTCATTTGTTGGCATCTATCAAAATCTTATTATTCAATATTCTCCCCCTTTTTGATTGATGACAACACTTTGGATTCTCTCCCCTGAATTTCTACACAAATTTGTTAGTTTATATATTTTATATCCTTACCATTTGATTCCTGCATTCACAAATGTTAGCAAAATTTCCATCATTATGGAAAATATAATAGCATGGAAACATAAAAATGGTACATAACATAGATAGCATGAGAGATATTTCTCCCCCTTTGTCATCGATTAAAAAGAGATTAAGACATTCTAAGCACATGATAACCGAAGAGAAACTTATGCTAAGAAATGATAGATTGCTTGATGTTTAACAAACATAGAAATCCCAACATAGATTACACAACCAAAATATAGAGTCATTACACAAATATATTAAGAAAGTCATCAAACAACTAAACTAAGAAAGTCATAACACAACCAAGCTAAAAGTGTCATGTAACACCCCACTCCCGCTATGGTCACTCGCTAAGGGAATGCCATAGCATCGGTGGAGTATTTTAGTGTATATAGAACAAAAAAATTACAACAAGACAGATATAAACAGTACTTGAAATTTTAAAACATCATCTCATAACAGCGGAAGTAAAACATGTCTGGTTACATCATAAAACCAAAATAAAAGTCAAGTACAATATCCATCAAAATAAAGAAGTACATAATCCCACTCTCACACAATAGCCAAAACAAAAGAAAAGATAACTGGATAACTGGAGCTTTACATCTACCCAAGCTCCTAAAGACTGGAACAGCAATCCGATCAAGCTCCACTACTGCTAGGATCCACCACAGGACCTGAGGGTTGGGAAAAAGATAAAAACAACGGGGTCAGACATAAGTCTGAGTGAGTCCTATAACTTTAACAATACAATCGTTAAAGTAACCAGAGAAGACATGAATTGATATACGGTAACATATACGGATGAATAGCTACCCTAATAGTCAACTAAACTAAGATAAAGGATAAAGACGCATCTACCCTTCCTAAGGTAAATTACTCAACTGCACCACACCAGTCGTTCCTAACTTAAAGGTTGATCCCACCCATGGACTTATAAAATTAACTTAATAGTACTTGCGTACCCCTAGGTGACCAAGTAAGCGCCACGGGGCCCTACAATCCACCAGGTGTACACACTACTCCCCATTCGATCGGCTCCCTAACGTAGATACCCGTGCTGGCCCCACCATGGGGTGTACCATTCCCCAACGTGGCAACCCGATATAATTAACGGTGCACGGCTTATATCTACACGATGCAACAACGGCTTATCTACCAACCCGGGCCCACTCACGCATATGAAGCCCGTTGGACTTGCGTTGCCACCGCTAACCCGTTTTGGCCTCTTATAATCAAGCCCAATATGCGTGTCCCGTCACTCGACATGGGTCGAGCCCACAAAGATACGTTTGGGATATTGGTTGAAATGGGCCCCCACAAGCTACCCACTTAAGCTTGTCAAATATCTAGTGTATCCCACTTAACCCTTTAATCATGTTTAATTACATGTTTCTCTTGGTTAAGTATTCTAATCGTATTTTCTATTGCCACCCAAGGCAACCCACTTAAGATTCCACATGCCACCCAAGGCACCCACTTAACCCCTCATGTCCCACTACATGCTATAATGGTTAAGTGTTTCTTAATTAATTAAGACCGTGATCTCCCGTAAAGACCTCCCACATTAGACTGACTGTTATGACCGCCTGGTTAAGCCGGTAGAATCCGGGCAGTCTTACGTCATAACAGAGTCTAACCTCGTGTCTTTACCTTAATCACGTATTTAATTTATGGCCAAGACCTCTCACATTGGGCTGACATTTGTAGCAACTGGTTAAGCCGGTTGGGTCCGGGCAGTTTTACACTACAAATGAGTCCAACCTCGTGTCTTAGTCGATTAATTACACCTAATTAATCACCCCCATATTAATTATCCCTAATTAATGTCAAGCTTTTCATAACATGGGTAGACCTAACTCAATAGGTAAATTCCCATGGGGTAGACCTAACTCAATAGGTAAATTCCCAACACATAGTATGGGTACACCTAACTTAATAGGCAAATTCCCATACTATGTTCCTTTATTTTATGTTATGCATAATTATATTAATTTCACACAATCTTATTAACTTATGCATTTAATTACCCCATCATTCCCACGTAATTTCGTTCTCATGATATAACACATATAAAAGGTGTCAACTTGCATATGAATGAACATGTTTCAAAGGTGCCATCTTGCATATTAACAAACACATAACTTGCACATGCACTTGCATAACATGTCACATAACTTGCATATAATATGTCACATAACTTACATATTCACTTGCATAACAAACTTGCATATTAACTCATAGACTTGCATAATGTGTCATCATGAACTTGCATATTAACAAACATATAACTTGCATATTTACATACATGTAACTTGCATATTAACAAACATGTAACTTGCATATTTACTTACATGTAACTTGCATATTAACAAACATGTAACTTGCATATTAACAAACATGTAACTTGCATATTAACAAACATGTAACTTGCATATTTACAAACATGTAACTTGCATATTAACAAACATATAACTTGCATATTAACAAACATGTAACTTGCATATTAACAAACATGTAACTTGCATATTAACAAACATGTAACTTGCATAACATGCATATGATTACATAGCCCACAACTTGCATATTTAGCATCATGCAAACCTAACATACATCATATTAAACTTGCATAAACTTACATACTCAACATGCATAAACATAAGATTAATGCTAACATCATATCATATGATTCAAAGCTCATTAACCCACATACAAAACCATAAATCTCATCACATCTCATCTAATTAGTTTACCAAAAGATCATCAAAGTGATAGAAACTCACTACTAGCAATTTTTGCACACCAAATGAAGAAGATTAAGATGCTAAGAAGAGATTAGAGGTTGATTAGAGAGTGATTAGCATGCAACCCTCTTCATAGATTTGTGGAGGCCATGATCAAGTTGCATTTTGCCATAGTTTAATTACAAAGTTTAATTATGAATGAATTAGGGTAGGGTTGGGGTCTTATTTATAGGATTAGAAAGTGTTTTAGGCCCTTAGATTAACCCTAGATTAGATTAGGACCCTTAGATTTAGGAACCCTCTAGAACATAGCCCAAGACTCAGCCAAGACCAAACCTGGTGCACCCAGACCAGCAGGGCCGACACCCTGTGTCGACACCCCTGTCGACAGGGCTGTCGACACCCCTGTCGACACCCCTGTCGACATGGCTGTCGACATGGGGCTAGGCGGGAATTTTTCCCTCCTTTCCTCTTTTGGCTCCAAACTTGTTTTTCAAATCTGAAATTTAAATTTAAATTTCCTAAAACTTCTTTGGGCCATAACCGGGCCATACGGACTCCGATTCTCGAAAACTCGGACTCTATTTCGCGTATTTTTCCGAGACGAACGCAATGACGCAGCCCGTTTCCCCTGGTTCTCACATCTGAGATTAATTATACTTTAATTTCTTAACCATTAGTATTAATTGAAATTCGGGGTGTTACATTCTCCCTTACTTAAAGGATTTCGCCCTCGAAATCTCTAAGTTAAGAAGAACGTATCCTACCAACCAAACAACCATCTACTAAACCATCAACCACAAGCAACCATTGTCCTTAGAAACTTCTAATGATGTATGTACATATGCAGAAAGTGTGTGTATATGTCCGTATACTAATGCAAAATCAGGCGGTCTACTGATTCAGTCGACCTCCTTAATGCAAACCATGATAGTGCCATGCATCCAATATGTATGCGAAACCCTATTGACACATACAAATTTCTACATGCGTGCACAACCATACATAAAAATGCATCATCCATATGATAACACAGCCATGATACATCCATCAATTTTATCTACCACATCCATTTATGCAATATGCAACATGAAGTGTCTGAGCCGATCTAGTGCCTAATGTGTGTGTATATGCGTCCACGAGCAACCACTAGCAATCAACTGCATCCACATGCATCCATCAACCATAACATGTTTCAAACACATGTTTCAATCATAGGCTTACCCTATCTAAAGGTCAACTAGTACTAACGAGAGGACATACTAAAGATAAGACAAGCGATAAAGGAGAAGTTAAAAGACATACTCTCAAAAAGAAATGGATACAAAGAACGCATCTTCGCTTTCGTCTCCCAAGTAGCATTGCTTTCGTCATCTCCCCATTGCACTTTCACTAGCTGAACTTCTCTATTCCTCAACTTCCTAGTTTCTGACCCAAGGATGCGAGTAGGAGCTCGTCGAATCGTCGCATCACGCTCTACCTCTACATCTCTAAGCAAGCTCGGCTCTACCACCTCTGCGGTCTCATGTAAGCACTTCCTCAAATGTGATACATGGAATACATCATGAACACCACTAAGTCTGTCGGGCAACTCCACCCTATATGCCATACGTCCAATCCTTTCCTTAATAGGAAATGGTCCAACAAACCTCGGTGCTAACTTCCCAACGGACCCGAAGCGAACAACATTTCTCAACGGAGATACTTTGACAAAAACCATGTCCCCAACCTCAAACTCAAGATCCGTCCTTCTCTGATCCGCATAAGATTTCTGTCTATCTTGCGCTGCCTTCATCCTTCTACGAATCAAATCAATCTTCTCTGAAGTCTCTCTAACCATATCTGGCCCAAGCAAGATCTTATCCGTAGATTCCCACCAACATGTAGGAGATCGACAAGGCCTTCCATAAAGAGCTTCAAAAGGTGCCATGCCAATACTGGACTGGAAGCTGTTATTATATGCGAACTCCACCAAAGGAAGATGTTCTTCCCATGTACCTCCAAAATCCAAGATACAAAGCCTCAAGAGATCTTCTAAGATACGGTTCACCCTCTCGGTCTGACCGTCCGTCTGAGGATGATATGCGGTGCTCAAACACAACTGAGTCCCTACCGCCTCTTGCAAACTTCTCCAAAACTCACTAGTGAAGATAGGATCTCGATCACTCACAATGCTGGATGGTACGCCATGCAATCTAACAATCTCTCTAACATAGACTGAAGCAAGCCATGGAGCGGTCCTTTTACCCTTCACGGGTATAAAATGGGCACTCTTGGTAAGTCTGTCTACCACCACCCAAATTCCCGTATTGCCCTTCCTCGATCTCGGTAACCCATCGATGAAATCCATCGAGACACTATCCCACTTCCATTGCGGAACTTCCAATGGGTGTAGCAACCCACCGGGTTTCCTTTGCTCCGCTTTAACTTGTTGGCATACCAAGCATCTAGCCACATACTCGGCCACATCTTTCTTCATACCGGCCCAGAAGAAAACTCTCTTCATGTCTTGGTACATTTTGTCTCCACCGGGATGAATAGTCATTCTGGAACGATGTGCATCATCCAAAATAGCCTTCTTCAAACCCTCATCTTGCGGTACACAAAGTCTACCGTCTCTATGCAACCATCCCTTATCATCTATGGTGTATCTACCCAAATGGCTGGACGACTCCCCCCTCATAAGCTTCTCTATCAACTCAACCAACTGTGGGTCGTCTCGCTGAGCCTCGCTAATCCGTCTCAAAAGAGTAGGTCTAACCTCCAAGGATGCCAATAAACCAGGTACAAAATCAACAGAAGGTCTGAAGTCAAACAAAGAAAGAAACTCCAAGCTTCGCCGTTCCACGAACAATGGACTCAAAGATAGCCTTTTTCTACTCAAGGCGTCCGCCACCACATTACCCTTGCCCGGAGTATATGCTATCTCGAAATCATAGGATGCTAAGAACTCCATCCACCTTTGCTGCCTTAAGTTTAAGTCCTTCTGAGAGAATAAGTACTTCAATGATTTATGGTCGGTGAACAACTCGAATCTCTCACCAAGAAGATAATGGCGCCAAGACTTAAGTGCGAAAACAATCGCGGCCAACTCTAGATCATGGGTAGGGTAATTCTTCTCATGCACTCTCAATTGTCTCCCTCCATAGGCTATTACCCTTCCCTCCTGCATCAAGACTGCGCCCAATCCTGTTCCACAAGCATCGGTATAAACAACAAACGGCTTACTCCCATCTGGAAGTACTAAAACTGGAGCGGTGGTCAAAGCTCTCTTTAACCGTCGGAAAGCATCATCACAATCTACGTCCCATGAGAAAACCAGATTCTTCTTCGTCAAACGGGTTAATGGGGCTGATATCTTCGCGAAGTCTTTAATGAACTTCCTATAATATCCTGCCAACCCCAAGAAACTTCTTACCTCGGTAGCATTTTTAGGAACTTTCCAATCCTGGATAGATACTATCTTTGCGGGATCCACAGCTATCCCTTCCTTAGAGACCACATGCCCTAAGAATCGCACTTCTCTTCTCCAAAAATGACATTTAGAGAATTTAGCTTTAAGACTATGTGCTCGAAGAGTCTCCAATACTTCCTTGAGATGTAAGGCATGCTCTTCTTCACTCTTGGAAAAGACCAAGATGTCATCCACAAAAACTACTACAAACTTATTCAGATACTCTCTGAACACTCTACTCATGAGATCAACAAAGTATGCAGGGGCGTTTGTCAACCCAAATGGCATCACTAGCCACTCATAAAAACCATCCGGAGTCCGGAAAGCAGTCTTCTCTATACTGTCCTCCGCCACTCTCAACTGATGAAACCCTGTAGCTAAATCCATCTGTGAAAACACTGAGGCGCCAACTAACTGATCAAAGAGATCATCTATCCTCGGCAATGGGTGTCTATTCTTCTTCGTGAGCTTATTAAGTTCTCTATAATCCACACAAAGTCTGAGGGACCCATCTGCCTTCGTGGCAAACACTACTGGAGCTCCCCACTCCGATATACTTCGCCTTATGAACCCCTTCTCAAGCAACTCCCCTACTTGCTTATGAAGTTCTCTTCTCTCACGAGGAGCCATGTGGCGCACTGGCAAAGACACTGGTTTGGCATTATCCACCAAATAAATTCGGAAATCTATCTCCCGCTTCGGAGGCAAACCCTTCACTTCTTCAAACACATCCGGATATTCCCGGACTACTCTGACAGAACGCAAACTCTCGACCGAAGCATCGAGCGATTCAAGATAACTTAGCAAAACAGATTCCATGGGATTACAAGAGATCTTGAGAGTATTACCCAAGCGGGTCATAAGCCTGACAACTCTCCTTTCACAATCAAGAACGGCACCATTACTGGATAACCAGTCCATGCCCAAAATCAACCCATAGCCCGTGAAGCCCAATACAAAAGCATCACATCTAAACTCAACGCTAAGTATAGAAATCTTCAAACCCAAACATATCATAGACAGATATATAGAGCCCCCAATTGGGTTTGAAACAACCAAGGGATCATCAACTAGACTGGTGTCTAAGTGCAGTGACTCAACTAACGATGATGAGATAAAAGAATGCGATGCGCCAGAGTCAAACAAAGTACGAACTGGATGATCACACAGAAAGACCAGACTTTCAACGGAAATGGTTCTACCTCTCTGCTGAATCGGTGGAACTGAGAGAACCTGAACTTGCCCCCCTGACTGAGGTGGTGCTATAAGAGCTTGCACCTGACCTCCTGAGGTAGACCCCGTCTTCTGCCCCTTCTTTGGGCAGTTTTTCACAAGATGCCCTGCTTCACCACAATGAAAGCAACCGGTCTTCTTCTTCTTGCGACAATCCTTACTGAGGTGCCCTGGTGTCCCACAATTAAAGCACTTCTTCTTTGTCTTCTTCTTGTCACCATTGCCTTTTCCACCCTTGCCTTGTTGTTGTTGTTGTTGCGGTTTCTTCTGATCCCCCTTTTTCTCTGGTGCTTTAGAATTCTTATCATCCTCATGCATAAGTGCCATGTAGACAAGCTTCTCAAAGGTGGCCCCCATAGGAATGTGAGTCATAGCTATTCCTTGCAATGGTTCGTTCAAGCCTCTAACGAACCTCAAAGCCTTCTTCTCCGGTGTATTCACCAACTCTATGCCAAATCTTGCTAATTGATTGAATTTGTTGACATATTCTTTCACCGTGAGATTCCCTTGCTTCAAATTCAAGAACTTCTCCATAAACAGATTCTCTTCCGCCCTTGAGAGAAACTTAGCCCCAAACCTTTGCTTGAAATCTGCCCAAGAGTCAACAGGGCGTTCTCCATTAGTGACCTCCCACCAGAATGAGGCCTCTCCCTTCATTAACCAAGCCGCCAACTTGACTTTCTTTCCCTCTTCCACTTCCTTAAGCCAATCTCTAGCCTCTACGAAAGTCTCTGAACCTAGAAAAGGTTTTCCTCCTATAGCCTTGAACTCCTTGCAAACCTTAGCAAAATTATCCACTCTCGGCTGGGGAGGAGGAGCGGTTGTCTCTGGTGTAGTAGCATTGGCCGGACCCGCAGCCGCGGCCCTAGCTTCTTGTAACCTCCTATACCATAGTGGTATAACTAAACCTTCCGGGATGTTAAGATCTTCAGCCATGCTGAAACGAAAGAGGAAAGATTCAAAAAGGAGATTCCGAAAGATAACGATATGGCTATTGGGGATTATGCTTTTCTTTTTCAAAAACTTTTCTTTTAAAAGACATGTTTTTGAAAATACTTTCTTCGAAAATACTCTTAGAAAATAGTTTTTTTTTTCTAAAAAAAAAATTTTATCTGTTCTGGTAACCTTAAGCTCTGATACCACGTGTAACACCCCACTCCCGCTATGGTCACTCGCTAAGGGAATGCCATAGCATCGGTGGAGTATTTTAGTGTATATAGAACAGAAAAATTACAACAAGACAGATATAAACAGTACTTGAAATTTTAAAACATCATCTCATAACAGCGGAAGTAAAACATGTCTGGTTACATCATAAAACCAAAATAAAAGTCAAGTACAATATCCATCAAAATAAAGAAGTACATAATCCCACTCTCACACAATAGCCAAAACAAAAGAAAAGATAACTGGATAACTGGAGCTTTACATCTACCCAAGCTCCTAAAGACTGGAACAGCAATCCGATCAAGCTCCACTACTGCTAGGATCCACCACAGGACCTGAGGGTTGGGAAAAAGATAAAAACAACGGGGTCAGACATAAGTCTGAGTGAGTCCTATAACTTTAACAATACAATCGTTAAAGTAACCAGAGAAGACATGAATTGATATACGGTAACATATACGGATGAATAGCTACCCTAACAGTCAACTAAACTAAGATAAAGGATAAAGACGCATCTACCCTTCCTAAGGTAAATTACTCAACTGCACCACACCAGTCGTTCCTAACTTAAAGGTTGATCCCACCCATGGACTTATAAAATTAACTTAATAGTACTTGCGTACCCCTAGGTGACCAAGTAAGCGCCACGGGGCCCTACAATCCACCAGGTGTACACACTACTCCCCATTCGATCGGCTCCCTAACGTAGATACCCGTGCTGGCCCCACCATGGGGTGTACCATTCCCCAACGTGGCAACCCGATATAATTAACGGTGCACGGCTTATATCTACACGATGCAACAACGGCTTATCTACCAACCCGGGCCCACTCACGCATATGAAGCCCGTTGGACTTGCGTTGCCACCGCTAACCCGTTTTGGCCTCTTATAATCAAGCCCAATATGCGTGTCCCGTCACTCGACATGGGTCGAGCCCACAAAGATACGTTTGGGATATTGGTTGAAATGGGCCCCCACAAGCTACCCACTTAAGCTTGTCAAATATCTAGTGTATCCCACTTAACCCTTTAATCATGTTTAATTACATGTTTCTCTTGGTTAAGTATTCTAATCGTATTTTCTATTGCCACCCAAGGCAACCCACTTAAGATTCCACATGCCACCCAAGGCACCCACTTAACCCCTCATGTCCCACTACATGCTATAATGGTTAAGTGTTTCTTAATTAATTAAGACCGTGATCTCCCGTAAAGACCTCCCACATTAGACTGACTGTTATGACCGCCTGGTTAAGCCGGTAGAATCCGGGCAGTCTTACGTCATAACAGAGTCTAACCTCGTGTCTTTACCTTAATCACGTATTTAATTTATGGCCAAGACCTCTCACATTGGGCTGACATTTGTAGCAACTGGTTAAGCCGGTTGGGTCCGGGCAGTTTTACACTACAAATGAGTCCAACCTCGTGTCTTAGTCGATTAATTACACCTAATTAATCACCCCCATATTAATTATCCCTAATTAATGTCAAGCTTTTCATAACATGGGTAGACCTAACTCAATAGGTAAATTCCCATGGGGTAGACCTAACTCAATAGGTAAATTCCCAACACATAGTATGGGTACACCTAACTTAATAGGCAAATTCCCATACTATGTTCCTTTATTTTATGTTATGCATAATTATATTAATTTCACACAATCTTATTAACTTATGCATTTAATTACCCCATCATTCCCACGTAATTTCGTTCTCATGATATAACACATATAAAAGGTGTCAACTTGCATATGAATGAACATGTTTCAAAGGTGCCATCTTGCATATTAACAAACACATAACTTGCACATGCACTTGCATAACATGTCACATAACTTGCATATAATATGTCACATAACTTACATATTCACTTGCATAACAAACTTGCATATTAACTCATAGACTTGCATAATGTGTCATCATGAACTTGCATATTAACAAACATATAACTTGCATATTTACATACATGTAACTTGCATATTAACAAAAATGTAACTTGCATATTTACTTACATGTAACTTGCATATTAACAAACATGTAACTTGCATATTAACAAACATGTAACTTGCATATTAACAAACATGTAACTTGCATATTTACAAACATGTAACTTGCATATTAACAAACATATAACTTGCATATTAACAAACATGTAACTTGCATATTAACAAACATGTAACTTGCATATTAACAAACATGTAACTTGCATATTTACAAACATGTAACTTGCATAACATGCATATGATTACATAGCCCACAACTTGCATATTTAGCATCATGCAAACCTAACATACATCATATTAAACTTGCATAAACTTACATACTCAACATGCATAAACATAAGATTAATGCTAACATCATATCATATGATTCAAAGCTCATTAACCCACATACAAAACCATAAATCTCATCACATCTCATCTAATTAGTTTACCAAAAGATCATCAAAGTGATAGAAACTCACTACTAGCAATTTTTGCACACCAAATGAAGAAGATTAAGATGCTAAGAAGAGATTAGAGGTTGATTAGAGAGTGATTAGCATGCAACCCTCTTCATAGATTTGTGGAGGCCATGATCAAGTTGCATTTTGCCATAGTTTAATTACAAAGTTTAATTATGAATGAATTAGGGTAGGGTTGGGGTCTTATTTATAGGATTAGAAAGTGTTTTAGGCCCTTAGATTAACCCTAGATTAGATTAGGACCCTTAGATTTAGGAACCCTCTAGAACATAGCCCAAGACTCAGCCAAGACCAAACCTGGTGCACCCAGACCAGCAGGGCCGACACCCTGTGTCGACACCCCTGTCGACAGGGCTGTCGACACCCCTGTCGACACCCCTGTCGACATGGCTGTCGACATGGGGCTAGGCGGGAATTTTTCCCTCCTTTCCTCTTTTGGCTCCAAACTTGTTTTTCAAATCTGAAATTTAAATTTAAATTTCCTAAAACTTCTTTGGGCCATAACCGGGCCATACGGACTCCGATTCTCGAAAACTCGGACTCTATTTCGCGTATTTTTCCGAGACGAACGCAATGACGCAGCCCGTTTCCCCTGGTTCTCACATCTGAGATTAATTATACTTTAATTTCTTAACCATTAGTATTAATTGAAATTCGGGGTGTTACATGTCACAACAAAAATAAGAACATTATTACACAACCAAATTAAGAGTTTGAAAAGATACTAAAGCAAATAAATCTCCCAACTTCATACTTAAACTTCATCGGATTCGGATTCGGTTTCTTTAAAAGAGGTCCGGTTTAGAGGTGAAATTGGTCGCTTTTCCGGATCCGTTATGTGACTCGTTGCCGCAAGAGAACATGAGAAAGATTTCCACATCCTTCCTAGAAAATATTTAATCCTATCAAACTTTTTGTCCATCTTCTTATCCATCATTTTGAGCTATGCTTCTAGGAGGAGTTGATTGCGTGCAACTACATCAATAGCTTGCTTTGACGTTCGATTTGGTTTCGTGAGGCGAACATCCTCCGGATTAGCTCGAATGGTACTCGATGATGGTTGATCCGAATTCCTAGTTCTCCACTCTTTTAAACTCATGATCTGGACTTGTGGAGGAGGCATGTGCATTTTCTTTAAATTCATTTCGTCTAGCATTTTTATTTCAATCATTTCCTAGTCCGGTTTTGGAATTTTTTCACTCTCAAAGATTCTCATCAAATATTCTCCATAATAGAAATATGTGGTGATTCCTTGTGTATAAAGGAGAAGACGATCCATAATAGTTTGCATCCAATTAATTCTAATATTTCCAAAGGTTGCATATAAGGCCCTGAAAGTGTCCGAATACACAAGGTCATGAGTTCCGGACCTTGGAAGTATTGTCCGAGTAAGGACATGATGGAGTACCCTTGCATTAGGTCATAGTTCCTTAGTTTTAGTTCCATCCAAGTCATCATCCATAAAGAGATGACTAATTTCATCCCTTACTCCATATTCACAAGTTAATTCGGATAACCCAATTCCATCCGTTGGTGAATTCAAAACTTCTCCAAGTCTATCAATGTTGATGAAAATAGGCTGTCCGCACACAAGACTATACACAATTTCGTGAATTACTAGGACTTTGATGATCTAAGTTCTATTGTCTAGGAAAAGTTTGATCATAGTGACATTAATTTTGATTATAATCCAAGAGACTTTCAAGTCTACCTTGATTTGCTAATTGTTGTAGACCATAGGTGTTAAAATCTTCAAACTTCACAAAAGGACCGGCCATAAATTTCTGTTGAGATAGAATCTTCCATCTCTTCTTAGCCAAATTATTCTAAAGCCACTGATTTATTTGGGATTTTTCTGCTTTCTTCAATCCAGTTCTTGAGGAATATCCTGTATCTAATTGTCGTTTGGGAGCCATGAGAGGATTTCGAAATTTTCTTGGGTTTTGGAAGTTTTCAGAGGTCTTGAGGAATGAAAAATAAAAGAGGAAGGGTTATAAATATAACGTGTATGCCTGGAACCATATTCTTGGGTTCCAGGTAGCCGGTCGACTGGTGGAATTTATATCAGTCGACTGGTTACTGTTATTTTGTACAATAACCCTTATTTTTATTTTCTGAGTTTTATTTCTTGAGTGTATATTGTTTTTAAACTTATTTAATGAAATAAAAGCTAAATTTATTTATTAATAACTCAGAGAATATGTAACACCCCATATTTTCTATAAACGTTAATGTAACAAATCAAAGTAAACTTAATTTTTAAGAGAATAATTAGGGGAAACGGGTTATGCCATTGCGTTCATCTCGGAATTCTGCTTGAGATAGAGTCCGAGTTTGCATGAATCGGACTTCGTATGAGGAAGTTATGGCTGTTAGAAGTTTCCAAAAATTCAAATAAATTCAAACAGCTCGAAACTGAATTCAAAATTCAAAACAGAACCCAGAAGCGGGCTGGGCGGGAAATATCTCGCCTAGGACTCAGGTCGACCAGGGGGTCGACCCTAGTGTCGACCTCCCCCCTACAGGTCGACCTACCCTGTTTTTCCTGATCCGAGGCAGAATTCATTTTTATGTATCCGAGCTGATTTCTAGACCAAATTCATGAGTTCTACGCTATATAACCGCCCCCAAACTTCACTTTCTCCACACAACTTCTTTACGCCTATACTCTGCCTCGATTCTAATTAAAATGAATCTTATTCTCCATTAAAACAAGTTATAGTTCTTCTTCAAATTGGAGATTCAAATCAAGTTAAAGCTTCAAGAAGGGAATCAAAGGCTAATCCAACGGCTTCGAGCAAAGTCACGCAAATCATAGCAAATCACCACAACGCTATCTTATTATCCTTTTCTAAACCGATCACTGTAAGTTCGGTTATTCCTTAGATTTGAACGTGTAATTGGAATTGTGAATGTAATGAATCAAAATATAGAACTATACCAATTTGCAAGTTAATTATCTTTGATTCGTTCTTATGTCAAATCTAACGTTACCTATGCCTTTGGATCTTATTCTCGATTGTGGCCTAGAACTTATTGTGGCTAATTGCCAATGACTATGATTATGGGACTTTTGCTTAAGACTATGACTATGAAACTGTTGCCCATGAAACTATCGCTTGTGACTATGATCCATGATAAAGAGACTATTACATATGACTATGACTATTAGACTATTGCCTATGACTATGACTATGATTCATAATTTTAAGACTATTGCATATGATTCTATGAGACTATTACCAAGATTTATGACTATGAGACTATTGCCAATGACATTGATTAAGAAACTATTGTGATTAGTCTCCCATGACTATTGTGGTTAATTGCCTATAACTATTGTAGTCAGTGACTTATGTCTATTCCTATTAATCTATTAGGTTGTACTTCGAACTGGCATTATGTTGGACCAAATCACCTATGCTTATTCCCTTAATTATGTTGGATCCCATTTTTGGGGTGTAACTTGTCTATTTTATTCCTATTCACTGTTATGTACATAAAACCCATTGGAACCATTATTTTTGTATTTGGTTCATTCTTGCGTGGCTATTCTTTTATGTCAATTCTCATGCTTATCCCCTATTCCTTGCTTTGATACTATTAGTATCATTTCATAAGTACTTAGAAACCCGTGAAGTCATGTTATACGTACGATTATGATGTGGGGATTGGGCGTAGCTTAATCAAGTTAGTTTGGCATAATAAATATGTCGGCATAGTCTAAACTGGCTATACTAGTGAATGATTTACATGCATATTAGACTTGGGATAAGTTGATAAATTTAATTGGCCGCAAAGGGTATAATTGGCGTGTAAACCAAGTTTTGGACATAAACGGTAAACTAAAATATTAAATCTAGTTTTGACATGAACCGTAAATTGGAATAATAATCTAGATTGGACATGAATTGTAAAAGGGGAATATTAAATCTAAAATTCGTATAAACTGCAAGTTGGGCTGATTGACAGGTAAATCAAGTTTTGGGCATAGAATATAAATATGCAAATTTGCATGATAAATAAATATGATCTAGGTTGATTTACGGAAAATTTACATAAATAGTAAATATGTAAATTTAGTAAAAGATGAATATGCCTAACCCAAGGCTAGACTGAGTTGTGGTGTAAAACTGCCCGGAACCGACCGGCACATCCAGTGACCACAACAATACCTGTCTAATGTGGGTGGTTAGTGCATCAAGCCCAGAAAGACCCGAGGTTAGACTGAGTTGTGGTGTAAACCTGTCCGGAACCGATCGGCACATCTAGTAACCACAACAATATCTATCTAATGTGAGTGGTTGGTGCTTTAATTAATTAATTAATTAAGGCTCATGGATAAATCAAGCTAGAAATGGCGAGGTTAAGTAATTAAGGAAACACTTAACCGTAATAACATGTTAAGTAGGCAAGTGGGTGAGGTTAAGTAAAATTAGAACACTTAACTTCTACAACATGTTAATTAGACAAGTGGGTGAGGTTAAGTAAATTTAGAACACTTAACAGTTGTAACATGTTAATTAAGCAGATGATAGGGTTAAGTTAACTAAAGTAACACTTAACCAAAATATATAATGACATGTGGTGGGGTTAAGTAATACAAGAGGAAAACAGTTAACCAATATAACACGAGTTGAGGTAGGGTCAAGTCAACACCAGAAGGAAATACTTGACCAACATGACGTGACGGGTGGATGAGTTAAGTTAACTTGAATTGATTAATGACACTTGACCAGTATAACTTGACGAGCTAATGGGGTTAAGTTAAATGGGGAATACTTAACTAATATAACCTGATGACTGAACATGGTTAAGTTAATAGATCACACTTAACCAATCCAACAAGATAAGCGAGAAAGGTTAAGTTAATAAGAACCACTTAACCAACTCGACTTGACGAGTAGGAGGTTAAGTACATATCGGGTTGATGGGTAATATTTGCAAATATAGGCCCACAGAACTTAACCATTAAATAAACATGCATGAATCCATGGGAAGGTTAAGTACATATCGGGTTGGTGGGTAATATTAGTAA
Source organism: Allium sativum (assembly GCA_030737875.1). NCBI lineage: Eukaryota > Viridiplantae > Streptophyta > Magnoliopsida > Asparagales > Amaryllidaceae > Allium > Allium sativum. The sequence goes on along the minus strand of CM060909.1, from coordinate 154,006,511 downwards.
ATATAGGCCCACAGAACTTAACCATTAAATAAACATGCTTGAATCGGTGGGAAGGTTAAGTACACATCAGGTTGGTGGGTAATATTAGTAAATATAGGCCCATAAACTTAACCAGCAGGAAACCCTAGTAACGGGGACCCATTTCAGCAGTAACCCACATAGATGTATCATGGTACCCTGAAACTAGGCAGGGTGGGGCACGATTACTGGGCTGATTATAAGCGGTCAAAGATAACGGCAGGGGGTACGTCAGTGTAGGTTCCGACGGTTTACGGGCGTGCACGTACTCCGGAGTGGGAAAAAGCAGGCACTGGGTACCAGTAGTTATATACTGTGCATCTTGAATCGTGTCTGGTCGCTATCATAAGGCTTGATACACCTTATGGTGGGGCCAGCACAGAGTATCTACACGCAAGAGAGGGCCGACTGACAGAGACACATGGAAAATTAATACACGTCGGTAGCATAATCCCTAGTTGGACCTAGGTCGCATAAACCCTGAATCCGAGAAGCGTTCAATAGGTAGCATAAACCCCAGTGGCCCTGGATAGCGTAAACCCTGGTTGAATCTAGTAAGCACTCGATAGTGAACCCTAGATTAGATCTAGGTAATAAAAGGAATCCCCATAATAGAATCACACCTGAAGGCAACCGCAAATACGAGGATTGGGATCACGTTATCATATGATCATAGATTACTAGTTTGGAAACCAGTTAGGTAGTGCAGAGATATAGAAATCAGTATAAACAGGGTAGTTGCGAAGCAGAGAAGGAGTAGAAGCGCATTCAGTTTATCAGTACATTCAGTTTATCGGTACATTCAGTTTATCTTGCCATGTTCCATGCTTATCCCATATTATCTTGTTGCTATGGTTTAGTATTATATTTAGTTTATTCATGTCATGACCCTTTTCCTCGTTTAAATACTAAGAATCACTAGACTTACCAGACTTTATGTCTGACCTAGTTTGCTTTCTCCTCTTTTCTTCCGTTCCCCCCCAGGTAGTCAGGGAGGGAATAGCTCAGGTTTGTTTGGACCGTTACTCTTTTCAAGCTTGAAGACTCTTTGACGTGTTGCCTTGGACTCTCTCTTCTACTGCTATGGCTGGCTCATGGTTTATTTGGGGAAATCATTTTATGCTTCTTAATTTTTGTAAATAAGACAAGATACTTTGGCATTGTAAAACAATCTTTGTACAAGCTGCTTATCAATGAAACAAAGTTTTATTTATTTGACGCTGCTTTAATTGTCTGTCTTGTAATTTATCTGCATCTTTTACCTATAATGCTCCACCAAAATTAAGGCATTCCCTTTGAGAGTGACCTTAACGGAGGTGGGGTGTTTCACTTGGTATCAGAGCTGAAGGTTACCGGATCAGATAAAAAGATTTGAAAAATTATTTCAAAATGGTTTTAAAAGAAGCATTTTCAAAAGAAAAATTGTTTTAAAGGCGTATTCCCCAAAGCCATATGCACTATCTTTTAATCCTCTATTTGAATCCTTGTTTCCTTCTTTCTTGAGTCTCCCGGGCTCCTGGCTTTCTGGGAGGTAATCTCATCGCAACATGGTTTCGTAGGCTCGACAAGACTACGACACTTGTCAAAGGACAAACAAGTGCCCAACTTCCATCTGTAGCCGTAGCAGTTTCACCTGCGGCTAATTTTCTTTCGAGCTTTGTAGGATTCTCCGTGCGATAGAAGCAGCTTTCGAGAAACATGTCAGCAAGTTACACAAGGATGGCAAAGTTGAGAATGAGGGGGTCTGGCTACGGAGCACAACGCAATGATGAAGAACCCATGGATATGGACTTGGATCACAAAGGAGGGGAGGAAAAAAATAGTAAAACCTAAGACAAGAGGATGTATCTTTACTAGGGTATAACAGGTCATATAATTGAGGACAAGGGCAAGAACAAGGGACAGGATTTTCCGAAAGGAGAGTGCATGCTCTCACCGCCAGCATACCTGAGAGGGAGGCAGTAAGATTTCGGTTAAAAGAGTTTTTCCTTTTTGATTATCCTGTTAGTACTCCTTCCGATTTTAGCGCTTCACATCCGTATATATCTGCTTCCATAGTTGAGTCTCTGCACCCTAGATATTGTGTAGTAGAGGATCCCATTATAGTCTCGAATCCAATTGCTGGTTCGGCCCATCTATCTTTGACTTGTGAGGATTTGAGAATAGCTATATTTATGCTTATGTTTTTGGGCTATGGGTTGATTCTAGGCATTGATTGGTTAGCTAGTAATTATGAAACAAGGGTAGTTGGACTTTTGACTTGCCTCGAGAATACCCTTGAGATTTCGTACGATCCTAAGGGATCAGTTTGTCTTAGCTACCTAAAATCACTTTACTTATCTATCGACGATTTTCGATCCATTGGAGCAGTCCATGAGTACACAAGATGTTTTGATTAGGGTAGGGGGTTTTCCCCCTAAAACTCGAGACATACTCCCGCATATATTTAGTTGATACTGCAAAGCCATTTATGCGACCAACGATAATTCTGGAGCAAGATTGGCAAGGATAGGCAGAGTCGGTAAAGTGCTCAATTGTTTGGTTGTTTTGTTAGTATCATCTCACATAGATCGTCCAAATTCGAAGGAGGTATCCCTTGGGTGCTTGTCTGATATTGGTTTAGGCCTTTGGGGCTTGTACTTGAGGGATGTCGAGTTCGACTAGGATGGTTTGCGTGAGAGATAAATGGTTGGGGGCTGACACCCTAAGTTAGACTGACCTTAAGAGAGGTAATAAGCACATAGTAACCATTAGCTTTGGAACCTCAGACTTGCAGCATGATGGATAAGCTAAGTAGAGGAGAGACCTCTAATCATCTTAGGATATACACTCGATATCATGGTTAATATCTGTTTATTTTGGAAAGATAGTTCAACTACATTGGATACCCTCTAGTGTAGTAAGTGATCGAGGGCCTATCTTTACTAGTGGGTTTTGGAAATGGAGGTCAAGAAGCTTCGAAACCATGAAGTTAAATTAGATAAGGTACAGTGGAGTGAAGCTCAAGAAGATGCAACTTAGAAGACTGAAGACTAGATACACGCATCTTACCCTTTTTAAGGGTATATCCTTGATTCCTCTTTTTCTGTAAAAATCTATTTGCATGCTAGTCTTTATCTTTTAAGTATATCCTCTCGGTCCTATCCTCGATCCTTAGGTAGAAGCCAATGGATGTAAACATGTGTTTGAGACATGTTATGTTTGGTGGATGCAAGTGGTTGCAAGTATTTACTAGTGGTTGCTCGTGGATGCATATACACACATTAGGCACTAGATCGGCTCAGTCACTTTCATGTTTGCATATGCATATATGTATTTGTAGATGGATTAAAACTTGGTGTGTTATCATATGGATGTTGCATATGGATGAATGAATATGCACGCATATAGTACTTACATGATTAGGGATAATTGCATACATGATGGACTCATGGCACTGACATAATTCACATTAAGGTGGTCAACTGAATCAGTAGACCACCTGATTTTGCATTAGATAAGGACATTTATACACACTATGCATAGAATCATGAAAGCATTAGAAATCCTTTTTATGGACAATGGATGCCTGTGATTGAATGGTTGAGTAGATGGATGCTGGATGTTAGGATACATTCTTCTTAACTTGAAGATTTCGGGAACGAAATTCTTTAAGGAGGGAAGAATGTAACACCCCGTATTTTCTGTAAACGTTAATGTAGCAAATCAAAGTATACTTAATTTTTAAGAGAATAATTAAGGGAAACGGATTATGCCATTGCGTTCGTCTTGGAATTCTTCTTGAGATAGAGTCTGAGTTTGCGTGAATCAGACTTCGTATGAGGAAGTTATGGCTGTCAGAGGTTTCCACAAAATTCAAATAAATTCAAACAGCTCGAAACTGAATTCAAAATTCAAAACAGAACCCAAAAGCGGTCTGGGCGGGAAATTTCCCACCCCGGACCCAGGTCGACCAGGGGGTCGACCCTAGTGTCGACCTCACCCCTACAGGTCGACCTGGGGGTCGACCTGCCCGGTTTTTCCAGATCCGAGGCAGAATTCATTTTTATGTATCCGGGCTGATTTCTAGACCAAATTCATGAGTTCTACGCTATATAAACGCCCCCAAACTTCACTTTCTCCACACAACTTCTTTACGCCTATACTCCGCCTTGATTCTAATTAAAATAAATCTTATTATCCATTAAAACAAGTTATAGTTCTTCTTCAAATTGGAGATTCAAATCAAGTTAAAGCTTCAAGAAGGGAATCAAAGGCTAATCCAACGGTCGAGCAACGTCACACGAATCATAGCAAATCACCACAATGCTATCTTATTATCCTTTTCCAAACCGATCACTGTAAGTTCGGTAATTCCTTAGATTTGAACGTGTAATTGGAATTGTGAATGTAATGAATAAAAATATAGAACTATACCAATTTGCAAGTTAATTATCTTTGATTCATGCTTATGTCAAATCTAACATTATCTATGCCTTTGGATCTGATTCTCGATTGTGGCCTAGAACTTATTGTGGCTAATTACCAGTGACTATGATTATGGGACTTCTGCCTAAGACTATGACTATGAAACTATCGCCTATGACTATGATCCATGACAAAGAGACTATTACATATGACTATGACTATTAGACCGTTGCCTATGACTATGACTATGATTCATAATTTTGAGACTATTGCATATGATTCATGACTATGAGACTATTACCAAGATTTATGACTATGAGACTATTGCCAATGACATTGATTAAGAAACTATTGTGATTATTCGCCCATGACTACTGTGGTTTTTTGCCTATAACTATTGTAGTCAGTGACTTATGCATATTCCCATTAACCTATTAGGTTGTACTTCGAACTGGCATTACGTTGGGCCAAGTCACCTATGCTTATTCCCTTAATTATGTTGGATCCCATTTTTAGGGTGTAACTTGTCTAGTTTATTCCTATTCATTGTTATGTACATCAAACCCATTGGAACCATTATTTTTGTATTTGGTTCATTCTTACATGGCTATTCTTTTATGTCAATTCTCGTGCTTATCCCCTATTCCTTGCTTTGATACTATTAGTATCATTTCATGAGTACATAGAAACTTGTGAAGTCATGTTATACGTACGATTATGATGCGGGGATTGGGCGTAGCTTAATCAAGTTAGTTTGGCATAATAAATATGTTGGCATAGTCTAAATTGGCTATAATAGTGAATGATTTACATGCATAATAGACTTGGGCATAAAGTGATAAATTTAATTGGCCGAAAAGGGTATAATTGGCGTGTAAACCAAGTTTTGGACATAAACGGTAAACTAGAATATTAAATCAAGTTTTAACATGAAGTGCAAATTGGAATATTAATCTAGATTGGCATCAATTGTAAAAGGGGAATATTAATTCTAAAATTCATATAAACTGCAAGTTGGGCTGAATGATAGGTAAATCAAGTTTTGGGCATAGAATATAAATATGCGAATTTGCATGACAGTTAAATATGATCTAGGCTAAATTGATTTACGGAAAATTTACATAAATAGCAAATATGTAAATTTAGTAAAAGACGAATATGCCTAACGCGAGGTTAGACTGAGTTATGGTGTAAAACTGCCCGGAACCGACCGGCACATCCAGTGACCACAACAATACCTGTCTAATGTGGGTGGTTAGTTCATCAAGCCTAGAAAGACCCGAGGTTAGACTGAGTTGTGGTGTAAACCTGCCCGGAACCGACTGGCACATCCAGTAACCACAACAATATCTGTCTAATGTGAGTGATTGGTGCTTTAATTAATTAATTAAGGCTCTTGAATAAATCAAGCTAGAAATGGTGAGGTTAAGTAATTAGGGAAACACTTAACCGTAATAACATGTTAAGTAGGCAAGTGTGTGAGGTTAAGTAAAATTAGAACACTTAACCGTTACAACATGTTAATTAGACAAGTGGGAGAGGTTAAGTAAATTTAGAACACTTAACCGTTGTAACATGTTAATTAAGCAGATGATAGGGTTAAGTTAACTAAAGTAACACTTAACCAAAATATATAATGACATGTGGTGGGGTTAAGTAATACAAGAGGAAAACACTTAACCAATATAACACGAGTTGAGGTAGGGTCAAGTCAACACCAGAAGGAAACACTTAACCAACATGACGTGATGGGTGGATGGGTTAAGTTTACTTGAATTGATTAATGACACTTGACCGGTATAACCTGATGAGCTAATGGGGTTAAGTTAAATGGGGAATACTTAATCAATATAACCTGATGACTGAACAGGGTTAAGTTAATAGATCACACTTAACCAATCCAACAAGATAAGCGAGAAAGGTTAAGTTAATAAGAACCACTTAACCAACACGACTTGACGAGTAGGAGGTTAAGTACATATCGGGTTGGTGGGTAATATTAGTAAATATAGGCCCACAGAACTTAACCATTAAATAAACATGCTTGTATCCGTGGGAAGGTTAAGTACATATCGGGTTGGTGGGTAATATTAGTAAATATAGGCCCACAGAACTTAACCATTAAATAAACATGCTTGAATTGGTGGGAAGGTTAAGTACACATCGGGTTGGTGGGTAATATTAGTAATTATAGGCCCATAAACTTAACCAGCAGGAAACCTTAGTAACGGGGACCCATTTCAGCAGTAACCCACATAGATGTATCATGGTACCCTGAAACTAGGCAGGGTGGGGCACGATTACTGGGCTGATTATAAGCGGTCAAAGATAACGGCAGGGGGTACGTCAGTGTAGGTTCCGACGGTTTACGGGCGTGCACGTACTCCGGAGTGGGAAAAAGCAGGCACTGGGTACCAGTAGTTATATACTGTGCATCTTGAATCGTGTCTGGTCGCTATCATAAGGCTTGATACACCTTATGGTGGGGCCAGCACAGAGTATCTACACGCAAGAGAGGGCCGACTGACAGAGACACATGGAAAATTAATACACGTCGGTAGCATAATCCCTAGTTGGACCTAGGTCGCATAAACCCTGAATCCGAGAAGCGTTCAATAGGTAGCATAAACCCCAGTGGCCCTGGATAGCGTAAACCCTGGTTGAATCTAGTAAGCACTCGATAGTGAACCCTAGATTAGATCTAGGTAATAAAAGGAATCCCCATAATAGAATCACACCTGAAGGCAACCGCAAATACGAGGATTGGGATCACGTTATCATATGATCATAGATTACTAGTTTGGAAACCAGTTAGGTAGTGCAGAGATATAGAAATCAGTATAAACAGGGTAGTTGCGAAGCAGAGAAGGAGTAGAAGCGCATTCAGTTTATCAGTACATTCAGTTTATCGGTACATTCAGTTTATCTTGCCATGTTCCATGCTTATCCCATATTATCTTGTTGCTATGGTTTAGTATTATATTTAGTTTATTCATGTCATGACCCTTTTCCTCGTTTAAATACTAAGAATCACTAGACTTACCAGACTTTATGTCTGACCTAGTTTGCTTTCTCCTCTTTTCTTCCGTTCCCCCCCAGGTAGTCAGGGAGGGAATAGCTCAGGTTTGTTTGGACCGTTACTCTTTTCAAGCTTGAAGACTCTTTGACGTGTTGCCTTGGACTCTCTCTTCTACTGCTATGGCTGGCTCATGGTTTATTTGGGGAAATCATTTTATGCTTCTTAATTTTTGTAAATAAGACAAGATACTTTGGCATTGTAAAACAATCTTTGTACAAGCTGCTTATCAATGAAACAAAGTTTTATTTATTTGACGCTGCTTTAATTGTCTGTCTTGTAATTTATCTGCATCTTTTACCTATAATGCTCCACCGAAATTAAGGCATTCCCTTTGAGAGTGACCTTAACGGAGGTGGGGTGTTTCACTTGGTATCAGAGCTGAAGGTTACCGGATCAGATAAAAAGATTTGAAAAATTATTTCAGAATGGTTTTAAAAGAAGCATTTTCAAAAGAAAAGTTGTTTTAAAGGCATATTCCCCAAAGCCATATGCACTATCTTTTAATCCTCTATTTGAATCCTTGTTTCCTTCTTTCTTGAGTCTCCCGGGCTCCTGGCTTTCTGGGAGGTAATCTCATCGCAACATGGTTTCGTAGGCTCGACAAGACTACGACACTTGTCAAAGGACAAACAAGTGCCCAACTTCCATCTGTAGCCGTAGCAGTTTCACCTGCGGCTAATTTTCTTTCGAGCTTTGTAGGATTCTCCGTGCGATAGAAGCAGCTTTCGAGAAACATGTCAACAAGTTACACAAGGATGGCAAAGTTGAGAATGAGGGGGTCTGGCTACGGAGCACAACACAATGATGAAGAACCCATGGATATGGACTTGGATCACAAAGGAGGGGAGGAAAAAAATAGTAAAACCTAAGACAAGAGGATGTATCTTTACTAGGATATAACGGGTCATATAATTGAGGACAAGGGCAAGAACAAGGGACAGGATTTTCCGAAAGGAGAGTGCATGCTCTCACCGCCAGCATACCTGAGAGGGAGGCAGTAAGATTTCGGTTAAAAGAGTTTTTCCTTTTTGATTATCCTGTTAGTACTCCTTCCGATTTTAGCGCTTCACATCCGTATATATCTGCTTCCATAGTTGAGTCTCTGCACCCTAGATATTGTGTAGTAGAGGATCCCATTATAGTCTCGAATCCAATTGCTGGTTCGGCCCATCTATCTTTGACTTGTGAGGATTTGAGAATAGCTATATTTATGCTTATGTTTTTGGGCTATGGGTTGATTCTAGGCATTGATTGGTTAGCTAGTAATTATGAAACAAGGGTAGTTGGACTTTTGACTTGCCTCGAGAATACCCTTGAGATTTCGTATGATCCTAAGGGATCAGTTTGTCTTAGCTACCTAAAATCACTTTACTTATCTATCGACGATTTTCGATCCATTGGAGCAGTCCATGAGTACACAAGATGTTTTGATTAGGGTAGGGGGTTTTCCCCCTAAAACTCGAGACATACTCCCGCATATATTTAGTTGATACTGCAAAGCCATTTATGCGACCAACGATAATTCTGGAGCAAGATTGGCAAGGATAGGCAGAGTCGGTAAAGTGCTCAATTGTTTGGTTGTTTTGTTAGTATCATCTCACATAGATCGTCCAAATTCGAAGGAGGTATCCCTTGGGTGCTTGTCTGATATTGGTTTAGGCCTTTGGGGCTTGTACTTGAGGGATGTCGAGTTCGACTAGGATGGTTTGCGTGAGAGATAAATGGTTGGGGGCTGACACCCTAAGTTAGACTGACCTTAAGAGAGGTAATAAGCACATAGTAACCATTAGCTTTGGAACCTCAGACTTGCAGCATGATGGATAAGCTAAGTAGAGGAGAGACCTATAATCATCTTAGGATATACACTCGATATCATGGTTAATATCTGTTTATTTTGGAAAGATAGTTCAACTACATTGGATACCCTCTAGCGTAGTAAGTGATCGAGGGCCTATCTTTACTAGTGGGTTTTGGAAATGGAGGTCAAGAAGCTTCGAAACCATGAAGTTAAATTAGATAAGGTACAGTGGAGTGAAGCTCAAGAAGATGCAACTTAGAAGACTGAAGACTAGATACACGCATCTTACCCTTTTTAAGGGTATATCCTTGATTCCTCTTTTTCTGTAAAAATCTATTTGCATGCTAGTCTTTATCTTTTAAGTATATCCTCTCGGTCCTATCCTCGATCCTTAGGTAGAAGCCAATGGATGTAAACATGTGTTTGAGACATGTTATGTTTGGTGGATGCAAGTGGTTGCAAGTATTTACTAGTGGTTGCTCGTGGATGCATATACACACATTAGGCACTAGATCGGCTCAGTCACTTTCATGTTTGCATATGCATATATGTATTTGTAGATGGATTAAAACTTGGTGTGTTATCATATGGATGTTGCATATGGATGAATGAATATGCACGCATATAGTACTTACATGATTAGGGATAATTGCATACATGATGGACTCATGGCACTGACATAATCCACATTAAGGTGGTCAACTGAATCAGTAGACCACCTGATTTTGCATTAGATAAGGACATTTATACACACTATGCATAGAATCATGAAAGCATTAGAAATCCTTTTTATGGACAATGGATGCCTGTGATTGAATGGTTGAGTAGATGGATGCTGGATGTTAGGATACATTCTTCTTAACTTGAAGATTTCGGGAACGAAATTCTTTAAGGAGGGAAGAATGTAACACCCCGTATTTTCTGTAAACGTTAATGTAGCAAATCAAAGTATACTTAATTTTTAAGAGAATAATTAAGGGAAACGGATTATGCCATTGCGTTCGTCTTGGAATTCTTCTTGAGATAGAGTCTGAGTTTGCGTGAATCAGACTTCGTATGAGGAAGTTATGGCTGTCAGAGGTTTCCACAAAATTCAAATAAATTCAAACAGCTCGAAACTGAATTCAAAATTCAAAACAGAACCCAAAAGCGGTCTGGGCGGGAAACTTCCCACCCCGGACCCAGGTCGACCAGGGGGTCGACCCTAGTGTCGACCTCACCCCTACAGGTCGACCTGGGGGTCGACCTGCCCGGTTTTTCCAGATCCGAGGCAGAATTCATTTTTATGTATCCGGGCTGATTTCTAGACCAAATTCATGAGTTCTACGCTATATAAACGCCCCCAAACTTCACTTTCTCCACACAACTTCTTTACGCCTATACTCCGCCTTGATTCTAATTAAAATAAATCTTATTATCCATTAAAACAAGTTATAGTTCTTCTTCAAATTGGAGATTCAAATCAAGTTAAAGCTTCAAGAAGGGAATCAAAGGCTAATCCAACGGTCGAGCAACGTCACACGAATCATAGCAAATCACCACAATGCTATCTTATTATCCTTTTCCAAACCGATCACTGTAAGTTCGGTAATTCCTTAGATTTGAACGTGTAATTGGAATTGTGAATGTAATGAATCAAAATATAGAACTATACCAATTTGCAAGTTAATTATCTTTGATTCATGCTTATGTCAAATCTAACATTATCTATGCCTTTGGATCTGATTCTCGATTGTGGCCTAGAACTTATTGTGGCTAATTACCAGTGACTATGATTATGGGACTTCTGCCTAAGACTATGACTATGAAACTATCGCCTATGACTATGATCCATGACAAAGAGACTATTACATATGACTATGACTATTAGACCGTTGCCTATGACTATGACTATGATTCATAATTTTGAGACTATTGCATATGATTCATGACTATGAGACTATTACCAAGATTTATGACTATGAGACTATTGCCAATGACATTGATTAAGAAACTATTGTGATTATTCGCCCATGACTACTGTGGTTTTTTGCCTATAACTATTGTAGTCAGTGACTTATGCCTATTCCCATTAACCTATTAGGTTGTACTTCGAACTGGCATTACGTTGGGCCAAGTCACCTATGCTTATTCCCTTAATTATGTTGGATCCCATTTTTAGGGTGTAACTTGTCTAGTTTATTCCTATTCATTGTTATGTACATCAAACCCATTGGAACCATTATTTTTGTATTTGGTTCATTCTTACATGGCTATTCTTTTATGTCAATTCTCGTGCTTATCCCCTATTCCTTGCTTTGATACTATTAGTATCATTTCATGAGTACATAGAAACTTGTGAAGTCATGTTATACGTACGATTATGATGCGGGGATTGGGCGTAGCTTAATCAAGTTAGTTTGGCATAATAAATATGTTGGCATAGTCTAAATTGGCTATAATAGTGAATGATTTACATGCATAATAGACTTGGGCATAAAGTGATAAATTTAATTGGCCGAAAAGGGTATAATTGGCGTGTAAACCAAGTTTTGGACATAAACGGTAAACTAGAATATTAAATCAAGTTTTAACATGAAGCGCAAATTGGAATATTAATCTAGATTGGCATCAATTGTAAAAGGGGAATATTAATTCTAAAATTCATATAAACTGCAAGTTGGGCTGAATGATAGGTAAATCAAGTTTTGGGCATAGAATATAAATATGCGAATTTGCATGACAGTTAAATATGATCTAGGCTAAATTGATTTACGGAAAATTTACATAAATAGCAAATATGTAAATTTAGTAAAAGACGAATATGCCTAACGCGAGGTTAGACTGAGTTATGATGTAAAACTGCCCGGAACCGACCGGCACATCCAGTGACCACAACAATACCTGTCTAATGTGGGTGGTTAGTTCATCAAGCCTAGAAAGACCCGAGGTTAGACTGAGTTGTGGTGTAAACCTGCCCGGAACCGACTGGCACATCCAGTAACCACAACAATATCTGTCTAATGTGAGTGATTGGTGCTTTAATTAATTAATTAAGGCTCTTGAATAAATCAAGCTAGAAATGGTGAGGTTAAGTAATTAGGGAAACACTTAACCGTAATAACATGTTAAGTAGGCAAGTGTGTGAGGTTAAGTAAAATTAGAACACTTAACCGTTACAACATGTTAATTAGACAAGTGGGAGAGGTTAAGTAAATTTAGAACACTTAACCGTTGTAACATGTTAATTAAGCAGATGATAGGGTTAAGTTAACTAAAGTAACACTTAACCAAAATATATAATGACATGTGGTGGGGTTAAGTAATACAAGAGGAAAACACTTAACCAATATAACACGAGTTGAGGTAGGGTCAAGTCAACACCAGAAGGAAACACTTAACCAACATGACGTGATGGGTGGATGGGTTAAGTTTACTTGAATTGATTAATGACACTTGACCGGTATAACCTGATGAGCTAATGGGGTTAAGTTAAATGGGGAATACTTAATCAATATAACCTGATGACTGAACAGGGTTAAGTTAATAGATCACACTTAACCAATCCAACAAGATAAGCGAGAAAGGTTAAGTTAATAAGAACCACTTAACCAACACGACTTGACGAGTAGGAGGTTAAGTACATATCGGGTTGGTGGGTAATATTAGTAAATATAGGCCCACAGAACTTAACCATTAAATAAACATGCTTGTATCCGTGGGAAGGTTAAGTACATATCGGGTTGGTGGGTAATATTAGTAAATATAGGCCCACAGAACTTAACCATTAAATAAACATGCTTGAATTGGTGGGAAGGTTAAGTACACATCGGGTTGGTGGGTAATATTAGTAATTATAGGCCCATAAACTTAACCAGCAGGAAACCCTAGTAACGGGGACCCATTTCAGCAGTAGCCCACATAGATGTATCATGGTACCCTGAAACTAGGCAGGGTGGGGCACGATTACTGGGCTGATTATAAGCGGTCAAAGATAACGGTAGGGGGTACGTCATCTTAGGTTCCGAAGGTTTTCGGGCGTGCACGTACTACGGAGTGGGAAAAAGCAGGCACTGGGTACCATTAGTTATACACTGTGCATCTAGAATCGTGTCAGGTCGCTATCATAAGGCTTGATACACCTTATGGTGGGGCCAGCACAGAGTATCTACACGCAAGAGAGGGCCGACTGACATAGACACATGGAAAATTAGTACACGTAGGTAGCATAATCCCTAGTTGGACCTAGGTCGCATAAACCCTGAATCCGAGAAGCGTTCAATAGGTAGCATAAACCCCAGTGGCTCTGGGTAGCGTAAACCTTGGTTGAATCTAGTAAGCACTCGATAGTGAACCATAGATTAGATCTAGGTAATAAACGGAATCCCCATAATAGAAGCACACCTGAAGGCAACCGCAAATACGGGGTTTGGGATCACGTTATCATATGATCATAGATTACTAGTTTGGAAACCAGTTAGGTAGTGCAGAGATATAGAAATCAGTATAAACAGGGTAGTTGCGAAGCAGAGAAGGAGTAGAAGCGCATTCAGTTTATCAATACATTCAGTTTATCGGTACATTCAGTTTATCTTGCCATATTCCATGCTTATCCCATATTATCTTGTTGCTATGGTTTAGTCTAATATTTAATTTATTCATGTCATGACCCTTTTCCTCGTTTAAATACTAAGAATCACTGGACTTACCAGACTTTATGTCTGACCTAGTTTGCTTTCGCCTCTTTTCTTCCGTTCCCCCTTCCCCAGGTAGTCAGGGAGGGAATAGTAGCTCAGGTTTGTATGGACCGTTACTCTTTCCAAGCTTGAAGACTCTTTGACGTGTTGCCTTGGACTCTCTCTTCTACTGATATGGCTGGCTCATGCTTTATTTGGGGAAGTCATTTTATACTTCTTTATTTTTGTAAACAAGACAGGATACTTTGGCATTATAAAACAATCTTTGTACAAGCTGCTTATCAATGAAATAAAGTTTTATTTATTTGCCGCTGCTTTAATTGTCTGTCTTGTAATTTATCTACATCTTTTACCTATAATGCTCCACCGAAATTAAGGCATTCCCTTTGAGAGTGACCTTAACAGAGGTGGGGTGTTTCAGAATACATTATAACTTTGTTAATCAAAATATCGAAAGGAATTTGCATTATCGATCAATGCAAGTCTTATTGAACGTAAATAAAAGTTCCTACTTATTTCTCTTCCGATGAAGTTGATTTTCTTGGTGTCTTAGCTCTTTCATTTTCCATATAATTTTTCCCTCAAGAGTTTGGACTTTCCTTTTTTTGCTTTTTGGAGATCTCCTCCATGGATTCCATGATGTAGAAGGTCTTGCTGATTTGGGAGCCGAAGAGAAGGAGTGATGTCTTGGTTCAACTACAGTTGATCTACCACATACTCTAAGTGCAACAATTTCCAAAAATGTTAACCTGTCCGATGTTTGCTTTTGCTCATAGAATATTTCTCTTTGTAGTCTCATTTGTTCGTATTGATAGTGTCTAATATCTTCTATTTTCTCTTTTGTAGAAGGATATATCGTAATTTCTCTTCTTTTCTTTGTATTCGGAGTATATCCAGTTTGATAACCTTGCCATTGGTGTGTTGGGTCTTCACTTGGAGTTGGAGATGTTATGATGTTAATCGAATCCGATGATGTTTTATTTGATGATTTTGGTGTTGTCGGGGATTTATCTTTCTTTGTCATGATAAAGAACAAAAGTTTTGGCTATCGTTTATGTTTTAAAAGCTAAGCAATTCACTTGTATTTATATAACTATATATGCTAATTATAGTAACTTAAATAAATGGCAAGACTTTTGTTTACCATTACTTTTAAACCGAATAAAACAAATTGCTTAAAATAAGTTGTTTAGAAATGACATGTCTGGTGGATAAGAGACTAAATAGTTTATTTATAACATACTATGTTAAATAAAGTAAATAAAATATTTGAAAAGAAACTTACAGAAATGAGCCACTTTGTTAAGAGTTAGTCGAATCTATAAATATAATTATTTAGGGTACCTGCAAAAAATAAATAATAACAATGGTACCCAATTCCTCCATTAGGATCCTGAGGGTTAAGTCTTAGGAAGCCAAACCCAAGAGGGCTTAGGTTCCTTTTTGGAAAAATAATTACTGTTAAAATGAACAGAATCTAAAAAAAAAAAAACTATTCCTAATAAGAATATTATTTGCCTTTAGAATCCATATACTAATATTATCCGAATATATTTTTCTTAGTAGAAATACTTATTTTACTACTATGAATTTCGGTTTAATATTAGAAATTTTTGAATTTGGTTTCCTTTTTGAATTTATTTTATTATCATATCCAAGTCCTTTTTTATTAAAAATCGATTGAGAATTCTCTAAAATCTTAGATAAATTCTCTCCACCCTTGCTAAAATTATTTACATCTTTAGAAATATTTTCTAACTTAATTTTTAAGCTAGAATTTTCTAACTCTATAATTTTAACTTTATTATTTAAATCATGATTTTCAGAAATCAATAAATCATTTTTATTTTTTTGAATCTCTATTTCTTGACTTAACAAAGAAATTTGAGAATTTGCATTTGAAATAGAATCTTGTAATTTTCTAATTTCTTCTTCTAAGATTTCTTTTTCATCTTTCAAAAGGTCTTCAAATTCAGCTTTGTTTTTGTCTTCGTTAGCTTGTTTAAAATTTCTTTTAAACGTTTTCCTGGATTCTAAGATTTCAGTATTAATTTCTGCTAATTCATCAAAAGTAAAATCACTTACATCGTTGTCCTTAGCCATAAAGCACACATTTGCTTGCTCATTATCTCTGTCGCTATCACTTTCAGAAGATGAATCTAAATTGTGCCAAATGACTGAAAAACTCGTTTCTTTGATTTTTCATTTTTGCGATTTCTCTTTAGCTCTGGACAGTTCTTTTGATAGTGTCCGGTCTTGTGATAGTTGAAACATTCTACTAGAGCTGGATTAGGTTCTTTTGATGAATTTTTCTTTATATTCTTGCTTTGACTCTTTCGGTATTTTAGAAATTTTCTAAAATTGTTAGCAACAAATGCTGTATCTTTTCATCTGAATCAGAATCTTCTTTTTCTGCATGGAAAGCTAAATTTTTCTCATCTTGCACCTGTGCTTTCTTTGCCTATGAATTCACTTCATAAGACATTAGATTAACGATCAATTCTTCTGGTTTCATGGCAGAGAGATCATTAGCTTCTTCGATTGCTAAGACTTTTCTCTCCCATTCATCGGTTAAAGAATTTAAATTTTTGGAAACTATGTCAAAGTTGGAGTATTTTTCTCCTAGTCCTAATAATGAATGATAAATATTTTGAAAACATGAATACATATCATTTATGGATTCGTTTTCATTCATTTTAAAATTTTGAAATTGATTCTTGAGCATAGATATTTTACTTTGTTTAACTTTGTTAGTGCCTTCATGAGTGATTTTAAGTGTTCTCCAGATTTCATATGCAGTGTTGCACATACAAATCCGGTTGAACTCATTTCTATCTAGAGCATAATGTAGCATGTTCATGGCCTTAGCATTTGCAGTAGCTTCATTTTTCTCAATATTTGACCATTCAGTGTATGCAATAGAAGGTGATGTATACTCTTTTTGAGTAATATTCCATGCATCATAGCTATTAGTTTGCATGTATATTCTCATTCGAGTAGCCAAGTAACTATAATTCATGCCAGTAAAGAAGGGTGGTCTAGCAGTTGATTAGCCTTCAGAATATCCGGTGTTATTGCTAATGCTAGTATTATTATCCATAATGTCAATGTATCAAATAACGATTTTACGGTTATATGATGGCCTTGCTTTGATACTAATTGAAAAGTAGTCGATATGTACGACTTAAGGGTCTATATGGATATAGCGGAATATATGTAATATGCTAGCTAAATGATATGCAATAGCCAAAACAAAATCTAAGCTACGGAGATATATCATAATCAAAGTAAATGCGGAAAGTAAAGTAAAGTAAAGTGACACCAGGAGTTTTTATACTGGTTCAGTCTTCCCGCCCTACGTCCAGTCCCGAAGCTCCTCTTTGCTATTCACTAACAACGCCCTCTTTTAACCCGGAGGAATAGGTCAGTACACCCGAGCCCTAACAAGGATGCCTCTCGCCTAAGAAACTACACAGGCCTTCAACTATTACAAGAGTTTGACTTCTGATTTGTGTTCTTGAATCAACATGGATAGCCAATATTTTAAGTACAACCTTCCTATAATCTGATCCTCGAGTATATGCTTTGAATGCGAAGATTTAAGGAAGAATATTACTTGCTGAATCAAATGATATTAAATTGATTCACGGATTCAACAAGTATTTGAATTTGAGAGATCTTAATTGCAAATAATGTAAATGGAGAGAGTAGAATGATGATCAAAAAAATCAGTAAAATTCGGATAGATTAGGTGATTGTAAAACATGATTTAACTTGTTTATATAATGGTATAAGAGTAGCAATCCTACATGAATTATTTCCATAAAAAGATATGTCTGTTTCCTTTGATTAATGAAGAGGAATCTCTTCATGAAGAATAGTGACTCTTCAGAAAATAGTTTCTAGGTCGAATTAGTCGACTGGTTAAAAATCATCAGTTGACTAATAGAATTAATATATATATATATATATATATATATATATACATAACTTTTGAAACTAGCCGTTATGTGTAGAAATAGTTTGACCAGTCGACTGGTGGATTTCCTACCAGTCGACTAGTAGGCCAGTTTCTGCACATTTCTGGCATTTTAAGGTTTTAATCATATATATATATATATACATATATATATATACATATATATATATATATAATTTGATTAGCACATTCATGTATACTGGAGGATAGATTTTAACATAATTCTAACACGACTCAATGTACATATATATATAAAACCTTATCTTTATGATTCGATTCCCATTGTAGCTTCATTCGTTGGCATCGATCAAAATCTTGTTATTCAACATTATGTTGATATAAATGATCTGAATTATGGTATTGATTTTACGTCTGGTTATGTTATGCCTCCAGGTAGTCATATCTTATCTACTAAAATGCATACTCGAAAGCATCCTGCACCACTTTTCGATCCCCTTTTTCAGAGATGATTAGTGCTGATATTCAATATCATTTTGTTCTATGAAAAGAAAGTTTAATATCAAATAAAACTCCTTTAATGAGTTAGGTTAATGTGGTTATGGAAAGTTATGAAAGTTTGGTCAATGCGGTTGAGGAAAGTTTGATGTTTTATGGAATCTTGCTTGTCTTCAAGCATAGATACTTTGGAATTCATTTACTTCAATGTGGTTCTACTGACACGCTTTTTTGTCAAAGCTGTCACACTTTAAGTATTTGCTGAGCAACGCGCTTAAGCGTCAAAAAACATGAAGCAGCAGGGTCGAAGTCGCGTCGCAAACGCAAGGAGGCCCAAAGCCTACATCAAGTGGCCTCTGTCGAGCCCAAGGAACTCTTTGTCGAGCCATGCTCCGAGCCGAAGGCGAGCCGTAAATCGGGTCCGGGAGCAGCGTCGGAAGGGGCCCAGGGCCCCATAGTCCCGGCGGCGATCAACCTAACCGGTTAGGTCGAAACTGTTACCGCCCGATTCATCCATTTTTCTCCATACTGGAAGCTCAGATTCCTTCACTTCGGACCAGCAAAACCACGGATTCCGTTACTTCAAGCTTAGGAATTTAGCCTCCATTCACAGCATAATTTCTTCCTCATCCACTATTAATTTCGCACCCCACTTGTGGGGTCGAAATTTCGAACCCCACCTGCGGGGGCGAAATTTCGAACCCACAGGTGGGTTCGAAATTTCGAACCCCACCAGAGTGGTTCGAAATTTCGACCCCCGCAAGGTAGGGGTGTGAAATTCCGAACCCGCACCAGGGGGTGCGAATTTTCTGCATATGGCTTGTTTTGGGGGTGCGAAAATTGCTCTTGTGGGTCCCGCTGCTCACCTACTCCCACCTAACCTTCCTCCTATAAATACCCCAAGCCTTGGCCTTCATTTGGAGGCTTCTCCCTTGGAATATTTGGACTTTGAGAGCTCCAAACACTCATTAATGACTTCCAACACCTCCTCCATGGCCATGGAAGATGACATGGATAATTAAAACATGACATGCATGTTTTCCTTAAACACTTGAACATTAAAAAGGATTGTTATGCTACTTTTGAACTTCATGGACATGAACACCAACTTGGATATTGTTGACCAAGTCAACGCTTTTCAACGAAGAAGAAGAAGGGCAATTCAATCAAAGTATAGAACAAGCCTATATTTTGCTATTCCATTGTAACACTTTGAACTTAGCTATTGTCCGAACTTGTACAACCTTGTAATCAACCAAAGATATGATGAATAAAGATTATAAAGTGGATGTAGGCGTTAGTGTCGAACCACTATAAAAGCTGTGTCTCCCCGTATTTACATATTTTACCGCTTATTTGGATAATTGTTCACACACCTTGGGTTTTGGCGTGCGACAATTTTGCCCGTCAACAGGTTCCTTCAGGCTTTGGCAGATGAAGTTTTGTGGTTATTGTGTTGCGTTGTGAATTATGTGCATAGGGTAGATAATAGCTTCTATATTATTGGGAATGTGGTTTTGTATTGAATTTCTTTGTATATTTTGTTTACTGTTGGCATTACCCCTTTTGTAATAATCTTCAGAGTGAATAATGAAAATATGCTTGCCTTTCAAAAAAAGGAAAAGGAAAAAAAGTATAAAGATTCCACTCCCCGCCTTAGGAGATTGAAGCTGTATCCAATATTGAATCCCTTCTTAGATTCTACTGCCTAAGCATCGGATCCAAGTCTTTTTTCTTTTTATATTTACAAATGTATAGTCAAAGACGATTTGTATATATAAACGTTAGATCCATAACTATCTAAATATAAATAGAAGTATGGGGAAAGAAGAATGAAAAGACTAGCCTTTCTCTAAATCTGGATTTAAAATAAGAGACAAAAATGGAGAACATCGCAACATGAAATTAGGATTTAGAGTGGGGGTTTAGGGATTCGTTTATAGATGCTAGAGCTAATAGGAACTGTTAGATTCATAAAAATTTAGCTGTAGATAGATTCCATCTCCTAAAGAATTAATCTAGAGAATCTAGCCGTCATCCACAAACACGCATATAGTATTTGACCTCCCCTCATGGAGCGGTCAACCCCTATTATAGAGGGCAGTCGACCGCCCTTTTGACCTGGCCATGGATAATATTATTGCATGTGTTTCTATCTAATAGGTTATTAATAGTAATACTTTTCTCGTTAATAATTTAATGTTATCCCCTTGCTTATATATATATATATATATATACAGGTTTAAATTTCAAATCTAAAATTTTTCTCTTTTTATTTACCTAATATTGCACCGTATAAACACCAGGTTTATGCATAATGATTGTCAAGAGAAAGAAACTAGAGAAAGTAATAGAATGAGGAAGAAAAGGAGAAAATAAGGAGAGAAAACGACACAAAACACAACCAAAGAACCTATCATATATCTCATAACGCATCAGATAACATATATTAGTAACAATCACATATATAAAATAGATGGGATAGAATAACTATATAAACCACACAATTAGAGTACATAGGCTCATATGTGTATGCTAAATAGTAATAGAGTCTATACAAGTGAAATAAACCTAATAGTAATAGGAATAGTAATAATGATACATAATATCGTTAAGGCTCCATAGCGTAATACAATGGAATAGACAATGATAATACAAGTATAAATATAAGAAGATGTTACCTCTTACCAATCTACCTGCACCGCTCAAATAACGCTTGTACCTATTGTAACGACCCGCATTTTGCGCATCGAAGGATCATGGAATATTTATTTCTTTCTCATGCGAAGTCGTATAAACATGTAACTTTGGGAGACGACTATTGGAGTCATTTCCAATATTCATGATTTTTGCCAATTTTTAAATGACCGTTTTATCCCTAGCTGATCTTGTTTTGGCCATAACTTCTGATTGGTAAGTATTTTTGACCTCAAACCATCTCCATTAGATCCGGATGATGGTTTACCTTTCCGTAGAGTAGTCACATGTGAAAAACGGACTTACAATTTGGGAGATATGGCTGAAATAAGGTTTAGAAGGTGAAAAAACTGCTTAACCGGGCCAAATGAGGTGATTAGTTAATAAGCCCACAATCCATTTCAGGATTAGGGCTATGGGGAGGCTGAAATAAGTTAGGTTTTCATCTATTTCAGTTTTCTAGCCGCAATTTACCTCTTAGAAACCCTAACAATGGCCTCCACCTTCTAATTTCATCCCAAATCGCCCTCTAATCAAGGATTAAGCTTAGCAACATCAAATCAAGGAGAAATAGCACCATTCAGAGTTAGAGCTGCTGTTAGACGTTGGAGATCGCCCCAAATCAGCTGAGTTTTAGTTTTGATATTTTATTTGTGGCCAAGGTGAGTGAGTAGCGTTGTTTTTACACTAATTAAGGTTAATTAAGAGTACTTAGTGATAATTAGTGAATTTATACATGATTAAATTTTGGAAAAATATTTATAAGTTTATTTTTTAGGCCTCTGTTAGAAATTTGGGTTAATTTGGTTAAGTTTTGCTAACCCTATCATTAGTTATACTTAAACATGATTGAAGGGAAAACATGGGTTTTTGGGTATGTTTGATCTATATTATCATGATTATTTGTTGTTTTGGTTATTGTGGTTGACTATACATGTTGCTATGACTGTTTGGAATGTTTTGTAATTGTTTAGAACGATTAGAATGGTCCAAAACGCCGTCGTGTGGCATAAAAACAGTCACTGGAAGTTGCAGGAAAAATATGCAGGAGCCAGACCGGATCGGATCGCCCCCTCTCCGACCCGACCCGCTCGTGATGATGGAGACCGACCCGACTACTTGCACCTGGACCTCTCTAATCAAACCTCTCGTGAATGGTGGCACGACCTGACCTAATGGAATCATCATTCTCTGAGCCGACCCACCATCAAAGGCCAAGGGGAGTTTGACCCTGAACCGGAGTCCTATCCGACCCGACCCAAACCAGTGTGACACCACGACCCAGCTTGGAGCACCACGATATGACCCGATGGAGGGAGCACGACCCGACCCGAACAGAGTTGACGACCATGGACTGAACGAGAAGAAGAGAGTCGATCTAAATAGAAGCTTGTTCCGAACCGATTCGGAGAAGACCAAAACCCGAGATGCAAAGATAGTCCAAATGGGAGGTTATAACTCAGGATCCAGATGGGAACCAAAGAGTTAACTTCATGAGTTGGGCTTTGCTACGGGACGTGTGCTAAGGAGTTGTCGACGTCCATAGCTTTGATTCACCACCGAGAGACGATTGTTAGGCTACAGATCAGTGCAGTGGAGTAGTTATTACTTCATGGGGCAGAGTGATCGTAGCATGGCTATGAGCCAGTGCAATGGAGTCGTTATGACAGAGTGTACATAGCAAGGACTAGTCACTACAACAAAAAACACTTTTCGCAACAGGCAATATCTGTTGCAGTAGGGCTATTGCAACAGGCCCATGCCCGTCTCTATAGCCCAAGTTGCAATAGGTCTGCAACAGATTTTGCCCGTTGCTATAAGAAGTTGCGGTATACTTTTTTGCAATAGGCTTTTACTGTTGCAACTGATCCTTTTGCAACAACAAATGACTGTTGCAAAATAGTCTTATACAATTTTATGCCTGTTGCAAAAGAATTTTTAACAACTGTTTTTGTCTTTTGCTATTGAATCTTTTATAAAATATTTTACTATTTCAACTATTATATAATCATGATTTCATGATTTAAAATACATACACTTTAAATATTAACTCAAAAGATAATACTACTCTAAAATATTTCATTAAATATTCACAAAAGTTCAAATTTTATTACAATATCTGTAAATACAAGCAAAAACAATACACTGACAAAGATGGTTACAAATAGATATATCAACATTTCTCATCAAGATTACAATTATTTTCAATATAAATTGATCAAAAACTTAACAACACAAGCATTATCTATTACTCTTTTTCGCTGGCACATCATCAGATGGACTAAAACCTTCATCTCTCCTGCACCATATATACATATATAAACACACATATATATAAACACACACATATATAAATACCAAGTTAAACAAAATAGTTAAATTTAAAATAAAACCATCAAAATAAAAATAATACCTCATTGCATTCTGTATTGGACTTTGATTGGTCAAGAAGTTTTATCTTCATAAATAAACTAAAAAGAAAATACAGTGTCAAATTTTTTGATCTATGAGATACATAAAAAGGGCAGAAAAACACAAGTAATTATACACAGATAACTTACCTTTTCTTGAAGATTTTCTTCCTCTCAAATTCAAACTGTTTTCACAAGTTGGCATCCCATAACTGTCAATATCATTGTGATTTGGGACAAGCATAGAAACTGTTTTTAATTTAGTTACATAATACATTATAACCTGGGGAATGATTAGATAAAGAAGAAGACAATTAGAAACCTGGAATATTGGTGTTTTCGGATGAGCTTGAGCATGCATGCTATTGTGACAAACTACCCATTTCTTCAGAAACTGCATTCTGCTAATAGTAAACTGCAGCTTATTCCAATGTTGTATCCATCAGCATCGAATTCTGTAACCTGGTACAAAGAAACAACATCTTGTGAATTCTGTGTGGAAGTTATTAGTGTGCTTTTAAGAAAAACTAGCCATTTTGATCATAGGCGAGTAATGTTTGGTTGGAAAACGTATTACACATTTTAATTTTCCATTTTATATGTCAAAATAATGAGGATTGAGGAAGATCAGTAGAAAAATATGTATATATATAATCCATATCTAACTTACTCTCACAAATTAAGAAAGGAAAGAGAGAACATACAACATTTCAATATTATATATGTTATAATCATTTCCCAACAATATTTAGAATTTTGTCATATATCATATGTATACATGTAATTGTATCTCTATAGCTTCAATATGACGATTTATACCATATTCAAGATACTTGAATCAAAAATACAAAGCCAAAACATAACAAATTTTGGTTCACTGCATGATTCTTTTGAACATCCAAATGAATCGAAGTCTTTCCGAAAGTCTAATAAAAAAGAACATGGTTATCATTCAGATATGATCTTGTTGACTTTTCAATCAAATGAGTGTTCTTTAAAGTTCTATCTTTTAGAATAACAGCAGCCATTATTCAACTTCCGGCAACAGATTTTGTATGAAAGACCCTATACCATCTATAAACATATTTCTAAATCATGCCTATCGAACACATAAACTGGCATGAGTTTGACAAACAAAATATGAGAGACAATAGATGTGAGTCTATTGTAAGCCATCACTTTCAATTACTTTGTTGATCATCAGCTTATGTGCATATATCGAACCATAATATCAGAAGCAAGAACAGTTTATAACCCATCAATTAATCACAAATAGCATCTTTGATGACATGATCCAAATTAAAATTCAATGATAGGAATCTTTAAAATAAATCTTTAAAGGCATAAAATTTAACAGGAACCCTGCCTTTAATGTAATAGCAGATCCCATAAATCAGTTTATATATTTCATTTTCCATTAGTCAGCAAGAATTCGACATGAAAACCGCTTTCGCTAGTAGATTGTATAAGACCCAAAATATCATTAATACATTTCATTTTCCATCAGTCAGAAGAAATTCGACATGAAAACCACTTTCGCCAATAGATTGTATAAGACCCAAAATATCATTAATTAAAATCTGTGGCGTAAAACAAACTGAAAATTGCGGTAACTCAGCAAAGAAATCATCTAAATGTTGTAATTTAAAACTAGTAGAAATAGTACCCTTCGCTTAAACCAATAGAGTAGTAACAGTTACAAACTGATCGGTCTGAATAGGTTATGAGGAAATAATTATTCGGCAGTAGATGACCAAAATGAAACCTTTTTATGCGTGAACAGTGGCGTCCGCAGAAAATTGACTCAGCGGCGCACAACTTAAAAAACAATATTTTTACAGTCATCACTGAAACCGGTTTCTCCATCGAAAACAAATTGGACCAAAAATTGTGTTTATAAGACTACATAGAGTAACAAAGAGAATAATCTACCAAATCTAATAATTAAAACTGGTTAGTGGATACTTACCCTTTGTAATTCGAACAAAAATGATTACACAGATATGAACATCCATTAGATCGGTTTCTCGATCCGTTGTAGAGAGAGCAGATCCAACGTTTTTGCAGTTTGTGTCTTTTGAAGGGGATGATGGAAAATCATTGGAAAACCTAAATCACTTCCTAAATCCATTTGTAAATAAATTGTCGGTTCCAGATCCGATCTACAAAAGGATTTCCACCACCATTCATACGTAAATCGAAACCCTATTTACAATACGTTTCTTTCTGTGAATCGGTTTGTGGAATCGAGATATAAGAGGAATAGGTTTCGATTTTAAGATGGGAGGAAGCGTTGGACTACTGCGAGAAATAGGTTTCGACTTTAAGAAGAAGAAGAGCCACGCAGTTTTGAATTTAACACCTGTGAAGCAGAAAATTTTGGCAAAAATTTTTCTTATGGAGCCAAAATTTCAGATGTGCGAGCCAAAAAATTAACGTTGGAAGCCAAATGAACGTTACAAGTGTTTGTCGTTTAAGTAAAGTACCTAAACAAATATTAAACTTTTGTTATTGAACGTTAGCCTTAGTAATGATTAGTTATTTAATATTAATTGTTAGCTATTAGTCTTGATTACTAATTATGAATTATTTAATAATAATATTGATTATTATTTCTTTTTCATCAATTATTAATTATTAGTTATTATTTCTTAGTTATTAATTATTACTTGTGCAAATGGTGAAAACCGTTACAAAGGATATTTTTGCAACAAGTTTATTGATTACTAATTATTTAATATTAGCTATTTATTAATTATTAAATGTAATTAATGACTATTAACTACAACTTATTGATCACAAATAATTAAATATAATATTAGAAATATAAAAATAATTATTAATAATAACTAGAAACGGTTAATTGATTCATAAAAGTATATCTATCAAACACAAATTATAAATTAATTCACATAAGAAATTATTATTAATTAATAATTACTCCTTAATAATAATATTAATCAAATATCGTTTATATATTTATTATGAATTTATTAATTATTCAACATATATACATATTCATATTTCAAATTAATTGTAAATTACTATCCATTAGTATTTTATTATTAATATATTATTATTTAATATTTATTTATTTTATTAATTTTTAAATGTTAATTAGTATTATTTGTTAATTGTTAATTATTATTGTTTAATTATCAGTTATATATATCACTTTATAATACTTAAATTTTATTTTTTTTGGCAAGGTAACATACTGGTAGTTAATCATTTAATAGAAACTTTTTAGAACAAATTATTAAAAGTTTATCATTAAAAGCTGATACTTATTTTTAATAATATGTTTTTCGCAACTGGCTTTACTAGTTGTAAAATATATAGTTATTGCAAGTGGCGAAAACTGTTGCTAAAGATATTTATTCGCAACTGACCTGGAAGCGCAGTTGCAAATAATATGTTTGTTGCAACTGTCATGGAAGCACAGTTGCTAAAAGTATGTTTTTGCAACAGGAAGGGAAGCGCAGTTGCTAAAAATATGCTTTTCGCAACAGTAACAAAAGACCCGTTGCTAAATCTCATCTATTGCAACTACTCCAATAGGCCTGTTGCTAAAAATCATTTACTGCAACTGTCATGTGTCGCCTGTTGCAAATAGCTAGTTGCAATAGGGTAATTTTCTTGTAGTGAGTGGCTATGGATCAATGCAGTGGAGAGTCATCATGACTCCATGGGGCAGAGTGATCATAGCAAGGATATGGGTGATCAAAGCGGTGGATATCGTATGCTTTACGTACTGAGTGAGAGATGTGAGGATGGTTGCTATGCTTGATTGTTTGACATCACTATGACATGCACACCCCCATCCCCACCCCCGTATCTTTACACCATATGTTAGTGTCACCTTAGAGTATTGTGCATCTTGTTGTGCTAACTCTTTGGTTGCAGGTCCAGGTTCAGGTATGGTTTAGTATACCTATTATTGTTCTGTTTTGCTGCTTATTGCTCATACCAGACTTTTGTCTAACCTAGAGTTTTATGTCTCTTCTTATTACTCTCGGTGCTCTTAAACGGGCAGACTGGAGACTGGTCAGGTGACTATGCATGAGTAGCTGTGCCGGAGACGAGCAGGAGGCTTCCACGTATGATATATATATATATATTCTTCCTGTGTCGATGCTGATCATTACTTTGGGCATTAGTAGTGTACCTTCCTTATTTTGCTTTAGAGACAGTTTTTAAAAGTTGTAATAAAGATGATGTGGAACATAAGTTGTATTTGGATTTTCTGCTGCTATGATGGTTTGGTTTTCAGCTTATGCACTGTCTCGCCTGTTTTATGTCAAGTATGTTATTATTATATTTTATTCCATGTGTCGTGATACATTCTACAGGTTCCTTGCTAGTTCAAATTCTCTTCTTTCCTTTCTTTAGCGACCGTCCTGTGCTGGTTGGACATTGGCACAACGCACTTTCATTGAAATGTCGGTTGGTGCGGGGCGGGCCGTCACATTTGGTATCAGAGCTCTAGGTTGCGTAGTTAACTTAGGGAAGACACTTGAGAGAGATAGTACGTATGTGAGAGCACGTATTTGTGATATTTTGGTTTTCAAAAGCTATATATATATACTATCAGTATATTTAAGGATGAGGTCGCATTACACTGGCACCACTGAAGAGATGGTTAATCGTTTTCTCCTTACAGATTGAACGATGAGCCGATATACTAGGGGTACTTGTAGAGGAGCTAATAATGGGAATGCTCCTGATATGAGGACGATGTTCACTGACCTCATGAGAGAGATGCTTAGGGATGTTCAGAGGGTGGCTCCTAATGCTGCAAATGGTGGTGGTGCAATGGTACAGGCGCCTAAGGCCGACTTCGCCAAGCTATGCAAGGGATTACACTAGTCTTGGTGGGAAGTCATTCCACGAAATGGAATCGGCTACAGAAGTTTAGGATTGGCTTGATAATTATGAGTGCATCTTCGAAGATTTGGGTATCGAGGATGCGACAAAGAGAAAGCTAGCATCCCGTCAACTGCAAGGACGGGCGATGAATTAGTGGAATGCTATTAAGGAAGCTACTCCAGAGGATCAAGTTACATGGGATCAGTTTAAGGCCCGATTCAGTGAAAAGTTTATCACAACTGCTCAAAAATCAGAATTGTTTAGGAAGTTCTTGGAACTTAAGCAGAATGGTAGGGCAGTCTCGGAGTATATTGCTGAGTTTGATACTTTATCGAAGTATGGATTATCTCTTATCGGCACTCCCGAGAAGAAGAATGAGAAGTTCATAACAGGCTTAGATCAGTACTTGGGGGGAAGGCTTATTAAGCACATCAATGAGACATTTGAATCGATTGTTAAAAAAGCTTTGAGATCAGAGAGTCTATACCCTAAGTCGAAGACTGAGGTTGCATCTGCAGAAGAGCCAAAGCCGCAAGCAACCGGTGGAGGCAAGAATGGTTCTCAGAATAAGAGAAAGCAGAATCAGACCAAGGATGGCCAGAAGAAAAAGATCAATAAAGATGTTGAATGCTTTAGCTGTGGCAAGAAGGGCCATTATGCTAAAGAATGTCGAACAAAGCTAGCGGACAGGAAGTGCTTCAACTGTGGCTAAGTGGAACATCACAAGGATAAATGTCTGCAACCCCCTAAAGAAAAGCAGATTGTGAAAGCATATGCTATTAATGTTGTTCCTTCTTCGTTGAATGCCCCGACTGCGGCGGAAATAGGAAAGAATGTCGTCATTCAAGGTATGTTTTTTTTTATGATGTTCCTGTTCGAGTATTGTTTGATACCGGAGCTTCCCGTTCCTTCATATCTAGTGACCTGGTAGATAGGCTGGGATTGGAACCCGAGATAGTCGGTAGACCTTTAGCGGTGACAAACCCGATTGGTGGTTCAACTAGCCTTAGCTTGATTTTTCGTAATGTGGTCTTATCGAGTCTTGGATGCATGTTTGTTTATGATTGCTTTGTTTTGGGCTTTACTGGGTTTGGCATTATTTTGGGAGTCGATTGGCTCCAAAGATACAGGGTGGTGTAGACTGTGAGGGCTTTTTGGTGACAATTAAAGCGGATGATGGGCGGAGGGTGGTGTTTGATGGTCTACCTAGTGATGGGGTAATGGCTAGTTTTCTAAATTCCCTCGACATCCCGCATGATGAGTTGTTAGATGTGCCCGTGGCTGGCCAGTATCCGGACATCTTCGAGGAAGTGACCGGACTTCCACCACACCAAGAGATTGAGTTTCGTATTGATTTAGTGAAAGATGTCAGGCCTATAGTGATGCCACTTCGTCGTATGACACCAAGGGAGCAGCGAGAGCTCGGGGTGCAAGTAAGCGATTTGTTGAAGAAGGGATTTATCAGAAGAAGTGTTTCTAAGCGGGGAGCACCAGTTGTGTTTCCTACCAAGGCAGATGGTTCCCTTCGATTGTGTGTGGACTACCGTGAATTGAATAAGGTGACGAGGAAGAATAAGCATCCTCTACCTCAGATAGATGATTTGTTTGATCAGTTGAGTGGCGCGAGAGTGTTCTCCCACTTAGATCTCGCGACAGGTTTTCATCAGCTTAGGGTGGAAGCTGAGAGTATAGCTAAAATGGCCTTTTGGACGCCGTCTGGATTCTATGAGTGGTTGGTCATGCCATTCGGGTTGATCAATGCACCAGCATATTTTGTGGATCTTATGAATAGGGTATTCAGGGATCAATTTAATAAGTTTGTTCTTGTGTTCACGGATGATATCTTAGATTATTCGAGGATAGAGGAAGAACACAAGGAACATTTGAGGATAGTGATGGAGGTGTTGAGAAAACACCAATTGAAAGCAAAGTTCTCTAAGTGTCACTTCTGGAGCAGGGAAGTGAGAGTCTTAGGCCATTTTGTTTCAGAGGATGGTATTTCCATGGACCCTGCAAAGGTGGCTACGATACAAGATTGGTCTACGCCCAAAAATGCAACAGACATAAGAAGTTTCTTGGGATTAGCTGGATATTATCATAAGTTTATCCAAGACTTCTCCAAGATAGCGGCACCGTTGACTCAGTTGACTAAGAAGAATCAAGCTTTTGTTTGGGACGAAAAGTGCGAGAATGCATTCAAGAGTCTAAAGGAAAAGTTGACATGTGCACCAGTGTTAGTCATTCCTAAAGGGAATGAAGAAATGACAGTATATACAGATGCATGTGGTACCGGACTAGGTGCTGTATTGATGCAAGGAGGCAGAGTTATAGCTTATGCTAGTCGGCAACTAAAACCGCATGAGAAAAGATATCATACCCATGATTTGGAATTGGCAGTGATTGTGTTCGCATTGAAGATGTGGAGACAATATCTCTTGGGAGAAAGATTCGAGTTGTTTACCAATCATAAATCGTTAAAGTATCTTTTCTCACAGAAGGATCTAAATCTCCGACAGCAAAGATGGTTAGAATTCTTGGCTTCCTACGATTTTGATATCGCATATACACCAGGAAAGGGCAATGCGGTAGCTGATGCATTAAGTAGAAGACATGCCAGTATAGAGGCTATGTTTCTAGAATGGAAGCAACTGGAGTACATCGCTACGTATGATTTCAGACCAAAGTGCGAACTGGATCCAGAAGTATTGGCAAGTTTGATGATCAAACCCGCTTTGATTGAGCGATTGGTTCCAGTCAGAGGGACGATCCTAACCTATTGGAAATCATCTCCAAGTTAGAGATGGGAATCGACGAAGAGATGGACAAGTATGGGCTTGATCGAGATGGAAGACTTAGAAAGAATGGTAGACTGGTTGTACCCAATGTCAATGGATTGAGAGATGAAGTGCTTAGAGAATGTCATCACACAAAACTGACTATACATCCCGGTGGTAACAAAATGTATCGAAACATGAAGCATACCTACTACTGGGAAAGGATGAAAAGAGATGTTGGGAAGTTTATATCCAAATGCATGAATTGCCAGCTAGTTAAAGCTGAGCAAAAGAAGCCTAGTGGTTTGTTGCAACCATTAGAAATTCCAAAATGGAAATGGGAACAAATCTCAATGGATTTCATTGATGGGTTACCAAGAACTAGATCGGGTTGTGATAGCATTTAGGTGATTGTGGACCGATTGACTAAGAGTACAAGGTTTATACCCGTCAAGTCGAATAGAATGGCTGCTAAGTTAGCGGAACTATATATGAAGCGGGTAGTGAGATTTCATGGAGTGCCTAAAAGCATTGTGAGTGACCAAGACCCGTTGTTTACTAGTGGGTTTTGGAAGAGCTTACAAGTGGCTCTAGGGTTAGAAATATATCTCAGTATTGTGTATCATCCTCAAACTGATGGTCAAACAGAGAAGGTAAATCGAGTATTAGAAGATCTCTTGAGAGCTTGCATATTGGATTTTGGTGGATCATGGGATGACCATTTGCATCTAGTAGAGTTTGCATATAATAATAGTTATCAATCCAGTATTGGTATGGCTCCATAAAAAGCTTTGTATGGAAGACCATGCAACTCACCGTCATGCTGGTTAGAAACCAGTGAGAAATTTGTGCTTGGGCCAGATGTGATAAGAGAAACCTCAGATAAGATCAAGGTTATCCGACAACGAATGAAGGCTGCCCAAGATAGGCAGAAGAGTTATGCTGATAAGAGGAGAAGAGATTTAAAATTCTCCATTGGCGACTTGGTGTTTGTCAAGATTTCTCCATAAAAGAGCGTGATACGATTTGGTAGAAGAGGCAAGTTAACACCAAGATTTGTTGGTCCATTCCCAATCCTCGAGCAAGTTGGGAATTTGGCATATAAAGTTGAATTACCAGAGAAGATGGCAGGAGTTCATAACGTATTTCATGTTTCCCAGTTAAGGAAATTCGTGCACGACCCCGATATGACTATTTCACCTGATCAGTTGGCTGATATCGAAGTAGAGCCCGAGGCGGTTGGGAATCGCAAGCCGATTCGTATTCTCGAGCACGATATGTAGAAACTTCGAAGGAAAGCGGTGAATCTGGTCAAGGTTCAGTGGGGCGAGGATGAGAACGACTGTACTTAGTAGACAGAGGAGTGCATTAAGAAGATGTATCCAGAACTCTTTGCCTGGTGAGATTTTAATTGCAATTTAGTTTTCTGCATGCTAGGATAGACTTGTTTGTTGTTTTGTATGTTTGATTGTTGTGAATGGTTGGTAGGCATGCGGTATCCTTTGCTTGTTTCTTAGTTAAGGAATTTCGGGGGCGAAATTTCTTGGGGAGGAGGAGAATGTAACGACCAGCATTCTATGCATCGAAGGATCGTAGAATATTTAATTCTTTCTCATGCAAAGTCGTATAGCCATGTAACTTTGGGAGATGACTATTGGGGTCATTTCCCATGTTCATGATTTTTGCCAATTTTTAAATGACCGTTTTGCCCCCAAGCTGATCTTGTTTTGGCCATAACTTTTAATTGGTAAGGTGTTTTGACCTGAAACCACTTCCATTAGATCCAGATGATGGTTTACCTTTTCGTAGAGGGGTCACATATGAAAAACGGACTTAATGTTTGGGAGATATGACTGAAATAAGGTTTAGAAGGTGAAAAACCGCTTAACCGTGCCAAATGAGGTGATTAGTGAATAGGCCCATAACCCATTTCGGGATTAGGGTTGTGGGGAGGCTGAAATGAGTTAGGTTTTCATTCTATTTCAGTTTTCTAGCCGCCATTTACCTCTTAGAAACCCTAACAATGGCCTCCACCTTCTAATTTCATCACAAATCGCTCTCTAATTAAGGATTAAGCTTAGCAACATCAAATCAAGGAGAAATAGCACCATTTTAGAGTTAGAGCTGCTGTTAGACGCTGGAGATCACCCCAAATCAGCGGAGTTTCAGTTTTGATATTTTATTTGTGGCCAAGGTGAGTGATTAGCATTGTTTTTACACTAATTAAGGTTAATTAAGAGTAATTAGTGATAATTAGTGAATTTATACATGATTAAATTCTGGAAAATATTTATAAATTTTGAAATATTGTTTTAGGCCTCTGTTAGAAATTTGGGTTAATTTGATTAAGTTTTGCTAACCCTATCATTAGTTATACTTAAACATGATTGAAGGGAAAACATGGGTTTTGGGTATGTTTGATCTATATTATCATGATTGTTTGTTGTTTTGTTGTTTGTGGATGACTATACATGTTGTTGTGACTGTTTGGAATGGTTTGTAATTGTTTAGAATGAATAGAATGGTCGAAAACACCGTCGTGTGGCGTAAAAACAGTCGGTGGAAGTTGCAGGAAAAATATGCAGGAGCCAGACCGGATCGGATCGCCCCCTCTCCGACCCGACCCGCTCGTGATGATGGAGACCGACCCGACTGCTTGCACCTGAAGCTCTCTGATCGATCCTCTCGTGAATGGTGGCATGGCCCGACCTGATGGAATCATCATTCTCTTAGCCGACCGGCTTGCACAAGCCAAGGGGAGTTTTACCCCGAACAGGAGTCCTATCCAACCCGACCCGAACTAGTGTGACACCACGACCCAGCTTGGAGCACCACGATCTGACCCGATGGAGGGAGCACGACCCAACCCGAACAGAGTTGACGACCATGGACTGAACGAGAAGAAGAGAGTCGATCTGAATAGAAGCTTGTTCCAAACCGATCCGAAGAAGACCAAAACCCGAGATGCACAAGTAGTCCAAATGGGAAGTTATGACTCAGGATCCAGATGGGAACCAACGAGTTAACTTCATGAGTTGGGCTTTGCTGCGGGACGTGTGCTAAGGAGTTGTCAACGTCCATAGCTTTGATTCACCACCGAGAGACGATTGTTAGGTTATAGATCAGTGCAGTGGGGTAGTTATTACTCCATGGGGCAGAGTGATCGTAGCATAGCTATGACCCAGTGCAATGGAGTCGTTATGACTTCATGGGGCAGAGTAGACATAGCAAGGACTAGTGGCTATGGATCAGTGCAGTGGAATCGTCATGACTCCATGGGGCAGAATGATCATAGCAAGGATATGGGTGATCAAAGCAGTGAATATCGTATGCTTTACGCACTGAGTGAGAGATGTGAGGATGGTTGCTATGCTTGATTGTTTGACATCACTATGACATGCACACCCCCACCCCCGTATCTTTACACCATATGTTAGTGTCACCTTAGAGTATGGTGCATCTTGTTGTGCTAACTCTTTGGTTGCAGGTCTAGGTTCAGGTATGGTTTAGTATACCTGTTATTGTTTTGTTTGGCTGCTTATCACTCATACCAGACTTTTGTCTGACCCAGAGTTTTATGTCTCTTCTTATTACTCTGGTGCTCTTAAACGGGCAGACTAGAGACAGGTTAGGTGACTATGCACGAGTAGTTATGCCGGAGACGAGCATGAGGCTTCTACGTATAATATATATAGATATTCTCTCTGTGTCGCTGCTGGTCACTACTTTGGGCATTAGTAGTGTACCTTCCTTATTTTGCTTTAGAGACAGCTTTTAAAAGTTGTAATAACGATGATGTGGAACATAAGCTGTATTTGGATTTTTCGCTGCTATGATGGTTTAGTTTTCAGCTTATGCACTGTCTCGCATGTTTTATGTCAAGTATGTTATTATTATGTTTTATTCCATGCGCTGTGAGACATTCTACAGGTTCCTTGCTAGTTCAAATTCCCTTCTTTCCTTTCTTTGGCGATGTCCCGTGCTGGTTGGATATTGGCACAACGCACTTTCATTGAAATTTCGGCTAGTGCGGGGCAGGCCGTCACACCTATTACCTAGCCTACATATCTGCATCGTCGATGAGTACCAAATGTAATAAGAGAAAACATAAAACATTAGGTCAGACAACAGTCTAGTGTGAGCGATAAACAAATCTCAAATTACAATAAAAATCGTGATAGTTATGCAATAGAGGGTATGGAGAATCATATCTATTCCTCCTACATTCAGAAAGTTAGCATATATAAAGGTATATAGTACTCTATGATAACCATCATAGGTGTATTCTACATCAAAATACTAGGGGTGTCCAGATATCCACAATGAATGCAGCCTCTAAAGTGATAAATAATTAAGTAAACATAGCACCCATCATCCATCCTTACATTTACTCAGTGCATCGAATATACGATAACGCTCTGGTTCCTTGGTACTCGATTTCATGCCACTCAGTCAGCTAGGAACTAAGCTGTACCTACGTACAACCAAAAGTAAGGACCCAGACTTATTTCAAATGAATGCCATAAGTTTACCAAACTTGAAGATAAAAACCCAATCTTTTCAAAATGGACATTGTACTCCTTATCTCTTCTTCCCAAGTATCCATGAAACTGACGTATCGATAATCCCCTTGCATACGTATCCCGCAACAGAGTCTACCTCTAGAACTAATCCTATGACCCCCCACCCCCTGGCTTGGAGTCTCCTTTGTTAGGACAAAATGTAGACAACTGAATTGTCGTCAAGCTTGATCAAACTAAGCATAAACAACCAACACTGAATTAACTATCCCCAACCATCTCTAATAGCTTTCCATCTCTACTCATCATTACCAACCCAGCATCTCAGAGAAAAGTAATCCATCATAGAAGCCTCCCTTCTCATTATGGAATCACCATCATCGAATGATGAATCACTATATCCTTGCCTCCCTCCAAATCTACCTTTCGAAGAATCATCAAGACGAACCCACTGTCGCACAAGCCATCTTGTCTTGCTCTTCAAACCTACATCACCGTCCATGTCAAATTGACCATAATGGCGATAAACACTAGTCAATATCGACCATTTCATCATAGTCAATAATGATTACTCTTGTCATATTTTAACCAAAATTGGATAAACGCATATCAAGTGAAATGTCCGGCATCCATCGTGAAATCCATCTTATCGCCAAGTCCATCTCTTCTCTTCATATCAGTCACCAAGCTCTAAGGTGTTCTGTTGTCAAGTTCGTTGCTAAACACTACTACTGCATTATCGAATCTATTTGTATGCTCTGAAGCTCCTTTAAGAATTATTCTCATTCGTTCGAGTCTATCATCCTTGTGCGCTTAATCAGTATACACCAATGTGTGCATTTAATCGATAAGCACCTCTAACTCTAGAAAACAAGATTTTTCTAGTAATAAATTTCCCACCGTTACCAACTTTTTTGCAAAATCCTTCAGAATTCAAATGGATCAAGAATTACTCTCGAAGATTGCAGAACTAGCTCTTTTTCTCTAGGATCGACCCTTATTTTGTTCGACTAATGATGGTTCGATTTGAACCACCCTAGCCAAAGAAATAGATGTCTTCCTTCGTGCCTAGTTTAGACTTCCAAAATCTAGTCAGTCGATCGAACAGATCGATCCTTAAATATTGGACTGAACTTTGCGCTACAAGACGAAGTCTTATTCCCAAGGCTATAGAATCGGTTAACAGAGACCTGCTTTACTTATCATGCACCAAATATCGAGCTCCCCGTATGCCGCAATTATCGAGGAGAACTATTCTAGAGCAGGAGACTGGGTCTCGCCGCATGCAGTTGATAACCCAGATCGAGCAACACGTGGCTTACCCAAAATCGAATGGCTGCCACGTGGTACACCGATGGATCCAGTTTTCTGCCTATAAATACACCTTTCCAGAAATGGAAAAGGGGATCTTCTCTTTGCAAAAAGTTCATGGTTGGCATTCTAAAAGTAGACTACCATACACTTTGATCAAAAATCATTGTAACACAAGGATTTTGTGTATAATCCACTTCTTTGTCTACTTTCTTCCAATCAAAGCAACCGTAACCTATAATCGATAGTATAAACAGAGATTATAAAGTGGACGTAGGCTTGGTTGAAGCCGAACCACTATAAAATTATTGTGTATCTCCTGTTTTTAATTTTTTAATTTTGTATTTTGTGAATATAATCATGTGTGGACCACACACTTTGGGAGTTGATTGTCACTAGACCAACTTTTGACATCAACACTTTAGTGCGCCAAGTAAGGGTCGAACCTACGCGCAACCACCTTCGGCAATTTCTATAGAAGTAATGGTAAAGCGGAAGAAGGATGCAACATCTTCCCTTGCTCAAACCGATGGCGCAACAGATGCTGCAGTGGAGGCGAGTCTAGAGGCTTCCTCTTATGAAGAACCATCCCAATACTTGACTAAGGACGAGATGGATAGAGTTATGGCTGAGCTCAGAGCACAGATGGTGCACCAGGATGAACTCCTTAAAAACAGCAGGAAATGATGAACAATTTCTTCGCCCGGATGGATGGAAGGTCCAGCAACCAACCATCACTCCCTATAACAGGAGAATCTAGGGTAACAGCTACATTTCCAACCAACGAAATCCAAGCCCCATATTGGTCTACTGCTCTACCACTACCTAGATCAACCCATCTTTCTGGACGACCGGGTCCTGGTTCAACTCAACATCCCGATCAATGCAATATTTGGGTCGACCGGAGCCTAGTTCGATGCAACCTCTGGTTCGCTCTGATATCTTACCACAAACTGGACTTATGCCGCCTCACGTTCGACCTTGCCAGCATGGTGATCCAAGCTTATCTGGGGGAATCAATCCTTTGTCTCTCCAACATCACTCCACCATACTAGTTCTCAATGAGATGGAGGGGAACACTATTGTAAACCACGCTGATATCGCCCTAGGCGGGGGCAATGCCGAACCCCAAGCTGATAAGGCTAACCCAAATCAGTCTATTCCTATCGGCATGGATATAGTTCGTCCCAACATGCATGGCAATCCCGAATCCCCGGACAATCTGGAACCAACAACCAAGGTTGGGGACCACCTTCACCCATCACTCGTGGGCCATACCAAACTAGCCCCAAGAACTCGAGGCATGCTTCCACCCCCTATCGTGACCCTCGCTGAAACCACCAGTGCAGAATTGGATTCATAGAAATGACTTCTTGGGAATGGGAATCAAATCACCAGTATCATTAAGCGCTTCAGCCGAGGCATGACTTCTCAACAAGACGTGGACAACGTCCACCGCAGCCCTTTTACAGGGGAAATCGAGAATTCCTGTAATCCACCTGACTTCAAGCTTCCAGCCTTGGAACCCTACATTGGTAGTACAAATCCTACCATTCACTTTATGCACTATATGTGCCACATGGAATTACTTTCAGCATCGTTCAATGTCATGTTTACCACCTCCATCAAGCAGTTGTTCGGTGAGACCTTACGCTCCTTCTTAGAGAGATTCAATGCGGCTGTAGCATCGGTCGATCGACCTAAATCATCGATGGTGCTTATGGCCGCCATGGCAGGCGTTATAGATATAACAGACTTCAAAATCTCACTTCAGAGGGACCCTCCCTGAGACATTGGAGATTTATGCTCTGAGGCAGACAGGTTCCTCTGACAAGAAGATGCTAATATTGAGATGAAAAGTCTCGACGTACTTGCTACAAAGGAAAGAGCACTATCCACTACTGTCCAAAAAAAAGGAAAGTGGAAAGCCTCGGAAAAGAACGACATGAATGTTCGGTACCGGAGAGAGCCCAAGTATGATAGATACACCAAACTCAACTCCTCACTATTGGACATATACCTCGACGTGCGAGGAACTCTCCCTTTTCCCAAGCCTCCCAGGAGGGAGCCAACTCAAAGAGAGAGTGAATCAGGAAAGCACTGCATGTTTCATGACATGGCAGGTCATGGCACCAATGACTGTAGGAACTTGCGCGATCTCATTGAAGAATGGGTCAGACGTAGTGTAACACCCCACGTCCATTAATGTCACTCACAAAGGGAATGCATTAACTTTCATGGAGCATTTTAAGTGTGTATAGAACAGAAACTTAACAACAAGACAGATATAAACAGTACTAAAACTTTAAAACTTTATTTCATTACAGCGGAAAATACATAAGTTTGATTACATCATCAAAAACCGTAGTCAAAGTACATAATATCCATCTTGACCAAATCAAAGTACATAAATTGAAAGACATAATCCCCAATACAAAATAGCCATAAATAAGAGAGGCTGAACTTTACTTCAGCGAACCAAGCAATCTTCTAAAAGCAGAGATATAGCTATCCAAAATCAAGCTCCACTGGTGCTAGTTCCAACCTGAGCACCTGGGGGGAGGGGGGAAGGAAGGAAAGAGGAGGAAACAAAGGGGGTCAGACATAAAGTCTGGCGAGTGCGATAACTTTAACAATACAATTACCAAAATAACTAGGCTAAGGCATAAGTTGGAAAATAAGGAAATGACTGTGAACAATTGAGTATGGCAGAGTAAACAAGGAAACAAGATGAACTAAGATAATGTTAAAGCGCACCTAAACCACTATAAGATAATTACTATATTGCACCACCACTACTATACTGCACCACCACCAATCACCCTAAGGTTGATCCCGCCTACAGAACTTAAATATGATAATGGTAGTTCCGTGCACCCCTAGTTGCTTTCATAGGTGCCGCCTGCCCCTATCTCCACTAGGTGTACCCATTACCCCCCATGCGATCGGCTCCCTAACTCGTAGATACCTGTGTTGGCCCCACAGTGGGGTGTATCACTCCCCAAAGTGGCAACCCGATACCACAAATAATGCATGGCTTATACCTACACGATGCAACAACGTCTTACCTACCAGCCCGGGTCCACACACGCATATGAACCCATCGGACTTGCGTTGCAACCGCTTACCCGGTTTGGCCTCTTACAGTCAATCCCAGTATACGTGTCCCGTCCTCGACTTGGGTTGAGCCATAAAGATACGTATGGTTTACTGGTTGAAACGGGCCCCTCATTACTTGACACAAGCTATCCACCTAAGCTTGGTCCCCTCTAGTACATCCCACTTAACCCTCTTCTTATTGATGTTCACTTACATGTTTCAATTTTGGTTAAGTGTTTCTAATCGTATTTCAATGCCACTTTCAGGGCACCCACTTAATTCCACATGCTACCCAAGGCACCCACTTAACCCCCTCATGTCCCACTACATGTTTATCTGGTTAAGTGTTTCTTAATTCATTAAGACCGTAACCTCATAAAGACCTCCCACAATAGACTGGCATTTGTGGCAGCTAGATTTGCCGAGCGGGTCCGGGTAGTCTTACACCACAAAAGAGCATAACCTCGTATCTTTACAACTGTTACGCATTTAATTTATGCCAAAGACCTCCCACATTAGACTAGCATTTGTGGCAGCTGGATTTGTCGGGTGGGTCCGGGCAGTCTTACACCACAAAAGAGCCTAACCTCGTGTCTTAGACGATTAATTACTCCTAATTAATCATTCCCCCAATTTGAATTAATTTCCCTATTC
The DNA here is from genome assembly GCA_030737875.1 of Allium sativum. Classification (NCBI taxonomy): domain Eukaryota; kingdom Viridiplantae; phylum Streptophyta; class Magnoliopsida; order Asparagales; family Amaryllidaceae; genus Allium; species Allium sativum. Next base: position 153,965,763 of record CM060909.1, on the reverse strand, counting down.
AAATTATCAATCAATTCCAAATTTAACGATGTCCATAATTGACTCAATTATGTCCATCTATTTATGGTATGCAAAATCATACCAATTTCATCACAAATTTATTTTATGCCATTTAAGGCATTTATGCCCATTTCTCAATATTAAATCTTTTAATATTATCCCATGGCCCCACGTTTTACGTTTGTTCGTTTAACGTAAAATATATGTTAAACTCGAATAGTCTAACTCATGGAATAAAGAGAAAACATCACAACATACATATAGATAAAACTAGATCTAAACATAAGGGGTGAACTGGCATGTGTGAATGATGTTCTACATCTAAAACTTGCATAGGCCAAAGTTACAACTTGCATGAAACTACATATGTCATAAATCCAAATCTAAAGGTGTGAACTTGTTTAGATAATGGTCACAAACTTGCATAAATCATGTATGTCATGGATCTACATCCAAAGGTGTAAAATTGCATAGGCAATAACCACAAACTTGCATAACATGATTCATATTCCAAACTTATATATTTATATAAATTTGCATATGTGATTTATGCAACATAACAATGGTGTAAACTTACATATAAACATGTAAACTAGCATGTAGAATTTATCATAGAACTCACACATGTCATAGCCTAACTTTAGATCAAATTTTCACATAAACTAGATGTCATGAAACATGTAAGGTTACATATAATTTTCCCCAACTTGCATATGATTCATGTTTAAATCAAAATCTAAACTTGCATACATACATATGATTTATCATATGAATCAACATAACCAAACTAGCATATGAACAACATGATGATTTGATTATACATAAGCCAATCATAGAATTACCACATAGATGGTAGCATCATAACTTTACAACATAGCTGATTACAATATAACATCATAGAATTTACAACATATATGATAACATCACAATTTTACAACATAATTATGACATGCGGTCAATAATTCACATCATATCTATATAATCCGCATCATAACTTAATCCAATTAAATTGCTAATTATTTTATTAAAGAAATCGAACTCACAAGAAGAAGGTCTTACGTTCTGAAATCTGAGTTCAGAATTTGATTAAGCTTGCCTTTGTAGTAGATTCGTTGTTGTTTAGATTAATGTTGAATAGAACTGAATTGATTAGCTGTTCTTCCTCTCTAATTGGTGGCGGCTACTGTAGGTTACAAGATGCCAGCATGACGGCCATAGTTTCAGTTTTTATTTTGATTTAGGGTTTGAGTCTACCCATGTTTATATAGAATTTTAATTTAATTATAGCCATCGAATGATCTTAGGGTTAATCAAAACCATTCAGTCGGGATAGGGTGACACCTCAGCCCTAATGACTCAGTAAGGCGTCAGAAAGGACTCAGCAATGAGCCACAACATGGATCAGACTGAACCAGAAAGCTGTGCAGACCTGCTGCTCGGCATGGGCGCACTTGGCAGGTGCGCCAGTGCAAATTTTGTACTGGCGCACTTCCCAAGTGCGCCAATGCAATCTTTTTTTCTCTCTTATTTTGCCGCCTAACTTCGTTCGTCCATATCTCCTTCATCCAATATCCGTTTCCCGCAAACTCGGACTCTATCTCAACCAGAATTCCGAGACGAACACAATGGCGCAACCCATTTCCCTTAATTCTCACGTCTAAGATTAATTATTCTTTAATTTAGTTAATTCGATTATTCAAAAATCCGGGGTGTTACATTCTCCCCTCCTTAAAGGATTTCGCCTCCAAAATCTCCAAGCTAAGGAGAATGCATATCCTAACATCCAAACAACCATCTACTCGACCATCAAACACAGGCATCCATTGTCCTTATTAAATTCCTAATGTTGTATGAACATATGCAAGAAGTGTGCGTATATGTTCCTTATCTAATGCAAAATCAGGCGGTCTATTGATTCAGTTGACCTCCTTAATGCAAACCATGACAGTGCCATGCATCCATTATGTATGCGAAAGAACCCTATCGATACATATTATTTCTACATGTGTGCACAACCATTCACCAAAATGCAGCATCCATATGATAGTACAACCATTATACATCCATTAACTTAAATATGCACACACATTTATATGCAATATGCAATATGAAGTGACTGAGTTGATCTAGTGCCTAAAGTGTGTGTATATGCATCCACGAGCAACCACTACCAAACACTTGCATCCACATGCATCCATCATACATAACATGTCTCAAACACATGTTTTAACCATAGGACTACCCTATCTAACGGTCTAAGATACTTGCGAGAGGATATACTAAAGATAAAACAAGTGCAAGCTAAGCGATAAAGGAGAAATTAAAAGACATACCCTCGAAAAGAAAAGGGTACAATGAACGCATCTTCGTTTCCATTTCCCCAAGTAGCGTTGCTCTCATCATCTCCCCATTGCATTTTGACAAGCTTGACCTCTTGATTCCTCAACTTCTTAATCTCCGACCCAAGAATGCACGTAGGAGCTCGTCGAATCGTCGCATCACGCTTGATCTCCACCTCTCTAAGCAAGCTCGGCTCTACCACTTCCGTGGTCTCATGCAAGCACTTCCTCAAATGTGATACATGGAATACATCGTGTACACCACTAAGTCTCTCGGGCAACTCCACTCTATACGCCATCTGTCCAATCCTCTCCTTAATAGGAAACGACCCTACGAACCTTGGTGCTAACTTCCCAACGGACCCAAAGCGAACCACATTCCGTAATGGAGACACCTTGACAAAGACCATGTCCCCAATATCAAACTCAAGATCTGTCCTCCTCTTGTCCGCATACGATTTCTGCCAATCTTGCGCCGTCTTCATCCTCCTTCGAATCAGATCGATCTTCTCCGAAGTCTCTCTAATCATATCGGGTCCAAGCAAGATCTTATATGTAGATTCCCACCAACATGTAGGCGAATGACACGGCCGTCCATAAAGAGCCTCGAACGGTGCCATGCCAATGCTAGACTGGAAGCTATTATTATATGTGAACTCTACCAACGGAAGATGTTCCTCCCATGTACCTCCGAAGTCTAAGACACACAACCTCAACAAGTCCTCTAGAATACGATTCACCCTCTCGGTCTGGCCCTCCGTCTGAGGATGATATGTGGTGCTCAAACATAACTGAGTCCCTACCGCCTCTTGCAAGCTTTTCCAAAATTCGCTAGTAAAGATAGGATCGCGGTCGCTCACTATGCTAGAAGGAACACCGTGCAAACGAACTATCTCTCGAAGTATACGGAGGCTAACCATGGAGCAGTCCTCTTACTCTTTACGGGAATGAAATGGGTGCTCTTAGTAAGTCTGTCTACCACGACCCAAATCCCCGTATTACCCTTCCTCGATCTCGGTAACCCATCAACAAAGTCCACCAAACACTTTCCCACTTCCATTGTGGGACCTCCAATGGGTGAAGCAACCCACCGGGCTTCTTTTGCTCTGCTTTACTTGTTGGCACACCAAGCACCTAACGACAAACTCGGCCACATCCCTCTTTATACCGGTCCAAAAGTAAACTCGTCTCATGTCCATGTGCATCTTGTCCCCGCCGGGATGGATGGTCATCTTCGAACGATGTGCATCATCAAGAATGGTCTTCCTCAAATTCCCGTCCCGTGGTACATAAAGTCTACCATCCCTACGTAACCAACCCTTATCATCTAGGGTATACCTACGGAGATGGCTCGATGACTCCCCTCTTTTGAGCTTTTCTACCAACTCAACCAACTGTAGGTCATCTCGCTATGCCTCGCCAATCCGTCCCAAAAGCGTAGGTCTGACCTCTAAGGATGCTAGCAAACCAGGTACAAAGTCAACGAAAGGTCTAAAGTCAAACGTAGAGATGAACTCTAAGCTTCGCCGCTCAACAAACAACGGACTCAAGGATAACCTCTTCCTACTTAAGGCGTCTGCCACCACGTTACTCTTGCCAGGGGTATATGCTATCTCGAAATCGTAGGACGCTAAGAATTCCATCCACCTTTGCTGCCTTAAGTTCAAGTCCTTCTGAGAGAACAAGTATTTTAGCGATTTGTGGTTAGTGAACAATTCGAATTTCTCGCCAAGAAGATAATGGCGCCAAGACTTAAGCGCGAAAACAATAGCGGCCAACTCTAGGTCATGTGTAGGGTAATTTCTCTCATGCACTCTCAACTGCCTTCCACCATAGGCTATTACCTTTCCCTCTTGCATTAAGACTGCGCCTAGTCCTATCCCACAAGCATCGGTATAAACGGTAAATGGCTTACTCCCATCTGGCAACACTTAGACTGGGGCTGTGGTCAAAACTCTCTTTAAACATTGGAACGCATCATCACAATCTACGTCTCATGTGAAAACTAGGTTCTTCTTCGTCAAGCGTGTTAATGGGGCTGATATCTTTGCGAAGTCTTTGATAAACTTCCTATAGTAGCCAGCCAACCCAAAGAAACTCCTCACCTCGGTAGCATTTTTAGGAACCTTCCAATCTTGGATGGCAACTACCTTCGCGGGATCCACAGCTATCCCTTCTGTGGAAAACACGTACCCTAAGAATCGCACTTCTTTCCTCCAAAAGTGACATTTAGAAAATTTAGCTTTAAGGCTATGCGCTCGAAGAGTCTCCAACACTTCCCTAAGATGTAGGGCATGCTCTTCCTCGCTCTTAGAAAAGATCAAGATGTCGTCCACAAAGACTACCACGAATTTATTAAGGTACTCCCTAAACACCCTATTCATCAAGTCAACAAAGTATGCGGGGGCGTTTGTCAAACCGAAGGGCATCACAAGCCATTCGAAGAAGCCGTCTGGAGTCCTAAAGGCAGTCTTGTCTATGCTATCCTCAGCCACTCTCAACTGATGGAAACCAGTGGCTAAGTCCAACTGCGAAAACACTGAGGCGCCAACTAACTGATCGAAGAGATCGTCAATCCTCGGCAGTGGGTATCTATTCTTCTTAGTAAGCTTATTGAGTTCTCTATGGTCCACACAAAGTCTAAGGGACCCATCTGCCTTCGTGGAAAATACTACTGGAGCACCCCACTCCGATATACTACGTCTGATGAACCCTTTCTCAAGCAATTCTTTCACTTGCTTACTGAGTTCTCTTCTCTCTCTTGGAGCCATGTGGCGCACTGGCAATGCACCTAGCTTTGCATTATCTACTAGATATATTCGAAAGTCTATCTCACGTTTTTGGGGGTAAACCCCTCACCTCATCAAAGACATCAACATATTCACGGACTATACGAACATAATGTAAATCATCATCGGATGCATCAAGGGATTCTAGGTAGCTAAGCATTACTGGTCCTCTAGGGTCACAAGAAATATCAAGGGTCTTTCCAAAACGAGTCAATAATCTAACTACCCTTCTTTCACAATCTAGGATGGCCCCGTATCTAGTTAGCCAATCCATACCTAGAATCAAGTCGTTGCCCATGAAGCCAAGAACAAGGCGTTGCATTCAAACCCAACGCCCAAGATAAACACTCTCAAATCCCGACAAATCATAGAAAGATGAGCCGAGCCGCCAATAGGATTTGAGACTACTAAGGGATCTATAACTAGACGAGTATCTAGGTGCAGTATTTCAACTAATGATGTAGAGATAAACGAATGTGATGCGCCAGAATCGAATAAAGTACGGACAGGATGATCAAACAGAAAAACTAAACTTTCAACGGAAATTGCTCTACCTCGTTCTTGCAGCGGTGGGACCATGAGGGCCTGAACTTGTCCCCTTGCCTGCCCTGGTTCCATAAGAGCCTGCACCTGTCCTCCCGAGGTAGACCCTGCCCTCTGCCCTTTCTTTGGGTAGTCCTTAATCAGATGTTCCGCTTCGCCACAGTGGAAACAACCAGTCTTCTTTTTCTTCCTACAATCTTTGCTTAGATGGCCAGGTGCCCCACAGTTAAAGCATATTTTCCTTCCCTTAGCATTGTTGCCTTTACCACCTTTCTTGTTATGTTGTTGCTGTTGCGGTTTCTTTTGATCCCCTTTCTTCTCGGGTGCCTTATTAGCATTGGTGCCCTTCTCCTCTTCGTGCATAAGCGCCATGTCAACTAGTCTCTCAAAGGTAGCCCCCATGGGGATGTGGGTCATAGCTAACCCATGAAGCGGCTCATTCAAACCCTTAACAAATCTCAGGGCCTTTTTTTCCTGGAGTATTCAACAAGTCTAAGCCAAATCTCGCCAACTGGTTGAACTTGTTGACGTATTCTTTCACCGATAGACTCCCTTGCTTCAATGCCAAAAATCTTTCCATGTATAGATTCTCTTCAGCCCGTGAGAGAAACTTCGCCTCAAACCTCCGCCTGAAATCTGGCCACGTATCAACTGGACGCTCTCCGTTAGTAACCTCCTACCAAAACGAGGCCTCATCCTTCATCAACCAAGCAGCTAACTGGTCCTTTCTTCCATCATCCACTTCAAAGATCCCAAAAAATTCTTCCACCTCCTTTAGCCAATTACGAGCTTCAACAAATGTCTCCGTCCCGTGAAAAGGTTTTCCACCCATTGCCCTAAAGTCCTTACATATCTTTGCAAAAGTATCGACACGAGGAGGAGGAGGAGGAGGATTTGCTGGACCTGCAGTGGTGGCCCTAGTCTCCAAATACCTCCTAAACCATCCTGGTATCGTTATTCCCTTGGGTATCTCGGGAATTCCAGACATGCTGAAACGAAAAAGGAAAGATTCAATACAAAAGAATCGAAGGAAAGATATATGGCTCTTGGGGTTATGCTTTCCAAAATAAGCTTTTCTCTTGAAAATACATTCCTTAAAACGTACTTTTGAAGGTACTTCTTTATAGAAGTTGTTTTTCAGAAACACTTTTCAAAATTCATATCTGTTCTGGTAACCTTCAGCTCTGATACCACGTGTAATACCCCACGTCCATTAATGTCACTCACAAAGGGAATGCATTAACTTTCATGGAGCATTTTAAGTGTGTATAGAACAGAAACTTAACAACAAGACAGATATAAACAGTACTAAAACTTTAAAACTTTATTTCATTACAGCGGAAAATACATAAGTTTGATTACATCATCAAAAACCATAGTCAAAGTACATAATATCCATCTTGACCAAATCAAAGTACATAAATTGAAAGACAAAATCCCCAATACAAAATATCCATAAATAAGAGAGGCTGAACTTTACTTCAGCGATCCAAGCAATTTTCTAAAAGCAGAGATATAGCTGTCCAAAATCAAGCTCCACTGGTGCTAGTTCCAACCTGAGCACCTTGGGGGGGGGGGAGGAAGAAAAGACGAGGAAACTAAGGGGGTAAGACATAAAGTCTGGCGAGTGCGATAACTTTAACAATACAATTACCAAAATAACTAGGCTAAGGCATAAGTTGGAAAATAAGGAAATGACTGTGAACAATTGAGTATGGCAGAGTAAACAAGGAAACAAGACAAACTAAGATAACGTTAAAGCACACCTAAACCACTATAAGATAATTACTATACTGCACCACCACTACTATACTGCACCACCACCAGTCACCCTAAGGTTAATCCCGCCTACAAAACATAAATATGATAATGGTAGTTTCGTGCACCCCTAGTTGCTTTCAAAGGTGCCGCCTGCCCCTATCTCCACTAGGTGTACCCACTACCCCCCATGCGATCGGCTCCCTAACTCGTAGATACCAGTGATGGCCCCACATTGGGTGTATCACTCCCCAAAGTGGCAACCCGATACCACAAATAATGCACGGCTTATACCTACACGATGCAACAACGTCTTAGCTACCAGCCAGGGTCCACACACACGCATATGAACCCGTTGGACTTGCGTTGCCACCGCTAACCCGGTTTGGCCTCTTACAGTCAAGCTCAGTATGCGTGTCCCGTCCTCGACTGGGTCGAGCCCACAAAGATACGTATGGGTTACCGGTTGAAACAGGCCCCCTATTACTTGACACAAGCTATCCACCTAAGCTTTGTCCACTCTAGTACATCCCACTTAACCCTCTTCTTATTGATGTTCACTTACATGTTTCAATTTTGGTTAAGTGTTTCTAATTGTATTTCAAATGCCACCCAAGGCACCCACTTAATTCCACATGGCACCCAAGGCACCCACTTAACCCCCTCATGTCCCACTACATGTTTATCTGGTTAAGTGTTTCTTAATTCATTAAGGCTGTAACCTCATAAAGACCTCCTACATTAGACTGGCATTTGTGGCAGCTGGATTTGCCAGGCGGGTCCGGGCAGTCTTACACCACAAAAGAGCCTAACCTCGTGTCTTTACAACTGTTACGCATTTAATTTATGCCTAAGACCTCCCACATTAGACTGGCATTTGTGGCAGCTGGATTTGCCAGGCGGGTCCGGGCAGTCTTACACCACAATAGAGCCTAACCTCGTGTCTTAGACGATTAATTACTCCTAATTAATCATTCCCCCAATTTGAATTAATTTCCTTATTCAAATTGTCAATCAATTCCAAATATAATGATGTCCATAATTGACTCAATTATGTCCATCTATTTATGGTATGCAACATCATACCAATTTCATTACAAATTTATTTTATGCCATTTAAGGCATTTATGCCCATTTCTTAATATTAAATCTTTAATATTATCCCATGGCCCCACATTGTACGTTCGTTCGTTTAACGTAAAATATACGTTAGACTCGAATAGTCTAACTCATGGAATAAAGAGAAAACATCACAACATACATATAGATAAAACTAGATCTAAACATAAGGGGTGAACTTGCATGTGTGAATGATGTTCTACATCTAAAACTTGCATAGGCCAAAGTTACAACTTGCATGAAACTACATATGTCATAAATCCAAATCTAAAGGTGTGAACTTGTTTAGATAATGGTCACAAACTTGCATAAATCATGTATGTCATGGATCTACATCTAAAGGTGTAAACTTGCATAGACAATAACCACAAACTTGCATAACATGATTCATATTCCAAACTCATATATTTATATAAACTTGCATATGTGATTTATGCAACATAACAATGGTGTAAACTTACATCTAAACATGTAAACTAGCATGTATAATTTATCATAGAACTCACACATGTCATAGCCTAACCTTAGATCAAATTTTCACATAAACTAGATGTCATGAAACATGTACGGTTACATATAATTTTCCCCAACTTGCATATGATTCATGTCTAAATCAAAATCTAAACTTGCATACATACATATGATTTATCATATGAATCAACATAACCAAACTAGCATATGAACAACATGATGATTTGATTATACATAAGCCAATCATAGAATTACCACATAGATGGTAGCATCATAACTTTACAACATAGCTGATCACAACATAACATCATAGAATTTACAACATATATATAACATCACAATTTTACAACATAATTATAACATGCGGTCAATAATTCATATCATATCTATATAATCCACATCATAACTTAATCCAATTAAATTGCTAATTATTTTATTAAAGAAATCGAACTCACAAGAAGAAGGTCTTGCATTCGGAAATCTGAGTTCTGAATTTGATTAAGCTCGCCTTTGTAGTAGATTCGTTGTTGTTTAGATTTATGTTAAATAGAACTGAATTGATTAGTTGTTCTTCCTCTCTAATTGGTGGCGGCTACTGTAGGTTACAAGATGACAGCATGACGACCATAGTTTCAGTTTTTATTTTGATTTAGGGTTTGAGTCTACCCATGTTTATATAGAATTTTAATTTAATTATAGTTGTTGGATGATCTTAGGGTTAATCAAAACCATTCAGTCGGGATAGGGTGACACCTCAGCCCTAATGACTCAGCAATGAGCCACAACATGGATCTGACTGAGCCAGAAAGCTGTGCAGACCTGCTGCTCGGCCTGGGCGCACCTGGCAGGTGCGCCTGTGCAAATTTTGTACTGGCGCACTTCCCAAGTGCGCCAGTGCAATCTTTTTTTCCTCTTGTTTTGCTGCCTAACTTCGTTCGTCCATATCTCCTTCATCCGGTATCCGTTTCCCGCAAACTCGGACTCTATCTCAACCAGAATTCCGAGACGAACACAATGGCGCAACCCATTTCCCTTAATTCTCACGTCTGAGATTAATTATTCTTTAATTTAGTTAATTCGATTATTCAAAAATCCGGGGTGTTACACGTAGAGAGCTACCCGAGTATGTTAAGAAAGCTGCAATATCCGCACCTCCACAACTACCCTCCCGTGCTCCTCAGAATGGTCCCCATGCTCCTCGGAATGGGAAGGATCCTATGCACAGCAATTGCCACATCATTATCAACTGATTTGTATTATATCATTGTGGATACACCACATCTCTTAGGATATAAGAAATGCATTTTTGATTTTAAAATAATGTGGCTATATTGAAGTACACACGTATCGAATTAGGATTTAATCCCAAGGCATGCTTTGGATTCAACTATAGATCCATCAGGATTTGTTCTGTCTTGTAATAATCATTGGAAGCAATAAGATCTACCTCTCGAACATGGATTATGTTTGATGAATATAAGTACTTTGCCAAAATGTGGTAGAGTTCTCAATCTAAAACCGACCATGGCTTATGCTCGTCCCTAAGGTATGGCTAATTAATACCTAGATATATGATTCACACGGCAGGATGTGACGAACTTAACTCCCTCTCAAAGAGAGTATGGTTTATACTCAATCTTCTACCTAAGGTATGGCTAATACCAATACTAAAACTCTACTTGTCAGGATGTGACAAGCTTAGCTCTCTTTCAATAAGAGTATAGATGATACATGAACCAAACTACCTTGTCAGGATTTAATGAGTAAACCCCAAGACTCGAGTATGGTTTATACTCAATCTCTTGGCAAGGATCACACCCCGAGCATGACCTCTATTCAATCCCCGAGTATGGCATACACCTGACAAATCAAGTTACCATACCAGGATTTGGCAAGATAACTCGATCCATGCTTGAGTATGGTTTACTCATCCTTATCTTCCGGGTATGGTTGATACCTCCTAGTTGTCAAGATGTGGTAGACTTAACTCTTTTCTAAAAATGAGTATGGTTTATACTCTGCCTCTCGGTATGGTTTATACTTCTCTTTAGACTTCCAGTCTATCCCCATGATTGGAATGGTTCGGTGAGATATTGGTCTTTCTAGTCTTCTCTAAAATACGATCTGGCATGGTCATTGGTTTTTGGTATTATCATTTCTCTTTTACGGCCTTAATACGATCGTTAACGATCATCGGTTTTCTCGCCATCTTGTAATATGTTTCGGCATAACCATGGATTTCTGGATTTTTATGCATCATTCTCCAGAAGATCCAGAACACGCCTTTCTTTATAAAGGAATATATATTATTGAAGGCAAAATGTTGACCAACTTTTTGGCAAAAGGCGTCACAACTCAAATGGATAAAGACTTACTCTCGAAGATTGCAAAACTGGATCTTTCTCTCTAAGATCGACCCTTATTTGGTTCGACTAATAATGGTTCATTCCGACCCATCCTAGCTAAAGAAATAAATGTCTTCCTTCGAGCCCAGTCTAGACTTCCAAAATCTAGTCGGTCGATCGAACAGATCGATCCTTAAATATCAGACCAAACTTTGCACTACAAGACAAAGTCCTATTCCCAAGGCTACAGAATTGGTCAATAGTGACCTGCTCTACTTTTCATGCACCAGATTTCGAGCTCCACGTACGTTGCAATTACCGAGGAGAACTATTCTAGAGCAGGAGAATAGGTCCCAAGGCATGCAGCTGATAATCTAGATCGAGCGACATGTGGCTTACTTAAGATCGGATGGCTGCCACGTGGTACACCGATCGATCTGGGTTTTTGCCTACAAATACACCTTTCCATAAATGGAAAAGGGGATCTGCTCTTTGGAAAAAGTTCATGGTTGGCATTCTAAAAATAGCCTACCATACAATTTGATCAAAAAAAATCGTTGTAACACAAGGATTTTGTGTATAAGCCACTTCTTTCGCTACTTTCTTCCAATCAAGGCAACTGTAACTTGTAATCGACAGTATAAACAAAGTTTATAAAGTGGATGTAGAATTGGCTGAATCCGAACCACTATAAAATTGTTGCGTATATCCTGTGTTTATTTGTTCTCTTTTTTATTGTGTGAATATACTTGTGTGTGGACCACACACTTTAGGGGTTGACTGTTACTAAACCAACTTTTGACGTCAAAACCCACAAACTGTGCTTTTAACTAAACTAAGAAAACAATTCAAGCATGTAACCAACAGTCATACAAATTCCTAAACTGGAATACATGCATTCATATAGCATCAATGAAGCAAGTAAAACCTATCAAGAACAATCGAAGTGGAATAAGTATCAAAATATCCATAAATTAATAGTGTGGTTAAAATAATGCATAATAGCGCGAAAACAGATAAAATGTAATATTCAGGTTAAAATCTAACTTAAATCATTTTTAATATTTGTATTCATTAAGTACCAAGTGCAACCATCCTAGAAATTCTATTTTACAATCAAAAATCTCATATGAACATCAATTTTATATTGTACAAATAATTACTTCAACGAGAGACAATATCACTCAACTAAATCAAATCAGCCTGAACATACTCCAACGTGTAGCGCTCGCTAATATGAGTTGAAGGAAGAAACAATGCCCAAATCAGACCTCATATGAGTAAATTACGTACGATTTAAGTTAACAGATTAAATTAAACAATCAATTAACAAATTAACTTAAGCTAACTATATTCATTAATTACACTAACCCTTCTTCTTCCTAATGTCCTTCACACGTACATGTCCGTGTCAAATAAGTTCACTTCCTCTCCATTCTCCCACTTCAATAACTCCTTCAATAGACCATGAATCGACAAACCAACAAGTGCGGCAAACTCCACAATGCCTGATCATCGCAATGCACACTAATCCCTTGAGTCCGGCCTCCTCAACCAAAATGCATCCCCCATGATGCATCGTACAGATTTCAACCTACCCCATAACACGTGAATTCCATTCTAAGATCAGACCCAAATCTGATAACTCAATAAGTTGCTAATCAATGAGAGCAATGCAATGGTAGCCTCCTATCCATCAGCGGTTGCTCCTAAGGGTGAGCATTATTCGTTTAAACCAAATAAACCAACAAAACCAGTTTATTTTGGTCGGTTTGGTTCGGTTTTGAAATTAAATTGGTTTGTAATCGGCCCGAAAAAATATTAAGTTCGGTTATTGGTTTAACCAAATTAACCAAACTTTTACTATATTTTCAAAATTATCAATATTATAATAAATATTTTAGGTTAGTTTAGTTATCGAAGTAAATTTTATTCATCACCTATGTGTCAAAATTAATATCATAAAGCATAAAGATCATAAATAATAATAATCTAATCATGTATTTATAATTTATTTTAAATTATAGTGAATATTTCAAACAAAAAGGTGTAAAACATTTTTAGTTTGGTTTAATTGGATAACCAACCGAACCAACCAAACTTAATTTGGTTGGTTTGGTTTGGTTTTCATTTTTATTGGTTTTAGTTTGGTTTAACAAATTTCATCATCGGATAAACCAAACTAACCAAACGCTCACCCCTAGTTGCTCCAAACTATGGAAGAACCAAACCTAGCCATGGATATTGGCACGACTACCACAAGAATCAGCATCACTCCATACATCGAGCACATGTGATCGAAGAGAGTCCCAATACAAATCCGATGGAATCGATTTTGTATTTTTTTCGTTGTGTGAATCATTAAATTTTTCACAGTTAAGTTATACCCTGTAAGAAAATATTTTTCTTTTCTTTAGCCTGAGACCTACATCTAAATAAAAGACTTAACAATGGAAGAGTTAAAAGTTTGTGCGTATACCAAATGATTGTAAGTTTAAAAATAGATGAAAATGACTCTACCAAATATATTTTTATTTATAAAGATGTGTGTGAGATCAGTATACTAATTAATTCAAGGTTCAATTATATGGAAGTAAAAAATCTTTGTAAACCACATTTTTAGTATGAGTAAAAAATGTTCTTTGAATATTTCCATTTTGTACTAAAACTTGTCATGAATGAATAGATTAAAGAAATAAGACAACTTTTTATTCTATGACAAATTTTTGTCATATTCAACAAGATAAATCAACAATTGTAGTTTTTAGCTTTTTGAAAGCATGTTGTATTATTTTCTTACAGTTGGTTAAAGAAAAACTAAATATGTTGCCTGCTGATTCGTGTATCTCTTTCTTTTGCATTACATCTCTTCTAATGAATCTTGGAGGTGAAGTTAAATTCTGTTGAGTTTGCATAATTATGTTATAGGCTGTTAATTGATAAATAAGAATAAATTTAATCTCGTAAGAATCTTAATAATGAATCAAATATGGAAAATAAAGAATTCAGTTGACAAAAGTAGCACAGGTGCATCCCATTAATAGCCTCAGCAAATAATGTGACATTTTGATAACTATCCATTATCATATGTAAAGCTTTAAATGATAAGAGTTTCATAAAGAAATTTCACCGACAAAATAGCGGCTATAAAAGTAAACATCTTGTACACATAATTAGAAACCTATGCAAATAATGTGGCACTTATATTTGTATAATATACAACAATGTTTTATGTCTCTTTCATTCATTTATTTATCTTAGCCCAACGAGAACACTTAGTGCATGACATAGTAATGCCCAAAAAAAATCTGATATATGATTCATAGTGTCAACTATCGAGTAATGATCCAAGCCAAAAGGAATACTTAATACATGTTTTGGTTAGTATAAATAATAGAATGTGTAATAGAAAATGCATATTTACATCAATTTTAAAATGAAAATGGTAAAAAGGGAAATGCAAAAAAAAGAAACTTACATCATGACATGCATAAAAAAAGGAAAATGAAATTGCTGAAGGATAAAAATGGCACATTTGAAATTTCAAGTAACAGAAGTTTAATATGGGAACAACTGTTGTAGAAGGAAAAATATTGTCACATACTGTTAATAGCCTGAGCATTACATGAGCTAGTAAATATGCTTGGTAGTCAATTCATGTGATTTATAGACTTAGCAACCCGTTGAACCTTTTTTGGTATTGTCTATCAAAGAGGTTTCCCTGGATGCAATATGAATATGTTTCAAGTAATGATTGTCATAAATTATATTAAATTCAATAAATGTAAGTAGGATATCTGCATTAAATTAAGAAAATAATGGGACAATTTGGTAAGTGCCCATCATCAAAAGATGAAAAATTATTTAGGATATATAAATAATTTTAGGTATCAAATTTCAGAGATAATTACATTGTCCATAAAAGTAGACTTATATCCTACATACCATTAAAAGCCTAAGTAAATAATATGGCAATTATATATCAAATTTCAGAGATAATTGTTGATTTAGTGATCTAAGAAAAAAATACCTAATGTAGGGTTAACTACAGGACTGTAAAAAAGGAAATTAATAGAATATGCGCTTAAAAATGCAAACGCTCGAAAGAAAAATGCACAGAATGGTGTTGATTTAATGTAGGGAGGTTCCCTTCTTACTCAAATTGTCTGTCAAATTTCTCGCGTTCTCGCTACTTTCCCAAACCATTCTCAAAATTTTCGGAATCCAAATTCCTGTTGTTTTCTTTCTCGATCTGAGTTTTTGGATCTGACTTTCCAGATTTAAATCACTCATTCGCAACCACATATTCTTGGATCTACAAATTTCTCATTTCATAACTGTTCTCATTCCCTAATCGCTTTCATCCTTAAGGTACTTTGGTTATGTAATTGTTTTTTATTTGATCCAATTACATGTTGATTTTGATTTTATAGTTTGTTATTTTATTATTTGCTACTCCGATTTCGATTTTTCTCTTGTGTAAAGATGTAAAATCAAACTGCAAATTTGTGTATTTAGATGTGTAATTAATAATTATTTGATTTCTCCATTCTTATTAGGCAGTTTAGATTACCTATTTCATGTTGATTTTTTTCTAGTTATTTTTTGTTGGATGATTTTACTGTTATTAATATACACGGCCAAATCTTGGATGCAACTTTATAATGTTGATAATTTGTTTTTTGATATGACATAGAACACCGTTAGACTTAGATTGGATTGGCATTTGTTACTACTGCAAAAAAAAAAATGAATTTATTTACCATATGTAACATTGTTTGGTGGATTTGGTATTTTACAAAAATAATCTTTGCTAAAACTAGACAACAGGCTGTAAGAAAGAGATAGTAAGAAGTGGTCCTCATCAAAGAAACTGGAAATTGTCTTAATACCATGTCAGTTATTCTATTGATTCCAATATATCATAACTTATCACTGGTTGACAACAAATTTGTAATTTATTTTAAAAGAGAAACTTAGCATAAAACCATTTTTGAAATGGTCTGTACTCAATTTTGCAAAACATTAAATAGATTCTGCGAAACTGTCATGCATTGCTAGCTAATATCATCATTTCACCATATGTAACATTGTTTGGTGGATTTGGTATTCTACAAAAATAATCTTTGCTAAAACTAGACAACAGGCTGTAAGAAAGAGATAGTAAGAAGTGGTCCTCAACAAAGAAACTGGAAATTGTCTTAATACCATGTTAGTTATTCTATTGATTCCAGATATATCATAACTTATCACTGGTTGACAACAAATTTGTAATTTATTTTAAAAGAGAAACTTAGCATAAAACCATTTTTGAAATGGTCTGTACTTAACTTTGCAGAACATTAAATAGATTTTGCGAAATTGTCATGCATTGCTAGCTAATATCATCATTTCTTTTGGATGCAGATTTTTGTCTAGATCGATTGATATCATCTCCATTACTTCAGGTTAGCATATTTTCTTCTCACCAGCTATTTTGATTCTTATTTTATATTATTTTTATTTTGGAACCATCAATATCATAAAAATATGTTGATCTTTATTGGGAAGATATTTTAGGTTAATATCATAAAGCAACACCTCTCCTTCGTCATCCATACTCCATCGCAACGTCCTGCCTCCTAAGTGCCTACCCACAACTTATCCAAAGAGACTTGTTTCAGCAGTGCTATCTCAGTTCGTTAATCAAAAGGAACAAACGAAAGAAGATTAAGAAGAAGCAGCAGCATGCCTGAATTGAAACAGGTTTCAGAGGTTAGTATATTCAGAGTCCGTTTTTTTCTTTTACACACTTAGTTTTTAAAACAGATTATAATTTGAATGAAAATCAAATATTAACTATATTCAAACTGAACCAACTTTAGATTAAATTAAGTTGATATAGTAGTTAACGTGGCTTGATTAAATTCAGTGAAAGAAAATCAAGTGTGGCTTTTGATGGCAGATGCCCACACATGCCAGCACTTTAGTTCACTATGTTTTCTTTACTATTGATGAGTTCACTGATATGAAAATTACATGAGAACCTATAGAGTCGTTATTTGTTATTTTACGGTAAATGGCAACGACTATGCAAAGACATGTATATATGCTCAAATTTAAACTTGAATTTTTGATATAGATTATAATACGATAAGAAAATTATTGAAAATGAAAATGAGAGCAGAGTGTTAAAGTATTCGATGCAGGATTCTCATTTGTTGTATTCGGTTTTTTAGTCTTTGGCTGAAGATTTTTAATGCCAGTTTTTAATTCCTGGCTGGCGTGCTGTGGTTTTGTAACTCACATGACACAGCTTGGTCCTAGCCTTTTAATTCTAAAGTAATTGATTTCTTTCTGTTTTTGCACATGTATTTTGATACTATGATGTCTAGTTTTGTTTATAGAAGTCAGTTTGAGATGATATATTTGAATATTTGCAATTCTTATATGGTCATGTCATGTATAGCCTGGCATGCTAATGGCTTCATAACTTTGTTTAGAAAGGTGAACATATATGTATATGATAAGATCTCAATCTTGAACTTGGCTTAATGGGTTTTGTTTCGTTCGTTGGAAGAGTTCTCTTTGCTTCCGCATTTCTATTGTCTACTTACCAAGAGATCAATGATTTTGTACTGATGGCGGTCCTGCTGCAAGGGCTCTCAAGCCAAAGTTCAACATCTTTACCAATTATATTGCTTCACTCATTGACGTGCTAATGCCTCATGTTGAGATCAAGTATGTTATCGCGGCAACCATGGCTTTGAAAGGTTAAGCTTTAGGAAGTCTCCAGTTCAACTTCAGCAACTCTTTTAGTGCATATCTCTTGATGCTCTATTTGCTTTTATTCCCCCATCGTGAATGATTTTTACAACTACGACATTGAAAGTAAAGAGTTTATTCAGAATTTCGTCAAATATACTTAGAATTTGTCTCTGTTTGGATCACTTTTGTTTTGTTCTACTTGGGAAAGAAGAACACATTGCCAAAGCGAAAGCCAAAGAAGATAGTTAAATCAAAGACATATTAAATTCATGTCAAACCAAGAGACTACTTTTGTGACAATTGGACATCGGCTGCTTGCCAACCCATTAAGGGTTCGATTTCATTATTGGCATCCGGATGGATTCGATAAACTTTTTAACCTCACTCTAGGTGGTGTAAGCACAGCGTCAAAAAACTATCAACTTGAGTGAGAATATATTTGCAGGTTTCAATTCCACACTCCGTGAGGGTAATGTTAATCATCATGAATATGTGCAAGTTGGCAAGGGAAGAGATGTTAGTCTGAATCGAATCTCATTACTTGAAGCCAAGATTGCTAATGGTAACGAGGGGCAGACACTAAGTCGTGACATATACCGACTTGGGCATCGATTTGACTTCTTTAGAATGATGTCGTGTTATTATACAACCATTGGCTCTTACTTCAGTAACTCGGCAACAGTCTTAACCATGTATATTTTCCTTTATGGACGTCTCTATCTCATCCTTAGTGGACTTAAAGGGAAACTTGTATCTGGAATAAAATTTATACATAACAGACCTCAGTAAGTTGGTCTTGCTTCTGAATCTTTCGTCCAGCTTTTATTTTTAATGACCCTGCCCATGACGATGGAAATTTTGAACTAAAATGAGGATTTCCTACTACTATAAGTGACTTTGTACTCATGCAACTACAGCTTGCTTCTACATCCGTATTCTTTACATTTTCTATTGGTACAAAAACCCATTATTACGGTCGCACATTGCTTTATAGAGGTGCTGGATACGGCGGTACAGGTCGTCAGTTTGTTGTGTTCCATCCAAAATTTGCTGAAAACTAGGGGCTTTATTCTCGTAGTCTTTTTTTATAGGATGGGGCTTGCTTTTGATTGCACAGGCTCGTAAACCAGTGTCGGACACAAGATTTAACTTATGGGGATCGGTCAAGACATTCGCCCAAGGCTATGAGATAATATTGGGACTTCCATTATTCACTCCAATTGCATTTTTAGCCTGCTTTCCATTTGTTTCTGAATTCCAAACTATGATGCTTTTCAATCAACTTTTTCTGAATTCCAAACTACATTTCTAGATTAATTCGTTTGCAAATTTCTTATATTCTTAGAGGACAAAAAAGAAAGTGCTCATCCCACATCAAGAATAAAGTTCATGGCGTAAAATTCTTGCTTTTATGACAGTATTAAATTGACTATAGAGAGGAATTTGGTCAATTTTTGTAATAGTCTAGTGGTTGTATATTCATGCATATGGATGTGTTAGATGCTGTAACACTAGCGCAGAAGAATTGTCATAGCTTTTTTTGTTGTATTACTAGCAGTAATCTCTGATCAACAAGCTGGACAGTGTTTGTTTACTTGTTCCAAATGATTTTTAATTTCATCATCTGAACAGTAATTGAATCGCATGGCTAAAAATATATATGTTAGGAAATCATTTTCTTGTTGTAAACTATAGTTATTGTTATTACTCATTATGTGATAGTTTGTTTGTGTGTTTAACCAACATGACCCTAATCAATTTTATTTTCCAACAGGTTGGGTCTTGTTTCTACAATCAAGGTACATGATACTTTTATTCAGCTTTTGTACATTCTTAATAAAACAGTTGGCAACTTTGAGGACTTTGCATGGGATTGTTTTCCTATTCCTTGTACTAAAAATTATAGTTTGATTTAATTTCGCATTGATAGCTCATAGATAACTCAATTTGGGTGACTGCTAATAAAGTTTACATATGTTTGCCTTTACTGTTAGCTTCTAATGGCAGTCAAATCTAATACTAATATACTGCTAAAAAGCTTGTTATTTACTATATGTTTATTATTCTTTATATAATATATATGTATGTACAAAAGTCTGCGAATTGTTATTTTTTCTCTATTATCGTATAATTCAATGATCGGTTCTCCCACCGTTATGCGGTAATACTAGTAAATGAAAATCAAAATTTAAAAAGGTTGGAATGTAGAAGAAATAGAGAGCAACGATTAAAAACTAAAATTTCCAACAGGGGAACATGAAAAAATTCGTGCATGTTAATCCATTTGTGTTTTAATAAATAAGTTTGTAGATTTTATAAGTATCATTAATAATGTATTGGTAGCTCACAATGTTATACATAATTACAATTAAAGCGAAGCAAAGAAAGTGAAGTCGGTACCTTAATATCTCCAAAACAGCAAGTCATAAAAATTATTATTATTATTCTATGACTTAATTATCGATTTTTTTTAATAGACTGATTCCTTTCTGATCTCCTCACTCTTTACTATGACCTCCTCAACATCACCAACAATTAAAATGATTGTTCAAATAGGTCATCGTATTTGTTCGAAACTCTTCCAAAATAATCAATTAGTGTCATGGCACATCCACAATTACATTTTAGTGACAAAATAAGCTAGGAAATAGAGAAAACACGGAATAGTTCAAAAGTATTTTGTTTAACATAGGCATCCCATATAGAGAAACATGTCCAGTCTGATGAACCAAGCTCCTACACAGTACAATTATAATAGTAAGAAGGAGGCTTTGGCTTTGTATATAAAGGTTGGATTGATGAATATACGTTAGCTCCATCAAAGCCTGGATCTGGTATGATTGTTGCCATCAAAATGCTTAAACCTGAAGGTTTTCAGGGTCATAAAGAGTGGCTGACAGAGGTTGAGTATTTTGGTCAGCTTTCACATCCAAATTTAGTTAAGCTCATAGGGTATTGTTTGGATGGTTAGAACCACCTTTTGGTTTATGATTACATGCCTAAAGGAAGTTTGGAGAATCATTTGTTTCGAAGAAATTCACAGCCACTTTCGTGGGCAACTAGGATGAAAGTGGTAGTAGGAGCTGCCAGAGATTCACATTCTTGCATGATGGTGAATCCGATAGATTTTTTTTGAGATGTCAAATATTTTTCTTGACTTGGATTTTAATCCAAAGCTTTCACATTTTGGATTGGCAAAAGTTGGTCCAACCGGAGATAATACACACGTATCGATGGGAAGTTGGGAACTCTAGGTTACGCTGCTCCAGAATATGCTGCCACAGGTCGACTATCACTAAAAGCATATGTATACAGCTTTGGGTGGTGCTTTTGGAAATGCTTTCAGGGCGGCGAGCCCTTGATAAGAATAGAACACTAGCAGAGAAAAACCTAGTTGATTGGTCTAGACCTATTCTCATAGACAAGAGAAAGCTGTACCAAATAATGGACCCAAGATTGGAGAGTCGGTACTCGAAAAAATCAGCGCATATAGTAGCCAAACTTGCATTGGATTGCATCAACAATGAAGCTCTGTTTAGACCTAAAAAGTCTGAGGTGCTAGCAGCACTGGAACCACTTTTGACCCAAAATAAATGTTGAAGCAAGTTCAGTGTAATTCATCAAAAGTTGCTCATCCTTTTGTCTCAGAAATCACCAATTAGGCATGTTCTTTCTCCCAAGCAACAAAGAGTTAAAAAGATAGGATTTTTTGTGGAAAACGAAACTGATTTTCACCCTTTTACTTTTTGTCTTTTTTCTTGCTTTTATTTCTAGTTTTTGTTGTTAGCTTGGTTTGTGATGTTTATGGTATAACCATGTTTTATGGAGACCATGATTTAGGCATGTACCAATTAATAGAAAATGCATGTCTGGTTACAATATGGTAATTCTTTTGTAAAAATAAAATAATAATAATAATAATAATAATAGTTATACCTTATTGTTATACATGGCTTATATGCACACATTTTGTTTTATTGTCACAGCAGTTGTACATATTTTTTTTAATTCTATCATTACATTAAACTAACTAACGGTTGATGACAATCTTATGATGCGGATAATATGGAAATAATGGTGCTTTTAGGAAAAGGGTTGCTGATGTCATCATATGTTCAGTTCAAGTAGTATCGTATTTGTTTCATTTTATCTATAAATTCCTGTTGTGCACAGCAGAAATGCTTTTGATAATGTATGCAATAGATTCTTCTATTAGTAAATCATTAGTTGTTCCAATATTTTGTCATGCATACGATGTTTGTGAATATTTATGGTTGGATATTTAATAATTTTATGATTATAGCATATTGTTGTGGTATATAGATGTTACCGAAACTTAAGATATAACATGCAAAAAAAGGTATTATATTTGTATACGTATGTACAACGTTGTCAATAGTTGTAATGTATGAAAAAATGACACTTAGGTTGTAATGTACGAAAGCACAACGTTTATTGTACGACCTAACTGCATTTTTATTTATGTTAAAACAATGTCGTAGACAATCTTTTTACTACGGTTTGCAATCGAGATGGTTATACAAAATATAATGGTTAAATATAGTTGTAAAACTCTGTTTTGCAATGTTCGAGAATTGACGTGCATGAAGTTTGATTAACGTTTATATAATGTCGTCTAAATTGTATTTACAACATTGATTAAATATGATTAAAGATTAATATAGTACATTTGAAAATAGTTAAAAAAAATTGATATACGACTTATACCAAACGACGTAAATGATGATTCTACAATACGTGAATAACGTTATTGAAATTGTATTACAATGTATGAAAATCATTAAAAATACAAATACACAACATATAAGCACCAAAAAATATGTCGTAATATTTGAAATATGTTGTAATTGACTATCTCACAACATTCAAACAACGTGGTATATACTTTTTATTTTTTGTGTTTTACCATGTTTATATTTTGTTATAACTAGCTTTTCTACAACGTTTAGGTAAATGTTGTAAAAAAGACCCTTCCTTTCATAATTGTGGATATAACAACATTACGATAAATGTTGTTAAAATACATCGACAACATTTATTCAATGTTGTAATATGTAATATTTTTTGTAGTGAATACTAAATTTTTTGTAATTTTACCTATTATAATTATTTAATTATTTTAGTTTTCTATATCTATTTAGGGTAAATTTTACGAGGTGTTACATGTGATATACAACCTCATCAACCAAAAAAAATGACAAAAGTAGAGGTATGCAACAAATTTATGTAGTAGGCCACCATCATGAGTCTAATTCTATTCTAGGTACATTCTTCGAGTTGGTTGCACATAAGCATCATAGGTTAATGTAACACCCTTTAGTGTCAAGGGATTGGGTAACCCGAGTAGTCATGCTCGAGAGGAAGTCTGACTCTAGTAAGCAGGGGATCAAGAAGCCTTAAGTGCATTTTCTAAGGGTGTATCACAGAAGGTAGTCCCTTTCCTTGCCATTATTGGAATCCATTCTCTAATATGTCTCTTTATGTCTTTAGTTTAGAACCAACTATGTTGAAAAATGATATGCAGATATTTCGGCTATTTCCTAAGTATTTGTATTCAAACATTATTACAATATCACTGGATTGTAATAAAAGTGTTTTGATTATCGTAAGGTAAAAACTTGTTTATGTGCGGTCAAGTGTAACAAGATACCTTTCTTTTTAACGGTTTATTAGTTAAAATAATTTATTACTCAAATTTTCTCATGTTTTTTTTTCAGACTGACATAGGTGTTATTTCGTGATAATGCTCGAGTTAAACTTAGTATTTTTGTTGGTTTATCTTAGATTCTTCGGAGCTTGGGAGAGCAGATGGAGACCCATGATGTACTTGTGTATTCTAGTTATTACTCTACGGTTGTGATGTGTTTAAGTCTTCAACACCTGTAAGCACATGTTTTATAACTGTCCACGGTTGGAACTAGTTTAGTGTACTTTGATATTTGTGTTGTAATAGAAATTCTTTCTTTTTTACAAACTTGTACAAATTATATGTTGTTTGATATGTTTAGTTAGTTTCTATTTCTTACTTTCTCTAAAGATTTGTTTTCCTACAACTGAATGATCGATACACGAGTACCGACAATATATTTAGTGTCATCTTTAGTTGTAAGAAATGTGGTTATTTACACATATGAGCATGTCACATTAGAATGTTTAATAGATATTCTCTCACATTGAGAGTAATTTAATTTCTTATCAATTTCGAAAATATAAATAATGCTTGGTTGTTTAAGTCAACCATTGTGAGTGCTAAATATATACCATGGCATAATGCATAGATCCAAAATAGATTCCAAGTAAAATATCGAAATAATATTTTGATATTTATATCAAATAGAATACTGGCTACAAACATATTTTTATGAGAAAGACAAATGTTGTTCAATGTAGTAAGCCACATTTTTAAGAATATTACCATAAACTCCAATTGTTGAAAGTAACGTAATAGATTCATTGCTTAGTGTTCAAAAAACTATTTGATTTAAGCATGAAATTTTCACTTTATAAGACTTTGTGTTTTGAACATGTTGACCCACCTTTTTACAAATGTGTTATAACATGGACTCGGATACCAACATTACAAAACCAGTGAGGCGACAGGTCGGAAAGATGGTTGGATCACTTAGAAATTGGTTATAGACACCTATGTGAAGCTGCAAACAATTGGAATCACTTGAATAACACTTTAGAATCCGATAAGTATGAAAAAGACTCTAGAAAAATTAAGGATCGGTGAGTCTAGAGCATGGAAAATTAATCATTAAAACTCAAAAAAATTACGTCGTCAACTCAAAAATTGCAGGGCGAACTTAAAAATCGAAAGGCCTTATGCTCTGGAAAATGATTTTCTCCATGCAAAAGCTCTGTTCATTAGAGACAACAATGCCTTCTCTCTACATCCTTACAATCAAACAATTGTACTTGTAACCATCGACATAAGTAAAAATTAATACAAGTGGACGTAAGCTAGAGTTTGCCTAACCACTACAAAAATTGTATCTCCTTTGTTGCTTTGACTACTCTTTCTTATTATTTTGTGACTTGTGAAATGATGATTCTATTCTATGAACAGTGATTATACTCATTGGGGTATTGGGCTTGTTTGACCGAAAACCAGTCTAAAAAATTTTGGTGCGCCAGTTATGGGCACTTGAATAAAAAGGCATTGGAACTCAGATTTGTTGAAGCTTTAAAAAAGATAGTAGTGGCTAAGAAAAGAGCTAGAGCTCATACTAAAGAAAAACTAGACAAGGAAGGAGTTTGCAGGCTTCCTTTTGAGGAAAACTTTCTATCTTCTTAACAAGGAAGGATATGGAGCATGTAGTAAAACAATTGCATGACAGATTGGTTAGAAAAGAAGGCATGTTAAGACGACATGAAGAAATGATGGCTAATTTCTTCCAATGGATGGGACAAGTGGATAGAGCAGGAAACCTGAATTCAAGCATGATTCCTTTTTTTCTCAGTCTTCTTTGTTATGTTGTATCTAGGAACTTTATAAATGAAGTTTTAAGGAGATTGTTTAGGCAATCCTTATAATTTCTTGCTAATTCATATAGTTGTCCTATTATACATCTGCATATATGTTTATGTATTGTAATTACACTATATTTTTACTATTATTTAATTTTTTGGTAATACAATTATTTAAATCTTAAAATTCTCACAACATTCTTGATTTATCAAAGAAGGTAGTGATGATTTCTAGAGTTGGAAAAACTAATGTTGTTTTATTCAACTACGTCGTGTCTGCAAAGGTATCTCAATGAGGAGAAACATGTGCTTACGCTAAGCCAAACTAAGGAAACACATAATATATTTTTATTGCTATTCAAGCATGGAAGATTCTAGTTTTTCTATGCAAGAATTACATTCTAAGTTGTTCGGATAAGATATTTTACAAAGTGTATCATCCTCATCTGGCAACAAAATTTCTCTAGAGTGCACTTTTCACAAAATACAAGTTTGAAGAAATTCATTATAGACAAGTTCATTGACTGCAAGATGATAGACTCTAGATAAGTGACTACTTGACTGCATGAACTCGGAATTATCATTCATGAACTTGAATCAAAATGTCATAAAGTTGGAGAATATTTCTTGGTTGAAGCAATAAAGAGAAAGCTATTTCCATCACAGAGAGACTATCATAAAAATATAAAGCATAACAATGGAGATTCCCTCACAAAACCTCATTTTTAGATTGAAGATAGAGATAGATAACCGTGATTACACAACAAAAATTTGAATTGACATCTGTTGTGGAAGGGTCAGAAAAGAAAGAACATTTCAAAAATAAGAAAAAGAGGAATCTCTCATTGAGAAGAAAAAGGGCCAAAAAATAAATCCAACTTGTATAGAAAGTCCAAGAAGTTTAGTGGAAGTTGTTGAGATTATGGAAAGATGGAACATGCTGTAAAGGATTATAGGCATAAGAAGGTGACTAATTTTGAAGCAAATGTAATGGACAACATGAATGTTAATGATTCGAACTTCTCTGGAGGTTGAACATAATGGTCTTTGGTTCATAGACCCTATAAAGTAGTGTGTAGACACAGAGGCTACTCCTCATGTCTATTCAGACAAATCCTTGTCCTCTACTTATAATGAGTTCAATTGGAAAGAAACAAAATTTGCATAGGTAATTGTATAGTTTTCATAAGTGAAGGCAGCGATACCATTAAACACAAGTTATCTGGAAAAAATAATACAATAAATGAAGCATTTCGTGTTCCAAATATTCATAAAAGCCTTGTCTCAGGTCTTGTGGTTCCTTGAAAAGGATTCCAAATGGTCATTGAGACAGATAAAATGGCTCTACCTATGGCATTATATATGAATGGGATATTTATGTAATGGTCTGTTCAAAGAAAATGTAGTCGTAATTGACCACAAAACTATGCATTCTAATGATTCTACTATTAATAAAAATGATGTTTTTTATTTGGCTAAGCATGAAACTCTATTATGAAATGATAGACTAGGACATTTAAAGTTTCAAAAAATGTTTTTTTTTTTTTTTGCAATATTGAGATTAATTTCAAAATTTCACGTGAATGAAAGATACAAATGTGAGAAGTGTGTAGAAGCAAAAATGATCAAAAAACCATTTTATACTAGTAATCAAAATATTAAACTATTATGGAGGATTCATATTGACTTATTTGGTTTCAACTCATTACATTCAAGAGGTGGGAAAAAATACTTTATCACATTTAGGGACAATAACACACAATATTTCTATGTTTATCTTTTCAATAGTAAATATGAAGCAATTACATCGTTTATAAAATATAAAGCTGAAGTAGAAAATCAACTTAACAGAAAGATTAGGATATTGAGATCTGAGCATGGTGGAGAATATGAAACTCTATTTGCACAATTCTATGTATAAAATGATATAAATCATCAAATATAGCCTCATATTTGCAATAAAAAAATTATTGCCAAGAGAAAAAATAGAACGCCGAAGACATCAAAGGTATGCTTCTAACTTCTGCCCTACCAATGAACTTGTGGGGGAAAGCCCGAAATATGTATTATCGCATACTAAAAATGGTTCCATCTAGCAAAATAGTAAAAATCCATATGAGATATATGATCCGGGTACTGGAGAAGAAGATCATTTATGGTAAGAAAGTAGATAGAAAGAACAGTATTGCACATTAGAAAAGTGTATATATTACTTTAGTATACAAAAATCTTTTATAGCAGAAAACTTAACATAAGTTTCAGAGTGTAATTAATTTCAATCTGGACAGTTATAAAACTTGTCCTCGCAAATGATGAACAAACCTAAGTAAGGATACAGTGAAGGTAGGAACATATAACTATCTATAAAAATCTTCATCTCCAAGCTCCATCCAATTGTTCTAAGTTAAACATGAGTTACTAGGCTGTCCGAAGAAAATAGGGCATCTCGAGTTTAAGGGAAAAGGAAAACAAACCCAAGGTTAGTCATGGGGCTAATATAAAAAACTCAACTATGATATATTTGACATAAGATGGTATACCATAAGATCATAACTGCACATTAACATAAAATGAGTTTTTCGCTTATAGTAACCAAAACTTTACTACGTAAAATTATATGATATTATTTCTAAGGACCTGTGGGATAAAATCCTTAAAGTAAATCAAATAAACTATGCAAAATTATTAGTATTATTAGATTTCACATACGTTAGGCGATACAAACAAAACCGCAAGCTCTTAAGGAGAACGGATTACATAAAAAGGCAAGGTAAGGAAATACATTCCGTATAGTACAACTCTATAGGGATGTATCGAGAACTAACTAGCATCCGCTTATCTACCAAGACCGGCCCAGCTACGCAAACCCGAAAGTGGTGCACATATCGAATGCGACATCACCCTGGTCGTAACCAACTTATCTGAGACATCTACTAGCATGTACCATATACTCGACATATAAAGAGTTTTCTAAAAGGATGATGATCGTATCCTAATGGACATAACCCATATAGCCCTACGTTATGCCATGTTTCTGCCATTACCAGATGATGAAACTTAAGGTCATCGATTACCGTATATTAAGTACGTCATTGAATTTGAATGTTGGATTCCCAATCCCATCACATGCAATTGATTTTCACAAATGTACAACATCTGAGCTTGTACTTTTTAGAGAAGGGTGCATATAGTGCAGGAGAGTTATTTTCTCCACCATCAAATAGATATACATTCATGAAGATCAATATGCACACATTATAAGTGCAATGTCAAACATCCAGCCGTATAGGGTATTCATGGATCGGATAAACCAATGACACTTCTTCTACTACATCCTAGATAAACCTAGTGATTTGTAGTAAGGAGACCTTGCATCGAAGAATTATTGGAAGAACTGTTATCATTTATAATATAGAAAAATTCCCTCAAGGGACAATGATGACAACTCCACATTCAAACCTCCAAATCTGGTTCATTCCATCTCTTTTGCTTTTGAAGTGTAAACTGATTTAAATTGGTTTTCAAATAGGAATCAGCCAAATATGATCCTGATCTCTTTGAAGTAGTCACCGAGAAAATATTGTTTAATTAGTTTCGGGTGTTACTTATTGCTTAGTTCATTCTTTGTCAAAAATCTTTAAGGATGTGTATCTTTCAAATATTTCTTTGGATATAGATGGAATCACTAGACCTTATTCATTCATTATATTATCTTTGGATGGTATGTCCAAAAAAATTATACTCATTTTACTCAATATTAATTTTTTTGTTTAATCATTATTATACGTAAAAGAAAAATAAAATCACTTTTTAAATTCTTATAGATAGTGCGGATTCCCTCCTCGGAATTTGATACTAAGTATAACAAAATTTCTTTAATTAATCTAAGCTATTTAAATTCGAAAATTTTAAGTTTTATACTAAAATCATTTTCGACATTTCAATCTTATACATCCCTCGCCCAGGAAAAGAGCGAGGTCGGTTAGGGAACTCATTTGTCTTGAATATTTCCATGGTTAATCATGCCACATCTGATCTCACAAAAAGAAATTCGGGTTTACTAGTCGGTTTCTTAGAGCCAAGATTAATACATTAGTTTATAATAGCTTTTGTTAAGATCAATTATTTAAAAACATTTTTATGCTAGTTATAAACTTTTGGACAACCTTTAGCTTACTTTATTTATCATTTGATAATGTTTATAAGTGGTAAGGAGAAGAGTTGTAACAACTCTGAATTTTGGAACCAATTTAAAATTTATTTTTAATTGATTTTAATGAAAATTAAATATTTTAAATGATTTATTTTGAGAATAAAGGATGTAAAATTTATTTAAAACGAAGTTCGAGCGTATAAATTTATAATTTAATTAAAACACGCTTGAAACGTCGCAGTAGTTTGAAATTTTAGTTTTAAACTTTAACGAGTATACAAAATTCGTTATAAGTTAGAATTTGATAAAACAAGAAACATTAGAATCTATTTAATTATATCTTTCTAGCGAATGTAAGAAATTGAGATTTCAAGTTATAAATTGTAAGTTATGTCCAAATCAAAATTTAAAATAGTCGCTATGGAATTTATAATATTTTATCGATATTACATAGCCCTTAAAAATGGACATTTTGCAAACAACCTCTGTTTTCGACAAAACTAATTTTGTTAGATCCAGAATATTAAATTATTGCTAGATTTCAAATTTCGCGCTACACGGATTTAGTATGTGGCCAAGCGCGATAAAACTGTTCGATGTAATAATTTGAGCAATTTTACAAACGAACATTATTGAGATGACCTCGGAATTCGACGGAACTTTTTTTATTGAATTCGTAGCATCGAATAATGGTAGCATTTCAAGTTTCGTGATTTTTAGAATTAGTATGCGATCGTACATGATTTTATTGTGAAAAAAGTCAGTATTTTGACTTTAAGAATTCGCTGTTTGAGAAAACTGACTCGGAATTCGACAAAACTAGGTTCGTTTGGTGCGCAATGTCGAAGAGTACCTGCATTTCAATTTTCATCAAAAAGGGAATTCGTAAGTGATCGCACAGATTTTTAAACGATGAAAATAAGCAATATTTGAGTATAATTAAATATAAAACTAATAAAAAAATAATTATCCTCTACTATAAATTATCATTTCCACTTCCTAACCTAATCCTAATGTTCAGTATACATACAGTCCCCTTTTTCTCACAAAAACCTAAGCCTAGAGCATTAAAAATCCAAATAAAATAAAATAAAATATGATAAATCACAATACATACATACATACATATATATATATATATATTTGAGTTCATGGAGTGATTCTCTTCAATTCTATATGAGTTTGGAAGGGTGCGGCTCGAGTTTGGGGGCTGCGTTTTTCTGAAGTGAGGGAAAAACGTGAGTTTTTGGGTGTAGGGTTGAGGTATTCATGAATTTGGTGCTTTGATGCATGAAATGAAGTGTATATTTGAGTTTGTGAGGGGTTTTAACACTCGTATGCGAAGTTTAGAAGGATTTTGTGAGAATTTTTGTCGAGAAGTGAAGAGATAGCAGCGTTTGGCAGGGAGCAGGCATCCATGGGGTGACAACATGTTGAAGGAGATGTATATAAAGTTGAAGAGAGGAAGAAGAGAAGGAAAACAGTGAAAAGTTTCATATTTATATTGAGAGATGAAGAAGGGAGAGTGGAGAGAGAAGGTGCAGCAATGTAC
Organism: Allium sativum; assembly: GCA_030737875.1. NCBI lineage: Eukaryota > Viridiplantae > Streptophyta > Magnoliopsida > Asparagales > Amaryllidaceae > Allium > Allium sativum. The sequence goes on along the minus strand of CM060909.1, from coordinate 153,934,453 downwards.
AAAGAGGGGTTGCTGGGTTTTTGGTCTATTACGTAAATTTTGGAGGAGGAGAGATTAGAGGAAGTGATTAGGGAAGAAATTAGGGTAAATAATTAATTTATATGTTAAGTTAATGACTTATGTGTACACACAATCTTGTAATATGCATAACTTTTTCATACGAACTCAAAATTCAGCGATTCAAGATGCATTGGAACCGTATCAATGAGGGCTTCGCAATCAAACTAATTTAGACTGATTTGGATCTCATGTCACTTTTTGGCGGAAGAAAACATCTGATTCGGTCAATTGATCATTTACAGTTATTTAGCGACAAATAACCAAAGTGAGCACTCTCTCACTCAACTGTTTTGTTGTGTTATTATAATCATATTAAAATATATATTGATTGCCCATGTTGATTTGATCTATTTAATTATCATAAATTGTTATATGGTGCATGGTAGCTCACATCACAATTTTATTGCAAACTCGATGGTTTGATTGTTTATGTTATGATTCGAATGTGATTTTGAAATAATTAACGTGTTAAAAACGATGTTAGATTAATTGTGATAGTTGAAATTGGATATAAATATCCATTTATAACTTAAACAGTGAATTTATTATCAATTTTTTAAGTATAATTGGTTGTATTGAAAAACAATTTTGAATTGAATAAATAATTTATTAATTGATAATTTATTGGTTGAAAACCACATACGGGTATTGGGATGATATTTGATTTACACTAATCCCAAGTGTTTTAGATTTGATGTTAATCGATTGATTAACATACCGATATAAGCGTTAAATAATAATTTAAGGCTTATATGGATGTAAGTACACACTGGATGTTAATTGAATGTTCAATTGTTGTTTACAATTATTGTTGAAAGAATGAAATCCATATAAATTAATTTATATGGATATTGGTTGAGATTTTATACCAATCCGGAATAAAAATGAATATTTTAATAATATAATATTCAATGAAAATGAAGTTTGATTTAGATGTCCGATTTTGGACGGATGCAAAGATATAAAAATATTAATGAATATTCGTAACTGTAACGAATGGTTTTGAAGTAAAAATAATATTAAAATTTAGCGAATAGTGAAATATGCAATTTTGAAGGTAAACGACTAAAACGAGTTTTCAAACATAATTATATATATATATATATATATATATATTTTATATAATTTATAAAAATGTATCAGAAGCATTTTGATTTATATTTAAAATTTATAGATCGATTCGGGTTTGAATAAAATGCGTCACGCGGCGATAGTTCACGAATGTCAACTCGTAACTTCGAATTGATGCAACGGGAGATCCGACCGTCGGATTCTCCTGAATTTGGAATCGTTGGAACCTTAATGAAATAAGATTTCTAATAAAATGAGAATTTTTGAAATCCAACAGTTAGATTATAATTTAACCCCAAACCAGTTTTAGAAAAGGTCGCTGTGGATGCAGCTCGGTGGCTGATATTGGAAATCAATTGTAAGAGCCTTAATAAAATTATTAAAAATATGAATATATTATGATAAATCATAATAAATGATTTGAAAAGATTTTGAATGAAATATTCTAGTTTTGGAAAGACAAAAGATATTTTTATCTGAATGAACTAGTTAACAACTAGAGTGGTAATCCAATGATTTTAAATTAATAATTCGGATTTGTAATTGGTTTTAATATAACCAATTATTTCCAATTTATAAATTGGAATGAACTTGAATGGAAATAATCTTCAAATATTTCAACATTGGATTCTGTGATTATACGGATATCATTGAGAAATTTGGAAGATATTGATATCGTTATTTCAAAATGATATCTACTGGTTTTAGAATTTGGTATTGAATGTAAATCGACATGATTTCCATTTAAGATTTTATATTTAATATCAAAGTTGATTTGGATTGGTTGTGAATTGTGGCTTTAATACCATTGTTCTTAAACCCTGTTGAAATGTAAGTTATGGAAGAAATCTTTTGATTGAGATTTAATAGAATTTTCCAATTTAATAAATTAAATTGGGATTGAATGGGAGTTGATTTGGGTAGTTGTGAATGGTATCTTAAATAATACTGTTCTTAAACCCAGTTGTAAAATAGAATAAATCTTTTAATTAAAATTTAAAGAAGCTTTCCAGTTTATTGAATTAAACTGGGATTAAATGGAATTCGATTCATAATAATCGAAATGGCTTCCGTAAAAAGAAGGCCTTTACTATTTATGGAATTTAAAAGGCTTTGTCGCTATTTCATTTATAGTATTAGTCTGATACATAAATTTATATCGATTATAAATTATTCAGGTTTCTGTGAAGATTCCATATTAATGGAAGATATTTTTGGGTTTATCGTGAATGACGCTTTTAAATGGCAGTTTTTCTTTAACCAGCTAAAGACGAGATTAATTTCTAAAAATTGAATAATCATTTAGCTATGATTTTTGAAAGTAAAATGATATTATAGAATCTTTTGAAATGATTTGCGATGATTGGATAAAACTATAAGTTGAAAAGAGATAGTCTTCGATAAAATTAATGGGAACCTTCCCCGAAGAATAAGATTATTTGAATAAAAGAATATTCTAGATTGGAATGAGATGTGTCCTATCTTTATATACTTATCACGTGGTTATACAGATGCGCCAGTTATTCGAAAAGACCGGGTTTAACCCATTCTGAATAGCTATTACGACGATTAAAGTCGAGGAATGAAGACGGTGGTTGAAGACCAGAGATCTTCACATCGTTTGGGCTATTGTTGATGTCTCACTTGGAAAGTACACCCAAGTAGAGGTAATAAGTGGTGGTCGTACAGACGTACTTAGAGATTGACCGGATATGCGAGGGTCTCTCTCCTGTATTGGACATATGGGACGAGGAATAAGGTGCCTCCGGCTTCATTCAGCCCTAGAATGAACTTGCAAATGGATTGTATGTCTGACATTGTATTTTGTGCTATATTAATTGATCTGTACTAAATATATATCTGTTTGATGGCAGAGAATTTATTCTCTTTGCTTAACACCCTTCTCGGAGACGTACAAGCTCAGAGGTTATATATCGGTAGACATAAGAGGTATGGTATGAGATGACAATGTAGCATGCTGGGATGCAATGATCAAGGCTTTTGTTGAAAAGCAGAGCCTTGTGGATGATGATTAAAGCATAACTTTCTGTATAGCGTTAATTCGCGAGCTTCACATATCTGATATGAGTCAAAAACGGGATTAGGGACTGTAGGGAGTGCTTGCGTTTCTTTCTAGCGAAGAGTGATGTCATGGCACGAAGCCCACACATTTTAACTTATGTGGATGATAGATTGTGAGGCGCCTCGGATATGGCTGAAAAAGTCTCAGAATAATTGACATACTAACCAGGTGATAGGTCCGATAGGACCGGGAAACGTATTGTTTAGGAATAACTAATCCACAAATGTTTGGTCTGATCCTGGACATCTTGCTAGAGGTGATTCGAATTCGGTAAGGAGACATCCCTTGACTCATGATGGAAATCCAATTTCCAATATGTGACTTTCATGGTTTTATTTGTAAACCTATATGGCGACATAATATATAGTACCTTTGCCGTCTATGATTGATACTTTTATATTCGAAGTTGTTTTATACACTATGCACTTATAATAATATCAGAAACATTTTTTTTAAGACGTGCCAAGCATGTTCGACTATTGTAAGGTAAAACTCTATCCTCCGACTTGTATTTCATTGTGTGATGGGACCTGAGTCTTATCATAGCTTCATTTTTCAAAAAAACATTGCTTTGTTTTATTTTTAACTAATATTCATGTGGAGTAAACCCATTCCATGCCATGCGGCGTGGTCCCATGATTTTTCCTATTTTAAAGGCAAGTTTCACTAACTGTTTTAAGTTCCTACACCAGTCCCGTGACTGACCTGGAGTTTATTATTTTCACCTAAACTCTGTGTGCCCATATTTTCCACATGGGCAACTAGTATTTTTGGTTTTGCAGATTTTCTTTTCATAGGATCCTGGATTATGGCTGGAGCTATATTCGAAAAGCTTTATATCCGTGTATTTCTTTCAGTTGTGTTAGTTGAAGTATTCCCGCTGTGCATTGTATTTACACATTTTTATTTCATCTGCATTGTAATTTATTCTCTGATATTATTTATTTTTCCGCTGTGTATTTATTCGTACTCTGATATTCTTGTACTCTGATGTAATATTGTTGTAATAGCAATGAAAATTTTGTTATTTTGAGTTCTGATGCGTCCTGTTCTCAAATAATCCGCGTTCTCGTTTGGTTTAGGCCGGTCGGGGATTTCAGGTCGTTAAAAGAGTTGTTAAGTTTACACAAATATTTTAATTGTTATCAAAAGTGTTGGAAAAAGTGTCGTATTATCTTATTTAATCAAAACGGCTTTTCGATTACTTGGGTATTTATTTATATAATTTAAATCACTTTTAAAACTTTTTAAAATGTTTACAAGATATCTTTAATGTTTCTGAAGAATTAAAAGTCTCTTTTTTAAAGGATTTCATTTTCAGGATTCTGCGTTGCAAAACTATGATTATATTTAACACTTTATTTTCTCATATTATAAAATCTACTTGATTAAATCCCAATCATTTTATTTTATTGGAAAACAATAGTTATAGAGCTCAGAAACTTTTTTCAAAGAATTTTGACTTTTAGTTTAATTATAAAGTGTTTTAACTTTTTATGGCATGTGATCACGAACAACCATTACGCGATGCACCAAATTTTTCATAAATCTCGTATTCTTTTCAGATATTGTTTGAACAATTTTAATGTTAATAAAACATTTCTAAATCATTTTAAATCATATTTAAGAGATTTTACTATTCTATTTTCACCATGTAATTCATGAAAGCAAAGTGATTTCTTTTGTTCTTATTGACGTGTATGTAACGCGACTTGTTAAATTGCTCATTTAACCATCATAATATCAATCAAATGTGATTAAAAAACATCATAATAAACATATACATCATTATATATCAACATAGCATCGACATTTATAATCATCATTTAAAGTAAAGTTTCCTACGATTGAACTATAGCTTCACTACGATTGCAGCAGAGCTTCTTGAACTCATTCTTTTCCTTTGATGGGCTCCACCTTGCCCCATAATTAATCATGACCTAAAATGTGTGAGGAGGAAGATAGGCCTATAGTGTGGAGGTTATAACCATAGGTAGTGGAGGTTAAAAGAAGTGGTTTTGAACTGGATCTGCATGGTATGTATATGTATCTACATTCCTATCTTTCTTGTTATATTTTTACAATTACCTTGATTTTTTTTCATATAAGAAGTAGCAATTAAAAAGGCCGTTAAGGAGCTTAGGAAGAAGAAAAGAAATATGTATGAATAAATTAGATAAGTTAATGCTTATTTGTAGGAAAATTTTAGGATTTTTTTTATATTAAACTTAACATAACATGCCATATCGTCACTATAGCCTTACTCCTTCTTACTTCCTCCTTTCCACATATCCAACCACCCTCCATGCCTTTCCATCACTTCCTGCCATGTTCCTTTGTCCATGATGTGAATCGTTGACTTTAGGGTGAAGTATACATATGTAAGGATCACATATACATATATATGCATGTAAATATATATGTATATATATATATATTCTTTATCTTTGATTTGAGAAATTATTACATAAACAAACATACACACAAATATGTGTATATATATATATATATGTGTGTGTGTGTGTGTGTGTGTGTTGATTATATGCATGTATGTGTTCCAAAGAGCGTTCCAACAATTCGATTCAACTTCTACTCGTTAAACGTAGATAATCTAAAATCATCTTTTCGGTCACATTTTTAATTTTCTGTTGAACTATTTGTTTAACTAGACAAAATTTGAAAATAAATTTATTGTCATCTTTAAATAATTAAAACATTACTATTCAAGCATTAAAACCATATTAAATAATATTAAACAATTATTTACAAATTTAATTTTATACCGATAAAGCAATATCGTTTTTCCTTATATTTTCAAGTTAAGTATATTCCTTTATAAATTATCATAAGTGATCTATCATCACTATATATGTAATGTCCCGTACTTTTGGTAGTCTGGTATTTGATTTAATTCATTATTTTAAATATTGATTTGGAATTAGAAATGGTTTTATAATTCGTTATTAAACAAAGTTTAAATGTTTAATTGATATATAATTATAAAACGAGCTCGTAACGTCGCTGTAGTTCGTAATATCGAGTTTTGAACTTCAATTGAATATACAGGATCCGATATAAGTTGAAATTCTGTGAAATAAGAAATGTTTGAATCTATTTGATTATAATTTTCGAATGAAAGAGAAAAATGGAGATTTCATATTATAGATTAAGAGTTATGTCCAATTTAAATTTTCAAATAGTCGCTATGGAATTGTCAATAAATTATAACGATTAATTATATATGTTTGTTAGACCAAATTATGGCTCTAACACCCAAATTTCTGAATTTGCAGAGATTAATGACTAGAAATGAAAGAAAATACTGAAAACACACCAGATTTATAATGGTTCAGCATTAACGAGCCTACGTCCACTTTATATATCTTTGATTATACGTAGAATGCAAGTACAACCACCGATTTCTCTCAGTCTCACTTTTACAATGACAATTCACTCAGTAATTTCGAGATAATACTAATAAGAAATAACAGAAAAACAGTAATGGTGGAAATCACACTCAGAATTGCTAAAAGATCCTGAAAATTGCCAAGTATAGGGCTATTTATAGGCGATATTTGCAGGCGGTTTGTGATAACACGTGGCATGGATCCCGAGGATCTCGGACTGGTTTGTGGCTTGGTGAAGAAGTGGTCAATATGGCGGTTATGGACAGGTGTCATCAAATCCTGAACTTACGGATCATGGGGGACCTGGTCGTGGCTGGGTTTTCAGGGATGTCGGATCAGTTGGCGAAGAGGACTCGGGTCGTGATCAGGTATCACCAGCGGGGTGGCGAAGCTCATTCACGAGCCGAGGATGACAGGGAGTCAACGAATGGGTTGAGATAGCTTCACGAGCGAGACTTCGGATTGGACTTGTGTGTGAATCTTGGTGGCTTGGTCCAAAAGCTAGCCAACATTTTGCCCCCTCAAAGTATGTTTTATCAGGAATGGAACATGCTTCGAAACTGCTGAACCATCCTTTCATGAAACGATGCAAATCAGTGGTCGTGTCTGTTTGTAACGTCGCACTGCTTCAAAGGATTGCGTTTTCTGATGGGTATAAATATCAGGCTGGACTTCCAATTATTTCTTTGTTCATTGGTTAATTTCCATCTTTTGAACTCCAGAGTATATCACGATCAACTTGTCAGGTAAGTTTTAAATCCCAAGGGTATTTCCATATCTTTTATTTCATGATCATTCTCAAGTTCGGGTCATTGGAATACAACGCGGTTGGCGGAATGGGCATACATCACGGACCTGTAGTCGAACAAGCCGCCTTCCAGATCACGATGGGCTTCCTTGAACGCTCATGGCCCATGGGTTTTCACAGTCCCGAATGAGACAAAAAGGAGAAGACCAAAGGCCAATGTGATGCTTATATAAACCGGCCTTCTCTTCCACTCCTTTTCTTCTTTTACTTCTTTACTGTCGCCGCTCCTCTTCTTTTTAATCCAAGAAATCAAACTCGCGATTTTTCTGAAACCCTATACTTCTAGAAATTTATCCAAAGAGGTAATAATACTGAGTTGATTGCTTTTCTTTGTTTGATATCCCCATACCTCAAATTTCACGTTGCCTTGTGTCTTCAAGAGGAGCAGAGTTGGTTTGTGGTAGGGTTTTGGTCACGACAGCGTTTGGGTGGAAGAGCGGCGTGTTCTTTTGGGGCAGATCGTGGAGGAGAAGAGGAGGACATCAATTTACGGAGGGTGTTAAGCGTTGATAGTGATGCGAGTTGTGTCGATGGTGAAGTAGGATGGAGGGTCGGGTCGCGATGGTGGAATAGTGTCGGTTCGTGGGGATGGAAAATGGACAGGTCGTGGAAGTCTCTTACGAGCCGTATGGGCGAGGTGATGTGGTACTCAACTGACCATAGTCACGAGCCCGTTCACGGCCACGGACCGAAGCCCCAATTCATCTACCACGAGTCGGATTGTTCCCATGAGTCGGACCATCCTCACAAGCCAAAGCCTTCCCACAAGACGCAACAAACTCTTGTGCTGAACCCTCGTCACGAGCCGATGTAAACTCACGAGCATAACCTATTCACGAGTCGACCTATAGAACTTCAAGGATTAGCCTATCTCTGGGCCAACCTTAATTTTATGATCATATCCAACTTAGTTATATCAATCAATTGAATTCGTCAAGGTTTACTTTAACTGAAAATCAACTGCAACTTGGACTAATAAATGAACAGTTAGGTTAGAGCCTTCGAGGTGAACTTTTTTGGACTAAACAACAGCACAACTTAGCAACATGCAATGGCCATTATTACGCTTATCCAATTTACTTTGCGATTTTATTTTCCAGTATTATGCACACTTGCACACACTAGCGCTTGCACATTCACGGGGTTCACAGGTAACTGCATTCTAATCTGTCATGTTTATTTGCCAACACAGCCATGTCTGAGAGACGTTCATCGAGATTATCAGAAATGAGGGAAGATCTAGAGTCGTTAAAATATCACAATCCGGATGTGCTTCCGTCCAACCTAGAGTGGGAAAATTCTGGATCTGATTATGAGACAGATATCGATAGTGAATCAATATCTTCCGAGAACACATCACTCGAGGAAGAAGAAGAAAATGATCGAGCTCCTGACGAGATCCCAGGTGTTAAAAAATAGATAAAGAGAAGCTGAGTGATTCCATGGTTTTTAAATAGGACAAGTTGAAATAGGAGAAAGTCTGTTTAAGGCACGGGATTCCTTGGGACGATGTAAAAACTCCAGAGGAGGGAGATAGGTCTCACTCTGCTCCGGAAGGATACATGGTTGTCCGTAGCCCTATGTGTTAGGTAGGCGTTATCCCTCTGTTTCCTCCGATTGTCGTTGACCTCCTGAGATGGCTTCATATCGCTCCCATGCTACTCCATCCCAATGCTTACGTAGCTCTGTATAACTTGTATATCGTGTATGCAGAGATTTTAAAGACCGAGCTCACCTTCAAAGATTTGAAATTCTATTATCATTTCAAACGTCATCCCACAAGGACCCCAAACTTCTCTTTCTTCGAATTGATTCCTGGCAGAAAGGTTTTGTCGGATGGCCATAACAACTTAGGAGATGCGAGATCCGATTGGTTTTACATAAAACATTAGGCATGATGTGCAAGGAAATGGCTACAATCAAGTAGGTTTGAAATTCTGCAATGCATATTCCAATTGCATAATCGAAGTGCTAATGTATTCTTTTTTCTGTACAGCTCACAATTTTGAAAAAACAGAGGGTTCGATATACGAAGATCGGCTATCCCGTCTTATAAAGAGTAAATCAGATTTCTGTAGAATCAGGAAGTACATAACCGATGAAAGCATTCACAAACACCACCTTCTGGATATAAGATTCGGGCTTGGTACAGGTGGCAAGCCTTACAAGTATATGCTCCCGGCTGAGGTAGAAGGGACTTTAGGGGCCACGAAAACAACCGAGTTTCGTAAGAGTCCTTCACCAATGATTGATCAGGATGATGAGGATTTGAATGTATATAAAGGAGATGAAGCTCGGTTTAATGAACCGAAGGATGCTCCCTCCTCCAAAGGACAGTCTCCCCTGAAGATCGCACCACCAGTAGAGCCTACAGTAACAGAGGAGCAAATTTTCGGGGATTTAGAAAATATCCCCCGCCAGATGACATCTATACTTCTAGAGATTTCGGCGAGGAACCGTTCTTCCCTGTCTTCGAGGGAGAGACCTCTCCTGCCAAAGATAAAGATACTGCACAGACGAGCCAAACTTCGGACCCTGGTTTATTAAGGGGATTACACAGGCATACAAATCACATGCACCACTTGTCACAACACTTATACACTAATTGTACTCACGATCCCGACACCTGTTCGTTGTTTTTTGCAGGAAAAATGCCTCGTCATCACTCTTATTCTTTCCGTGATCTTCGTGAGAACACTCCCAGGCTATCTTCTGTGTCCGAGCACGATCGTAGCGATAGTCGAGGAAGAGATAGCCAAAGGCGCCATGATTCTTATCAGCCTCACTCTACGCGCTCTTGCTCTCCCTCGAAACATGATCCCGGGAAGTCTCACAGTCGCCAAGTACCACATACGGGGGGTAAAGAACTTCCCAAGGCTCCGACTCCTCCGAAAGGCTTACCTCTCCCGGGGAAATCCTCAAAAAATCATCACATACCCAAAGACAAACAGAAGGAGTCAAGCAAGGATAAGGAAAAAGAGAAAGCAGTCCTTGTCCCCTCTGGTCAGCATCACTTGGAATCCTCTACTACACAGGAGGTGTCCTTGGCTCTTGATAACAAAGTCAAACTAGAGCATTTGCGGAAACTGTTCCCCGGTATTTATTTTGAAAGAATGGTTTTCATCCTAGATCTTGAACCGGTTCCTGAGGAGTTGGATATCGAAGTTGTAGGTCAGATCGGCCACGTGGCTAAACAATATAAGGAAATGAAAAAGCACGCCAAGGATTTGTCAAACGTTATACGCCATCTAAAAGTAGATGCTGCAAGGACTAGAGTGAAGATTGATCACGATGCTAAGGCCAGAAATAAGGCGGAAAAAGATCCTGAGGATGTGCAACCCAGCTTGCCTTAGCTCGATGGGACGCTCAAAATTACAAAACCGAACTGGACGATGCCAAGAAACGCTTCCATCTTGAGCTTGATTCGCACAGCCAAGAACGCGTAGCTCGAAAGAAAGAGATAGAGGATCTCAGGATAGCTAATACTGAGCTAAATGCATCGGAGGATTGTCTTGCGAAAGAGAAGGCTATTTGGGAGAAGGAAAAAGTAAGCTTAAAGGACGATCTCACTCGTATTAAAAAGGAAAATGCGGACTTGAACAAAAAACTTGCTCATACTGAGGAACGGGGAGCTCTTGCCGAGAGTAATGCCAATGTTGCTCTAGAGTCAGCCTCCACTGCCACCGCTAACCTTGCAGCAGCCGAAAAGGAAATAGAAGGATACGAGGAGCTGCTATTGGACTTCTTTGCTCAAGTCATTCGAACTCGAGACATCTCTTTGATTAAAGACTATCCCACCACCTTGGTTAATGTATGGGATATGATTGTCGAGGGAGAAAAGCAGTGCTTAAAGGTTGAGGAAGTCGACGAGGGCCAACTTATGCATACTTTCCTTAGGGGTGGGGAGCCCGAGGCTTTAGCAGAGGGCAGGCATCAGATTCAAGAAGTCATGGAGAAGGAAAAGCTGGAACTCAAGGGTAAAAACAAAATTGATGAAGTTTCGAGCTCGGCACCGGAACCCCACACTTCTGAGGTTGAGGAGTATAGTCCAGATGATCCACTGATCCTTGGGGTTCCGGTTCCCCCTGCTGTCGGGGTTTCTGCTGCAGCTTCAGCCGAAGAGTCAGCGGAAGGTATCTCCATATTTTCCCCATAATTTGTCAAAGCTGTCGTAACTTGTCGTCGCACTGTGGATCAAACAGTTGAGAAGACAACGTTTTCTCCCAAACTAATAACAGTTGCTTCTTGTAATATAAGTGTCAAGTCTACCGAAGAGGCTGTGGAAAAGCAGGCTGAGGCTGAGACGGTCAGCGTGCCTCTGATCATTGAGGTCACCCCCGAAGCTCCTAAGCATACTAAGGTTGAGACAACTAAGGAGACCATCAAGGTATCAGGCATAGATGTCCCAAAAAATGCTGAAATCATTGGAGATTTGTAAGATACTGATGAGGGACACGAGGAAGAAGAAGAGGAAGTAGACATCACGGGAGAGAACAAGGATGATGATAGCGTGACTCTGGCTGATATGAAGGAAGAGAGGGATAAACAGTTGGCCCTAAAAATGGAAGAGCAAGAGCCTCTAAATGTGGCACCTACTACTGCAGTTGACCGTATGACTGGATTAATCATAAAGTTGTCCAGTTGCAACTCAATCTTCCGATCCCCAACAAGATATTCCTTCCGATAAGAAGAAGAAGAGAAGGCAGGACCAATCCGATGCCACCAAGGAGGAATCAGAGAAGAAGAAAAAAGAGAAGAGGCCAAGGTCATCCCCGAAATCCAAGTAGATCCAGCTTTCTTATGTTTTTTGTCTTTTTAGTTATTCCACTGGCATCATGATGTAGTTGCGAGTATGGCCCTTGCCTTCCGTCTAGTCTTGTTTTGTAAACCTGCATTTGGTAAATGAAAATCTGTTTCTTTTGCATCATTGCGTACCTGCAAGTTCATTATGAATATAATCAACTAAGTTAGAATCATATGTGATGAACATTACGAAGTTCTTGCACTGTACATAAATGTGTAATATGTATGAGTATGCCCCCAATCAATTATTAATATGATGCCTGACCAGGGCTTGTTCAGGGTTGATTAGAGTCACATATGTGTTGACCCCATGCCCGGTTATGAAGGGTTCGGGCTCAGCTTTCAATCTTGCCCCCGATACTACGACAACGTAGGAGCCCTTTAACGGCATTTAGTCGATATGCCATTATACTCTCCTGTTATATGTCCAGGATAGAGTTCGAACTCAGCTTTTAGTTTGCCCTCCGTTCCTTCAGTGGGGTAGGAGTTCTTTCGTGGCGCCCAGTCTCTGGCGCCTTTATACTCTCCCGTCGAATACAAAGGGTAGAGTGTTGTTGAGACGGTCTTTTGAATCATGGTGCACCTTCACGTTTCATGGACAATCTATGTCCTTGTCTTTTGTACTCTTTCTCAAGTTGTGAGAAATAGAGTGTCGGTTGATGTGTCATTTGCTTTATTGCGTCGTCGACATCCTGCATACTGTTGACCTTCTGATCTGATAGAAGGCACTTTGAATTACGTGTTTTGAGATTGTTACAAAGCTCGTAGAAAATTTTAAAGATTATAATGATTCATGTGAGTAAAGAATGACAGATAGATAAGAAATTGTGCAGTAAAAGTAAATGACACAGGATATTTTATAGTGGTTCGGTCGAATCATGACCTACGTCCACTTTATCATCTTTTGATTATATAATATAACTGTTCTAGGAAAGTCATGCCTTTTTACATGGTCCTAAAAACAAAAGAAGAAAACTGACAATTTCATGTCAGGTAATGCCGCAAATGCTGGGCATTCCACACTCTGGAGATTTCATCTCCATCCACGGTCTCTAGCTTGAAGGCTCCATTATCAAGCCTCCGTAGGATGGCATAAGGTCCTTCCCATTTCGGGCCCAAGTGTACTGGGGGAAGAAAAACGCGCTTTAGAACCAAGTCTCCGGGTTCAAATGTTCGAGCTCGGACCCTTTTGTTGTAGTACCGAGCGACTTGCTATTTGTGTCTCAGGTCACGTAGATCCGCCTCGTCCCTTTTCTCTTCTACCATATCCAGGGATTCAAGAAGCGGTTTATTATTAGTCATTGGGTCATAGTAAGTGACCCTTTGAGATGGTACTTCTAACTCAACCGGGATGACCGCTTCAGATCCAAAAGCAAGGGAAAAAGGCGTATGCCCGGTGGCTGACTTGAAGGTTGTTCTGTAGGCCCATAATGCCATAGGTAGTTCATCAACCCACATGGCTTTGGCCCGCTTCAATCGTTTTTTTCAAAATGGACTTGATTACTTTGTTTACCGCTTCCACCTGCCCATTTGATTGTGGATGCACACAGCTGTGAATATCTTCTCGATACGGTATCTTTGGCAAAAGTCTCATAACTCGGTGCTGTCAAATTGGGTTCCGTTATCTGTTATGATGACTTTCGGGATTTTAAATCGACATATAGCGTTTCTCACAATGAAGTTGATCACCCTCTTGGTTGTGATCATGGTCAAAGGTTCTGCTTCGACCCACTTCGTGAAGTAATCTACGGCTATGATGGCGTACTTAGCTCCACCTTTAGCAATAGGGAGGTTTCCAATAATATCAATTCCCCATATAGCGAAGGGCCACGGGCTCATCATTGTTGTTAACCGGTTAGGAGGTGCTCTAGGGATCTTGGAGAATTTCTGGTAGCTGTCACAACGCTGTGCATATTTAGTAGCATCTTTGTTCACGGTGGGCCAAATATAGTCGTATCGTAGTATCTTCTTCGCAGTGTCTGGCCTCCAGTGTGGTCACCACATTTACCTCCATGAAATTACCTTAATACTCTTTCGATGTCGTCGTGGGCTATACACCGGAGGAGCGGCATCGAGAATCCTTGTCGGTACAAAACTTCACCTTGCATGACATATCTGGAGGCTTTACGAATAACAGCGCGCCTTTCGCTCTTTTTGGTGGTAAGTGTCCCATTTATCAAGAAGTTCTTTATGGGTGTCATCCATGACTCCCTTTCTGGCTCAGTCTCCAGTACATGATCAATTTCCATATAATCGATACTCAGAGACTGCAGTATCTCTATTGGGACTATCTCTGTGTCCTCAGGGTTATCAGAACTTGCCATCTTGGCTAACTTATCCGCCCTCTGGTTCTTTGATCGGGGGATGTGTGTTATGCTGTAGTGTTCCAAGTCACCCAGCAATTTTCTTACTTCCCTCAAGTATGATACAAGCCTTGGTCCTTTGGCTTGAAACTCTTCATTAACCTGGTTCACCACTATCTTCGAATCGCAAAAGATATCTAACTTTGTTATCCCTACCTCCCTCGCAAGCTTAAGCCCGGCAATCAGGGCTTCATACTCTGAATCGTTGTTGGTGGCGTGGAACTCTAATCGCAACGCATAATATATCGATTGTTCTTCAAGAGTTACAAGTACCACTCCAGCACCAGATCGCTTGTCATTCCTGGCTCCGATGGTGTACAGTTTCCCGGCGTTAGGGTCAATAAGTTGTTCCGGAGGCTCAATTTCATCACTTACCATATCTTCCTCCGAGATAGTAAACTCTGCTATAAAATCTGCCAGTACTTGCCCCCTTATCGATCTTCGGGGCTGAAAGTTCAGGTCGAATTGACTCAACTCGATATTCCACTTGAGTAGCCTTCCCGATGCCTCTGGTCTTTGCAACACTTACTGTAGCGGGTGATCGGTGCATACAGTGATAGGATGAGCCTGAAAATAGTGGCGGAGCTTTCTAGATGCGATCAACAAACTGTATGCAAGCTTTTCTACCTTTGGGTAGTTCCGTTCCACCGCCGCTAGTTTCTTACTTACATAGTACACCAGTCTCTGGATTTATCTTCTTCCCTTACCAGGGCCGAACTTATTGCATGGGACGATACTGCCAAGTACACGAACAAATCCTCATGATCTACCGGCTTGGACAATATCGGAGGTTTTTCTAGATGATTCAGGAGGTTCTGGAATGCTTCTACACAATCAGGAGTTCACTTGAAATTGCGCTTCCCTCGCTATATCAAATCGAAAAATGGAATGCACTTATCCGTAGCTTTGGAGATGAATCTACTTAATGCAGCTACTTTCCCAATGAGTTTTTGCACATATATAATTTGCCTTGGTTCTTGAATGTTCCTGATTGCCGTGATCTGGTCCAGATTGATTTCAATTCCACGTGAGCTGACGATAAAACCCAAGAACTTTCTAGAGGCTACTCTGAATGAACATTTTAGTGGGTTGAGCTTCATCCCGTATCGCCTAAGAATACCAAACATTTCTGCTAAATCAGTGGTATGGTTGGATGATTGTCTAGATTTCACAAACATATCATCGACGTATACCTCCATCGTCTTCCAAATATAACTGTAGAACATCCGGTTTACTAGTCATTGATATGTTGCTCTAGCGTTCTTCAAGCCGAAAGGCATCACTACATAGCAGTACAGTCCCAAATCTGTAATGAATCTGGTATGCTCCTGATCTTGCACATGCATTGGGATTTGATTGTATCCAAAATACGCATCCATGAAGGAGAGAAGTTCATGACCCGTGGTTGAATCCACCAATTGATCGATTCTAGGAAGTGGAAAACTATCCTTCGGGCAATCCTTGTTCAAATCTGAAAAATAGATGCAGGAGTGCCATTTCCCATTGGCCTTCTTCACCAAAACCGGATTTAAAATCCATTTCTGGTAAGTTGAATCTCTAATGAATCCATTGCTCTTCAACTTCTCAACTTCTTCCTTTAAGGCAGCTGACCTCTCTGGGCCTAGCATTCGCCTTTTCTTCTTGACAGGTGGATGCTTCGGGTTGATACTCAACGAGTGACTCATGATTGATGGGGATATCCCACACATGTCAGCATGGGTCCAGGAAAATACATCCAGGTTGGCTTTTAAGAAGTCATTCGATTCCTTTGCACGAAGGGGGACTAACTGGGATCCAATTTTCAAGGCCTTCGCTGGGTCATTATCGTCGATTGGAATATCCGTAGTCATTTCGTTAGGAGTCTCCATTCTGGCCCCAGGTTCCTCGTCCTCTCTGGGATCTAAATACCCAGATTCGATATTTAAGTTAAGTTAGATTAATAAATGTTTTCAAAACAACAACGTTGTTTGAAAGGGGTTTAAGGTTTGGAAATCAAATGGATTTACCAATTTAGGGTTTTGTTGAATATTTTGGATATCGAACTCATATGAATCTTAATGATAAGAAGGACTTTGACTCAAGTCTGAGAGGTAATTAAAATACCCCAACTTGAACGATTTCACTATTATCCGATAGATCATATTAGTTTGTGTTCAAAATGAGTGTTAGAGTTGAATATCGTCTTCAGCCATGAAACTGGTATTCAAGAGTGAGATTATCACGTAAGATCGATAATAAGAATTTAAAGTCAAGTTGTAACACCCCGCGAATTCTATAACTGTGAAATTCACAAATTAAAGTATAATTAATTTCAAATCAAAGAACTAAGGGAAACGGGATACGCCATTGCGTTCGTCTCGGAAAAATACGCGAAATAGAGTCCGAGTTTTCGAAAAACGGAGTCCGTATGAAGAAGATATGGCCTTCGAAAGTTTCTGAATTAAGTTTAAAATTCGAACAGAATAAAACAGCTCAGAAAATCAAGCTTAAAATTAAAAACCGGTCCCAATTGGCCAGGGCGGGAAAATTCCCGCCTAATGCACCCAGGTCGACAGGGCTGTCGACCTGGTCTAGCCAGGTCGACAGGGCTGTCGACCTGGTCCAGAGCCAGGTCGAACCCAGCCCAACCTGGCTGGCCTATTCTATGTTGGTCGATTTTCAGAAGTCTGCTTTGTCATTAGGGCTAGGTGGCAGGCTCTAATTGGTCTCTCTTTCGAATGAATGGCTACGATCAATCCAAGCAACATCAATGGTCCTAATCAGTTCATTACCCCTATAAAAATGACCCTAGACTCAACCTAATCTATTCATTCAAAAATAAGAACAAGGCCACCATGTTGCTGAGGAACGACTAAGAGTAGCCACCAATTGGAGAGAGGATTAGGAGGCAAATTCTAAAGCATAAAGCAACATAATCAAATCAAATCGCATCTCCAAATTCCTAAATTGGAGAATTCGCCACACAATAGTAAGTAGAGTATTATTTTGGTATGAACAAATAATTGTGTTGGTTTGTATACTTGATTGTGGTGATAAATAATTCATATTTGTGCGTTACTATGATTCTTATCGATTTGGAATATTGTATAGCGATTGGATATTCGCAAAGTATGTTATTCATTATAAAAACTACATGTTTGCGGTAGTTTTATGCAAGTATACGTTTGGATATTCTCAAAATATGTAATTCATGTTGAAGCTACATGTATATAGTTGTTTAATTAAATTCATGCAAGTTTGGGGTTTTGCTACTATGCCATCATAATGTATATTTTTGTACAAAAATCATTTTGTGCGTAATTGGAACAAATTTGGGTTATTATAGTTCATATGAAACTATGTTGAAATTTTGGCACCATGATTTATGTATTAAGCCATGCTTTTGTACTAGAAAACTTATTTGCAAACTTATGAATATGACTAGGCTATGATTGATATTTTGCATAATTGAAAACCATGTTAGGTCTATATTGTTAACAAGAATTATATGATGACATATGTGGTACATAGCTAGGTTAGATTCAAAATCCCTTTTGCAAGTTTGCATGACTAAAGTAAAAATCATGATTTCATGTTAGAAATATTTATGCCATGGTTATGTGAATAGATTTAAAATCATGATTAAGTTGAACTATACTTTTGTGTTGGTAACAAAAGTAAGCACCTTTGTAAACATGTAGTAATCTTATGAACATGATTTGCTTATGTTTGACATTATGCCTGAATAAGAATATAGGTTTATGTTGTAGTTAAGCCTATGTGTCAATAGTGATATTCTTATCTCAACTACAAGTTTACATGCTTTGATTCATGTCACTTATGCTTTATGACCAAAGTATACATTACCACTATGCAAGTACACCAGTTTCTATTTTGTAGTTCCAACGTTATGTTGCAAGTTCATGCGTTCACATTCCCCTCCTTGTGTATGTAATCATGCTTTAAGCCTCCCCTTTTCGCATGGCTAGGTTGGGCTTAAAAAGGCTAAGCCCAACATATATATAATAAACGAACGTGTTAAACGGGGGAAAATAACGTTGGGTTAAATTTGTTAATAAATGAAAATATAAAGTAGAAGGGCCCAAATTCAAGTATGGGTTGGGCCCATGATTGGTGTAACCTTTACACCATTAACTTAATAATGGGCCGCAAATATTTACATATAAGAAAATAAAGAAGAAAGACAAAATATGTAAATGTAGAGCATACGATGTGTTTAACCCGAGGTTGGATTGAGTTGTGATGTAAACCTGCCCGGAACCGCCCGGCTGTCCAGTAGTCACAACAATACCTATCCAATGTGGGTGGTTAAACATGGAGCCCAATAAGGACCCGAGGTTAGACTGAGTTGTGGCGTAAGACTGCCCGGAACCAACCGGCAACAGGCAGCCACAACAATACCTGTCTAATGTGAGAGGTCAAGGCTTTAATAAGACAATTAAGGTTGAGTCAGGATTGTTAGGATTAAGTGAACTAAAGTCTTAATCAAAATTGAACATGCTAAACAAAACGGACTGGTGGGGGTTAGGTTAGAAAACACTTAACCAACTTAGCATGTTGGCTAGAGATAGAAAACCTAGTAACGGGGGACCCTTTTCAACAGTAACCCTAGAAGGTGTATCATGATACCCTGAAACTAGGCAGGGTGGGGCACGATTACTGGGCTGATTGTAAGAGGTCAAATCGACGGCGGTGGTGTAGCAGTGTAGGTTCTAACGGGGTGCGGGCGTGCACACACTCCGGCGCAGAAAAATAAGGCACTGGACACCAGTAGCATACCTGTGCATTCTAGGATTGTGTCGGGCCGCCACCATGGGATTTGATACACCCCATGGTGGGACCAGCATAGGTAACTACAACATCGGGGGCCGTAAGACACATGTAACTATGCGAGTAGGAGCCGATCATCATGGAATGGATCACATCACCCTGATTATGGGGTGTCAGTTGGGAACTAGTTTATATGGGTTCAGAGATTAACATGGGGTACGATAGTATATTCGACCCTAGACAACTTAACCAAGTTATAGTGCTTTCCCACTTCTTGTTTATACTTCTCATACCCAGTTCTTTATTCATAGACAGAATAGTCCTAGACTTACTCAGGCTTTATGTCTGACTCTACTTTTCTTTCGTCTTCTTTTCTTCCGTTCCCCCCCCCCCCCCAGGTCCACAGGGAGGGAACACAGCAGCTTGACCAGCCTTAACATCCAGCTTGAAGAGGAGAAATGTATTGCTTGGACCTTTTCGTTTTGAACTATGGCTTTGGACAACCACTATGGGGCTTTTGCAGTTTATCTATGTTTTATTTATGCTTCTTTAAATAATGTAATCAAGACAGATTATGAAAGTGTTATGTTATGTTTTTGGAAAAGATGTAAGACAATTATGGTGATGTTGTTGTAGCACGTATTTGCTTTTATGAAATAAAAGTTGTTGATTTTCCGCTGTTTACAAATATGTGTTCTTATATCTGTCTTGTATATCTGTGACTTATACTTATAAACCTCCACCAAAATTAGGGCATTCCCTTTGAGAGTGACCCTAACGGAGGTGGGGTGTTTCACAAGTAATACTTATGTTTCAAATATATATACACGTAAATAAGTTAATATTTAATTGTAAATAATTAAAATATTCAAACTAGTATATAAATTATCGATTTAGTTAATAAAATAGTAAACTACCTTTACAGTAGTTAATGTTGAAGTAAATTTATAGCTTAATTTAAGTAATTACTTCTTAAATGAAATCCATTTATGTAAGTGATCGAGTTTTTTATGAATTATAGTAAAACTGTGAAAAGAGTTTATGATCGGGTTTTATGTTAAAATCGAGTTTCCATGGATGAAGTTATAAAAGGGATTTTAAGCGAATACGACAGCTTAAACTAAATGTTTACTTAATATCTGAATTAAGTAAAAGAAACAAGATTAAAAAAGTTTTGTATTAAACCAGAATTGTATAACGAGGTTTATGAAAGGAAATGAGCAGTTAAAGTGTTTGTTTTGAATTGGCGTTACTTAATAATGAAATTAAGTGAAATGGACGGAATTGAAACGAGATTTTCAAAGTGGAAAACTATGACACCCCACATCCGTTAATGTCACTCTTTATCAGTATGCATTAAGTTTCGTGAAGCGTTATAGGTAAACAGAAACATTACAAGACAGATATAAAATAACAGCGGAATTAAACTTTATTAAATAGAAAAGCTTCGTGATTCAAATCCAATTACATAGTAAGTCTGGAATACTGAAAACATAAAACTTCTGCCTTATATAAAAATCATAATCAGAGGTACAATAATATATAAAAAGAGCATAATCCCCAAAATATAGCCATAGTAGAGCAGATACGAAATCGAGCAATACATCTAAGCAGCTCCAAGCAGAAGGAAAGAAGAATCCTGATCAAGCTTGAGTATTCCCACCCTGAGAACCTGGGGGGGAAACGGAAGAGAGAGAAGAGGAAATAAAATGGGTCAAACATAAAGTCTGGCGAGTCTAGTTACTTTTAGCATATAAATAAGTAAAAGCATCATGGCAGGCATATAAGTTGGAGAGAGATAACAGTGTCAAAGGGCAGGTATAATAAGGTAAACAGGATAAACAGAACATGCATTGCGCTTCTCTAATAATTTTCTCTGCACCAATACTAGTATAACAAGATAATCTCAACAAGTACAAGATGGTAGACTTAGGTGTACTTCTAGTGAGAGGTTTTACCCCTTACAATAACAGGTAGTCTAACGGAACTGACAGGTGTTACCCCCAACGATAATAACGGGCTCCTAAACAAGCAAGACTACCCTAATTACTAACCCCAATCGATCGGCTCCCTAACTCATAGATACCCTGTGCTGGCCCCACGGTAGGATGTATCACTTCATAAAGTGGCAACCCTTTGTTTACAAGATGTGCACAAACCATGTCTATAGGTGTCACGGTATCTTAACCTCCCTGGAAAGGACCCATGCACGCACATAACCCTGTTGGAATGTGCCGCCCACACCGTCCCTTATATGGACCTCTTACAACCAACTCAGTAAGCATGCCCTGACCCCGACGTAGTTTGGCATTCTCCATTTGATACCAATATAGGTTACTGACTGATACAGGTCCCACACTTCGGATGATACAAGCTTCTCCCTAGGCTTGCATCCTCACTACTAGGATTTCAGCAGGTTATGCCTACCAGTTTAACAAGATTGCATAACCCCAACAGGTTAAGTTTGTCGGGTTTATATGTATAACCCATCCCCACATATTTAACAAGATTAACTTAATCGTTCCACTGATTCAAGCAAGTTTACTTAACCCCTACTCAAGTTGACAGGTTCATGTAATCCTTATGGATTCAAACATGTTAAGTATTACAAGTTTATCACCATTCATTCATTTATGGTTATTAATGCGCTAGAGCCCCCACATTAAGTCTACCACTTGTGAATGCTGGATATGCCGGTTGGGTTCAGGCAAACTTCTTCCACAAGTCGGAATTAACCTCGTGTCTCAGCACCGTTACGTATTTATGCACTTAGATCCCTCACATTAGATTTACCACTTGTGGACGCTGGATATATCGGCGGTTCCGGGCAGGCTTCTACCACAAATGTAATCTAACCTCGTGTCTAAGCACTGTTACAGTTTCTAATTACTGTACATCTAGGCATTTTCATTACTAACCAATTTTCATGCTTATTATGCCCCAAATTCCCGTCTGATTTACGATACAAGTTATGCCCTAGATTAAGGTTTAGATCAAGATATTGATCATGCCCCTAAATCCCAAATTTTGGCACAAGGTACAAATTATGCCCAAAATTCACAGTCATGTTTTACAATACGAATTCTGCCCCTAAATTAATCATTCCCGATTTCGTATGTTCACGTATTTCAGCGATAGGCCTAGGCTCGAAGGTAGCCTGGCTATAAAAACAAAAAGAGAAAAGGGAGAGAAGAGAACAAGAATAGGCATAGTAAATAAAACTGGCATATGATAATAGAATTGGTCATACTAACACAATAGGCATATAGTGACATGATTAGGCAAACTAACAGAATAGGGATATCATGAACAGGCATATGAGATCTAACCAGTAAATTAGGTGTACAAGTAATGACAGATCTGCTATAATTCAGGTTACTAACAGACATAGACTTAGATCCAAACATATAAACATGTCAAGATTACATTTTAGGTGTTTATATCTAAAAGCAACATGGACTCACTGTGATTGGATCTAAAGAACAGAGGATTGATTGTAGATGTTGTAGCACAGATCCTTGAATACGTATAACTTGTTGTTGAAGAAGAATAGGCTAGATCAAACTGAGTTGGGCAGCACCTCGTTGTCGCCATTGATTTATATGAATAAAACAACGGGATTAAGGTCCTTTATATAGCCATCATCCAATGAACCAGGACACACAGCAAGTCCAGATTCATCTGGGGGGGTCGACCCCGAGGTCGACATAGGGGTCGACACCCCTGTTGTGGGGTCAACCCATGGGTCGACACCCATAGGGCATGGGTCCCAACGGGCCGAATTCCCACGCCTTCCCGCCTCTAGTTTTTGGATTATTTTGAATTTTGGATAATGTTTGTTTACATATATTTCTCTTATACGTATACAAACTTCTAGGCTTAATAACTACTTCATACGATGTTCGTTTTAGGCAAACTCGGAGTCTATCTTTTCGCATTCTGTTTTACTTAATTCCCAATATTTAATTAAGTATTCTTTAATTTATCATTTTAAAGTTCTTAGAATTACAGGGTATTACATTCTCCCCTACTTAAAGGATTTCGTCTCCGAAATCTCTAAGTTAAGAAGAATGTATATCCTAACATCCATCACCCATCTACTCATCCATCAATCACAGGCATCCATTGTCCTAAAAAGATTTCTAATGCTTATATGAACATATGCAAAGGTGTGTGTATATGTCCCCATACTAATGCAAAAGATCAGGCGGTCTACTGATTCAGTTGACCTCCTTAATGACAGTATGTTAGTGCCATGAATCCAACATGTATGCAAATAATCCTACTGTAACATGTAAGTTCTATATGTGTGCGCAATCATTCACCCAAATGCAACATCCACATAATGATACACCCACTTTCATCCAATAAAAGAAGAAAAATTCACAAACATTCATATGCAGTATGAGAGTGACTGAGTCGATCTAGTGCCTAATGTGTGTGTATATGCATCCACGAGCAACCACTAGCAATCACTTACATCCACTTGCATCCATCAATAACATGTCTCAAACACATGTTTACATCCATGGGATTCCTACCTAAAGGTCGAAGATTCGATCAATAAGATATACTTAAACAATAGAAACAAGCATGAATAAAAGGTTTAGAAAGGAAGTTAAGAACATACCCTTGAAAAGAAAAGGGTACGAAGCGTGAATCTTGTCTTCTGTCTCCTAAGTTTCATCCTCTTGGTTATCTCCCCACTGTACTTTCATCAACTTGACCTCTCAATTGCGTAGCTTCTTAACCTTTGATCCAAGAATACGGGTAGGAACTCGTCTAACTGTCGCCTCCCGTTCCAACTTTACTTCCTCAAGCATACTCAGCTCAACTACTTCTACGGTATCTTGCAAGTACTTCCATAAATGAGAAACGTGGAAAACATCATGAATGCCGGACAGTCTCTCTGGTAGCTTCACTCTATAGGCCATTGGATTAATCCTTTCCGTTATATGAAATGTCCCTACAAACCTTGGTGCCCATTTCCCTAAAGATCGAAAATGAACCACATTCCTCAAAGGTGATACCTTGATAAAAACCATATCTCCTACCTCAAAATCAATGTCAGTCTTTCTTCTATCTGCATAGGACTTCTGCCTATCCTGAGCTATCTTCATACGCCTGCGAATAAGATCAATCTTCTTTGAAGTCTCCCTAATCATCTCAGGTCCAAGTAAAAGCCTTTCTGTAGATCCCACCAATAAGTCGGCGATCTACAGGGTCATTCGTACAATGCTTCGAAGGATGCCATGCTAATACTAGCCTGGTAATGGTTGTTGTAAGCAAACTCTACCAAAGGAAGATGCTCTTCCCAAGTCCCTCCGAAGTCTAGGATACAGTCTTTAAAGATCCTCAAGAACTCTATTCACCCTCTCCGTCTGTCCATCTGTCTGAGGGTGATAAATGGTGCTCAAACACAATTGTGTACCTAATGTTTCTTGCAAGCTCCTCCAAAACTCACTGGTGAATATGAGGTCACGATCACTCACAATACTAGAAGGTACTCCATGTAAACGGACTATCTCGCGAAGATAAACTGCTGCCAACCATGCTGCTATCCTCTTACTATTAACAGGGATGAAATGAGCGCTCTTAGTAAGCATGTCATCTACAACCCAAATACTGGTGTTGCCTTTCCTCGATCTAGGCAAACCATCAATGAAATCCATAAAGACGCTCTCGCACTTCCACTGTATGACTTCTAAAGGATGAAGTAATCCATTGGGCTTCCTTTGCTCAGCTTTGACTTGCTGGCAAATCAAACATCGAGAAACAAATTCAACTACGTCTTTCTTCATCCCAGCCCAAAAGAAAACCCTCTTCATCTCCTTATGCATCTTATCACCACCAGGACGAATAGTCATCCTAGAATGATGGGCTTCCTCAAGGACTGTCTTCAATCAAACTCCAAACTTGGGGAAAGCAAAGCCTTCCATCTCTTCGCAACCACCCTCTATCGTCCATGGAATATCTACTGACGTGACTAGAAGTCTCCCCTCTACTCATCCTATCCAAGATATCTGCTAGTTGTGTGTCATCTCGCTGCGAATTTCCTATCAGGTCCAATAGAGTAGGTCGCACCTCTAATGATGCCAATAAACCAGGTGTAAACTCGGTGGAGGGTCTAAAATCAAAAGTCAATATAAACTCTAACTTTTTCCTCTCCACAAACAGAGGACTCAAGGTCATCCTCTGCCTACTCAATGCGTCTGCCACTACATTACCCTAGCTAGGGGTATAAGCAATCTCAAAGTCATAGGGAACTAGGAACTCCATCCATCTTTGTTGCCTTAAATTGAGATCCTTTTGCGAGAACAAGTACTTGAGAGATTTATGATCGGTGTACAACTCGAACATCTCTCCTAGTAGATAATGGCGCCAAGTCTTAAGCGTGATTACTATGGAAGCTAACTCTAAGTCATGAGTAGGGTAGTTCTTCTCATGAACTCTTAGTTGTCTACCTCCATGACATACTACCCATCCCTCTTGCATCAGAACCGTACCAAGCCCTGTACCACATGCATCAGTGTATATGGTGAACACTTTGTTCCCATCAGGCAAGGTCAAGACTGAGGCTGTTGTCAAAGCCCTCTTTAATCGCTGGAAAGCATCCTCACAGTCTATACTCCAAGAAAATGTCAGATTCTTCTTCGTCGGTCTGGTGAGTGGGGCTGATATCTTTGCGAAGTCCTTAATGAACTTCCTATAATAGCCCGCTAAACCAAGAAAACTCCTCGCCTCCGTTGCATTCTTTGGGACCTGCCAATCTTGAACCGCAAACACCTTCGCATGATCTATTGCTATCCCATCTTTAGAGACCACATTCCCTAGAAATCTCACTTCTTTTCTCCAAAACTGGCATTTAGAGAATTTCGCCTTAAGCTGGTGCGCACAGAGAGTTTTCAAAACCTCCCTTGTAGGGCATGCCTTCCCTCGTTCTTCGAGAAAATCAAGATGTCATTAACAAAGACCATATTGAACTTATTTAGAAACTCCTGAAACACCCTACTCATTAAATCAACAAAATAGGCGGGTGCATTCGTCAACCCAAAAGGCATGACAAGCCACTCGAAGAAATCATATGGAGTTCTAAAAGCGGTCTTGTCTATACTGTTTTCGGCCACCCTCAACTGGTGAAACCCTGTGGCCAAATCTAACTGAGAGAAAACAGATGCACCAACAAGCTAGTCAGAAAAATCATTTATCCTCGGAAGTGGGTGCCTATTTTTCTTAATGAGTTTATTCAACTTTCTATAGTTCGCACATAAGCAAAGCAAACCATCCGCCTTAGTTGCAAATACTACCGGAGAACCACATTCAGATATGCTTCACCTAATAAACCCTTTCTCAAGTAGCTCCCCTACTTGCTTGCTGAGCTCCCTCCTTTCTCTTGGAGCTATATTGCGCACATGCAATGCAACTAGCTTTGCATTGTTTACCAAGTATATACAAAAATCAGTCTCGTGCCTCAAAGGTAAGTCCCAAACCTCCTCAAAAACATCAGGATACTCACAGACTATAGGTACAGATCATAGATAATCGATGGATGCATCGAGCGACTCTAGGAAACTAAGCATGACAGACCTCTTAGGGCCACAAGAAATCTCGAGGGTCCTCCCATGGCAAGTCAAAAGTCTAACAACCCTCCGCTCACAATCCAGAATGGCACCATACATAGCTAGCCAATCCATCCCTAGAATCAAACCATAGCCCATGAAACCAAGCACATATGTATCACATTTAAACTCGACGCCTAACACAGATATTCTCAAACCCCGAAAAATCATAGACAAATGAGTCGTACCACCAATGCGGTTTAAGGCAACAACGATATCCAAAACCATACTAGTACTAAGGTGCAGAGACTCAACAACTGAATCAGATATAAAAGAATGTGAAGCGGCAGAATCATAAAGAGTTTTAACTAGATGATTGGAAAGAGAAATAAAACCTTCAACGGAAACTTTCCTACCTCTATCTGGCGCACTGGCCATGAGAGCATGCACCTGCCCTGCAGAAGATCTTGCCCTTTGACCCTGTCCTGGCTTCTTCGGGCAATCCTTAACAAGATGTTCGACTTCTCCACAATGGAAACAAGCGTTATTTCTTTTCTTGAAATCCTTGATCACATGACCCTCGCGTCCGCAATGATGACATTTCCTCTTATCCCAAGCTTTGACGTTCTTACTGCCCTTCTTTTGTTGTTGTTGTTCTTCTTTCTTGGTTAAGATACACTCGGGAGGAGTCATATTGGATTTATTATTGTGTATGGACTTCAGACTTTATATTTATGGACTATGCAAAATACATCTTCTACACAAAGATATATTTTGGGGGGCAAGTGTTAACCCATCTTTTAATAGGGTTGTTACACTTTAGATTCGGATGCTCGGATTACTTAAGAGTTAAGTACAGATGATTATATGAAGTTGCAATCGACCAATTTCATTGGAATATCACTTTTGGGATAAACTGAATTAAAGCTTAAAATTTTGGTTAAGTATTAAATCAGTACCTATGTAAATTATTTTAATCTCTGGTATTTTTCTATTGTATATTATTTATTCATACTCTGTTATATTCTTGTACTCTGATGTAATTGTTGTAACAGCAATGAAATGTTCTTCTGTTTGTGTTCCGATTAGTCTTGTTCTCAAAGTAGTCCGCCTTCTTGTTCGGTTTAGGCTGGCCAAGAAGTTCGGGTCGCTACAGTACGGAGGACCTCTCCTAAGTGCAAGGCATGCTCCTTCTCGCATCTCGAGAACACCAAGATATCATCAACAAACACCGCCACGACTTGTCTAGGAACTCCCTAAATACCCGGCTCATCAAATCCACAAAATTCGTTGGTGCATTGGTTAGCACAAAAGGCATAACCAGCCACTCAAAGAATTCATTTGGAGTCCTAAAGGTAGTCTTATCTATGCTATTATCCGTCACCCTAAGCTAATGAAAACCTATAGCTAATCCCAACTGCGAGAGAACTGAAGCACCCACCAACTGATCAAACAAGTCATCTATCCTGGGAGTGGGTGTCTATGCTTCTTCGTGAACTTAATTCAATTCTCTATAATCTAAAAATAAATAGGGAGAGTCGTCCGCCTTAGTTGCGAAGACGACTGGTGCTCCTCACTCAGAAATACTCTGTTTGAAAAACCCTTTCTCGAACAACTCACCCACTTGCTTACTAAACTCCTTTCTCTCACTCAAAGTCATGTGGCGCACTGGGGATGCAACAACCTTAGCATCATCCACTAAGTATATCCAGAAATCAATTTCACGCCTCGGAGGAATCCCTCTCACCTCCTCAAACACGTCCGGAAAGTCTCTAACTACGGGCACCAAACTGAGATCATCTATAGAAGCATCTAGGGAATCCAAGAAACCGAGCATGACTGACCCCCGCGGGTCACAAGACATCTCGAAAGTCTTACCACAGCACGTCAAAAGCCTCACTTGTGACGGCCCGCCCCGGACCAACCGACATTTCTTCGAAATGCGCTGCGCCAATGCCCGACTAGCACGGGACAATCGTCAAAAGAAACGGATTTGAAACTATTAATCATCAAAGAACCTGCAGTATATCTCACGGCGCATGGGATAAAATATAATAATAACATAACTTTGACATAAAACAGGCGAGACAGTGCATAAGCTGAAAATTAAACCATCATAGCAGTGGAATCAAAATAACAATTTATGATCCATAACCATCATCATTACAATTTTAAAATTCTGTCTTTAAAGAAAAATAGAAAAGGTGCACTACTAATGCCCAAAGCAGTGACCATCAACAACACAGGGAGAAATTATATATATATATCATACGTGTAAGCCTCCTGCTCGTCTCCGGTACAGCTACTCGTGCATACCAACTAACCTGTCTCTAGTCTGCCTGTTTAAGAGAACCCAGAGTAATAAGAAGAGACATAAAACTCTGGGTCAGACAAAAGTCTGGTATGAGCGATAAGCAGCAAAATAGAACAATAGCAGGTATAAATAAATCATACCTGAACCTGGACCTGCAACCAAAGAGTTAGCACAAAAAGATGTACAGTACTCTAAGGTAACACTAACACAAAGTGTAAAAGTAATATGGGCGTGTGCATGACATAGTGATGGCAAACATCAAACATAGCAATCATCCTCACATCTCTCTCACAGTGCGTAAAGCATACAATATCCACCACCTTGGTCACCTAATCCTTTGCTGCGATCACTTTGCCCTTGGGCGCCACAATGACCCTATTGCACTGATCCACAACCACCAATCCTTTGCTATGTCCACTTTGCCCCCTTTGGAGTCATGACGACTCCACTGTGCTGGCTCATAGCCATGCTACGATCACTTGCCCTTGGAAATCATAATGATCCCACTACGCTGATCCATGCCGCTAATACGTCTCTTCGTGGTAAACCAAAGCTATAGACATCGATAACCCCTTTGCACACGTCCCGCAGCAAAGTCCAATCATGAAGTTAACTCGTTGGTTCCCATCTGGATCCTGAGTCCTAACTTCTCATCTGGACTTCCTTTGCTTCTCGGATTTTGGTCGAATTGGAATCGATCTTCAGAAGAACCCATGGTCGGCACTGCTCGTTCATACTCCATAGAGACCACTCACTCTTCCTTCCCTAGCTCGGTCACTCATTCTTCCTTCTCTAGCTCAGTCATTCGCTCCTCCTTCCACGGGCTTGCTTGCATTCACATGGATCAGATCTCATTATAGTCGCTCCTCTAGGAATCACTCGCTTCCTCACATTCGCACTCCGAGGAACCGCTCGCTCCCCACAATCTCTCTCCTAGGAATCACTCGCTTACTCACAGTCGCACTCCAAGGAACCGCTCGCTCCCTACAGTCTCTCTCCCAGGAATCGCTCGCTAATTCACAGTCGCACTCCGAGGAACCACTCGCTCCTCACAGTCGCTCTCCAAGGAATCGCTCGCTTACTCACAGTCACACTACGAGGAACCGCTCGCTTCCCCATGGTCGATCTCCTAGGAATCGCTCGCTTCCCCACGGTCGCTCTCCGAGGAATCGCTCGATTCCCCACAGTTGCACTCCGAGGAACCGCTCCGTGCGACCCAAAACATACACCACTTTCCAGCAACCAATTTTCGCCTCTCGACGGCGTTTTCGACCATTCTAACTTTCCTATGAAACCACAAAACATTCCAAACAGTAATAGGAACATGTATAATCAAGCATAAACACCAAAACAATAACTTGACATGATAATATGGATAAAACATACCCAAAACCTATGTTTTCCTCTTAATCTCCTTAATCATGATTTAGCCATACAATTAGCAAAACATGTCCACATTAACCCAAATTTCTAACAGAGGCATAAAATAATATTTAAGAATTTCTACATATTTTTCCAGATTTTTATAATGCATAATTTCGTTAATTATCACTAATCACCCCTAATTATCCGTAATTAGTGAAAAACAATGCAAATCACTCACCTTAGCCATAATTAAATCTCAGATCTGAAACTCTAACAGATATGGGTCTAATCTCTATGTGTTCCAGTAGCTCTACCTCGATCTCTATGCTAATCCTCTTTAATTTGATGTTGATTAGGCTAATATGTGATTAGTGAGTGATTAAGGATGAATTTAGAAGGTGGAGGCCATTGCTAGGGTTGAAGAAGTGTAAGTGACAGCTGTAAAAATGACAAAGAAGGGTTTCTCTAACCCCTTCCAGCCCTTATATAACCCTAATCCCAAAATCCCTAATGGGCCTAGCTGCTAATTATCCTATTAACCCCGATTAAGCTGTTTTTCACCTTCCAAACCTTATTTCAGCCATATCTCCCAAACGGTAAGTCTGTTTGATTAATGTGACCACTTTACGGAAATGTAAACCATCTTCTGAGTCCAATGGAAGCGATTTCAAGTCAAAACTCCTTACCAATCAAAATTTATAGGCGAAACAAGATTCGCCAGGGGCAAAACGATCATTTAAAAATCGGCAAATATCGTGAACATGGGAAATGACCCCAATAGTCGTTTCCCAAAGTTACACAACCATACGACTTCATATGAAAACGAAATAAATATTTTACGATACTCCGATGTGTTGAATGCGGGTCGTTACATTCTCCCCCCTTAAGAAATTTCATCCCCGAAATTCCTTAAGCAAAACATACAAAGGATCCTGCATGCCTATCAATCATTTGCAACAATAAAACATACATAACAACCCAACAAGCCTATCCTAACATGCGGTTTACTAATAAGGGAAAATCTATATTGTGATTAAAACCTTACCAGGCAAAGAGTTCTGGATACGCCTTCCTTATGTTCTCCTCTGTTTCCCGAGTACAGTCTTTCTCATTATCACCCCACTGGACTTTGACTAGTTTCATCACCTTCCTTCAAAGCTGCTTCGTATCGTGCTCGACAATACGAATAGGTCTGTGGTTCCCAACCACCCCGGGTTCTACCTCGATATCATCCAACTGATCAGGTGAAATAACCATATTCGGGTCATGCACAAACTTCCTTAACTAGGAAACATGAAATACGTTGTGAACTTCCGCCATCTTGTTCGGTAACTCTACTTTACATGCTAAATTCCCAACTTGCTCGAGAACTGGAAATGTACCAACAAACCTTGGTGCCAACTTGCCTTTCCTCCCAAATCGAATTACATTCTTTAGCGGAGAGATCTTGACGAATACTAAGTCTCCAATGGAGAATTTTAATTCTCTTTGTCTCTTATCAGCATAACTCTTCTGCCTATCTTGGGTAGCCTTCATTCGCTGTTGAATAACCTTGATCTTATCTGAAGTTTCTCTTATAACATCTGGCCCAAGCACAAACTTCTCACCAGTTTCTAACTAACATGATGGCGAGTTGCACGGTCTTCCGTACAAAGCTTCAAATGGAGCCATACCGATACCGGACTGATAATTATTATTATATGCGAACTCCACTAGATGCAAATGATCATCTCATGAACCTCCAAAATCCAATATACAAGCTCTCAAGAGATCCTTTAATACACGATTCACCCTCTCAGTTTGACCATCGGTTTGAGGATGGTATGCAGTACTGAGATGTAGTTCTAACCCTAAAGCCTCTTGTAAGCTCTTCCAAAATCCACTAGTAAACAACGGATCTCGGTCACTCACAATGCCTTTGGGTACTCCATGAAATCTCACTACCCACTTCATATACAGTTCTGCTAATTTAGCTATTGTTCTATTTGACTTGACAGGTATAAACCTTGCACTCTTGGTCAGTCGGTCCACAATCACCCAAATGCTATCATGGCCTAGTCCTTGGTAACCATCAATGAAATCCATTGATACTTGTTCCCATTTCTATTTGGGAATTTCTAATGGTTGCAACAAACCACTAGGCTTCTTTTGCTCAGCTTTAACCAACCGATAGTTCATGCATTTTGATATAAACTTCCCAACGTCTCTTTTCATCCCTTCCCAGTAGTAGGTCTGCTTCATGTCTCGATACATTTTGTTACCACCGGGATGTATAGTCAGTTTTGAGTGATAACATTCTCTAAGCGCTTCATCTCTCAATCCATTGACATTAGGTATAACCAGTCTCTCATTCTTTCAAAGCCATCCTTCTCGATCAAGTCCATACTTGTTCGTTGCCTCACCGTCAATACCCATCTCTATCTTGGAGATGACTTCTAATAGATTAGGATCGTCCCTCTGACTGGAACCAATCCGCTCAATCAAAGTGGGTCTGATCATCAAACTTGCCAACATTTCTGGATCCAATTCGCAGTTTGGTCCGAAATTGTACCCTACGATATACTCATGTTGCTTCCATTCGAGAAACATAGCCCCTAAACTAACATGTCTCCTACTCAATGCATCAGCTACTGCATTGCCCTTTCCTGGTGTATATGCGATATCGAAATCATAGGAAGCCAAGAATTCTAACCATCTTTGCTGTCGGAGATTTAGATCCTTCTCAGAGAAGAGATACTTTAACGACTTATGATCGGTAAACAACTCGAATCTTTCTCCCAAGAGATAGTGTCTCCACATCTTCAATGCGAACACGATCACTGCCAACTCCAAATCATGGGTAGGATATCTTTTCTCATGTGGTTTCAGTTGTCGACTAGCATAAGCTACAACCCTACCTCCTTGCATCAATACAGCACCTAGTCCGGTACCACATGCATCCGTGTATACTATCGCCTCTTCATTCCCTTTAGGAATGACTAATACTGGCGCACGCGTCAACTATTCCTTTAGACTCCTGAATGCATTTTCACACCTTCCATCCCAGACGAAAGCTTGATTCTTCTTGGTCTACTGAGTTAACGATGCCGCTATCTTAGAGAAGTCTTGGATATATCCAGCTAATCCCAAGAAACTTCTTACATCTGTTGCATTCTTGGGCGTAGACCAATCTTGTACTGTAGCCAACTTCGCGGGATCTACGGCAATGCCATTCTCTAAAACAACATGGCCCAAGAATCTCACTTCCCTCCTCCAGAAGTGACACTTAAAAAACTTCGCTTTCAATTGGTGTTTTCTCAACACCTCCATCACTATCCTCAAATGATCCTTGTGTTCTTCCTCTGTCCTCGAGTAGACCAAGATATCATCCACGAGCACAAGAACGAACTTATTTAATTGATCTCTGAATACCCTATTCATAAGATCCACAAAATATGTTGGTGCATTGGTCAACCCGAATGGCATGACCAACCACTCATAAAATCCAAACGGTGTTCGAAATGTTGTTTTAGCAATACTCTCAGCTGCCACTCTGAGCTGATGAAAACCTATCGCGAGATCCAACTGGGAGAACACTCTTGCTCCGCTCAACTGATCAAACAAATCATCTATCCGCGGAAGAGGATACTTATTCTTCCTCGCCACCTTGTTCAACTCGCGGTAGTCCACACACAATCTAAGGGAACCATCGGCCTTGGTAGCAAACACAACTGGTGCTCCCCACTCAGAAACACTTCTTCTGATAAATCCCTTCTTTAAAAGATCGCTCACTTGCACCCCGAGCTCTTGTTGCTCCCTTGGCGCCATACGAGGAAGAGGCATCACTATAGGCCTGGCATCTTCCACCAAATCAATTTGAAACTCGATCTCTCGGTGTGGTGGAAGTCCGGTCACTTCCCCGAAGATGTCCGGATACTCGCCAGCAATAGACGAATCTGACAGCTCATCATGCGGGATGTCGAGGGAATTTAGAAAACTGTCCATCACCCCATCACTAGGTAGGCTACCAAACAGTACCCTCCTCCCATCATCCGCCCTAATGTTCACCGAAGATCCCTCACAGTCCACCACCACCCCATACCTTTGGAGCCAATCGACTCCCAAAATAATGCCAAACCCAGTGAAGCCCAAAACAAAGCAATCACAAGCATACATACATCCATGGTTCGATAACCACATTACGAAAGATCATACTAAGGCTAGTCGAACCACCAATTGGGTTCGTCACTATAAAGGTCGATCGACTATCTTGTGTTTCGATCCCAACCTATCTACCAGGTCACCAGATATGAAGGAATGGGAAGCCCCGGTATCAAACAACACTCGAACTGGAACATCATAAACAGAAAGCATACCTTGAATCATGGTATTCTTTCCCTTCTGCGCCGCAATTGGGGCATTCGACGAAGAAGGAACAACACTGATAGCATATGTTTTCACGATCTGCTTCTCTTTAAGAGGTTGCAGACATTTATCCTTAAGATGTCCCACTTGGCCACAGTTGAAGCACTTCCTGTCTACTGGCTTGGCTCTACAATCTTTGGCATAGTGGCCCTTCTAGCCACAGCTAAAGCACTCGATATCTTCCTTGTCTTTCTTTCTCTGACCATCCTTGGTCTGATTCTGCTTCCTCTTATTCTGAGAATTATTCTTGCCTCCACCGCTTGCTTGCGGCTTTGGCTCTTGTTATCTGCTTAAATCGATCAATGGGTTATCAATAAGCTTGTACGGGTCGGTTTGGTGCGTTTGAAGAAAGGGTCGGTCCTGAAGTAATTACATGGGGTCGGTCATCGTCTGGTCGTTCCTTTCTTTAAACTCTACTGGTCGTTCCCTTCCTTAAACACCTGGTCGCACTGTCTTTGGATAAAAGCTACAGGGTCGGTTCTGCAATGCCACAGGACTGGTCGTTCCTTCTCAACTCATGGCTTGAACCAAAAGGCTTGATAAATCGTCTGGTCGCTCCAAATACAGAAGATCTTTGGTCGCTCCAGATGAAGAAGATCTCTGATCGCTCCAAATGCAAAGGGCAGCTGGTCGTCCTTCTCTGGAGACCGACCCCATGTTTGAGGGAACCAATTTCGATGTGTTCTCGATCATGGTCGCACATTTCTGGAAGGTAGCGCCATCTCTGGTCGGACCGTTTTTTGGGTCGAGCTTTTGGTCATTCTTTGGTCGGTCCGCTCCGCATTCTAGCCTCCTGGTCGGCCAAAGCGCTAGAAACGACCTGCGATGGCGTGACAGCTGGAAACAATTGGTGACAACTGGCAGTGGCATTTTCGTAAATACCGAAAATACCGACCAGACCCCAGAATACAAGATTTCAGCCATTTCTCTGCCTATAAATAGGACCCTACCTCCATCATTTTGGGGGGACTTTTTCTGGAACTACGAGGAGGTGCTGCCTAATTGCTTTCGGGATTTCTCCAAGCATTCTTACATCTCTTCTCTATCATCAATCATAAGTCTATGGAGCATTGGAGCATGTGGAGCATAGCTTTTATGGAGGAACAAGCATAAGCATTTCACGCACTTCTTCATTTCTTCTTGATCATTCACCCAAGGATCTAAGGAGATTTCATCCATGGCTTCCATGGAGGGATTGGCATAAAATACTTCGAGCTTTCATCCATTCTTTCAATCGGTTGTAAGGACAAATGCATGTCAAAGGAGCTTGTATGAATGTATAATGGAGCAAATGTTGTAATCTTTTGGTGATTAATGAAATCCAATCTTCAAAGTGGACGTAGACTTGATTAAGAGTCGAACCACTATAAAATTCTTGTCTTCTTTCCTTGTTTTGGTATTTTGATGCTTTTGAATGTTAGATATGGCCTCATATAACTCTAAAGGTTTTCTAACGCCCCGCCTCTGAAAAGGTGACGTGCTTTCTAAGCATCTCGCCTTTGATTAGGTAACGTGTTTAGAAATACCATTTTGGTTGTTATACCAATTTTCGGTATCAACAATTAGGCGCCCACCGTGGGGCTAGATCTACTTTCTGGCATCAAATATACTACGAAGATCTTGAGATCTTGAAGCTAAGCCTTAAAATAGCTCGCTCCAGCTTGTGATTTGGACCTTCCGACGAACTCTCCTCAAAGTTCAAGTTGCTTTCTGAAATAATGCCGCCAAAAGTGAGCAAGGAAGCGAGAACTAGGACATCTAATGAAAGAAATCGGGAGGAAACCCCCATGATCAACCAATTTGAATTAGGCGAAACATCAAATGGAGGCATGAATGTTACAAGGGGCGAGCTTGATCAAGCTGTCGCTGGATTGACGCAATAGCTAGAGATAGCTAACAAAGCCATGTTGACAAAACTTGATTCGCTCTTTGCTCTTCAGGCCGCTACGGCAAAGGTGGCCTCTAAGCCCATTCGTACAGAGGATGTTGGTTCTTCTTCTTCTAGTCCAAATCGAGAAAAATCTTTTCAAGAAATCTCTAATCCTGGTAAAGGAAAGCCCGATAATCCAAAGCAAGCCGCTCGGAACCATAATGGAGAAGCTACTTCTTGTCGAGTTGCCGATGCTGCCAAAGGGGCACTTTCCAATCGAGAAAGGCCAGGGCCCCTAAGTCGCAACCGTGAAGGTTTGTAAAGGCAAGCCTCCGGCCAAGACACAGGCGTCCGCCCCGCAGAAAGCCTTGACGAGAAGGATCGCCTTCTGAAGATGGTCCGACTGATCATGAAGGAGGACAAGCACCGAAACGACAATGAAGCAGAATGGGAATTCGCGCCATCTAAAACCCCCCTTACCGAAAGAATCAAGAAAACGACCTTTCCGCGAAAGTTCAAACCGCCCACCATCCAAGCTTATAATGGGACAGGTGACCCTAATGTGTTCTTGTTCCGATACGATCAACACATGGATGGGGCACAAGCAACTGACGGGCTTAAGTGCTTGTAGTTCCCGGTGTATTTGGAGGGGGTTGCGTCATTATGGTTCACAAAGTTGCCTCCCAGATCTATTTATAACTTTGCCACATTGGCAAGATGCTTCCGAGACCAGTTCCGCCTCCAAACAACAAAGGTCAGAGATATCATGTCCCTCAATGAACTAGAACAAGCTCCTGGTGAAACGATAAGGTCTTTCTTGAATCGTTTTAATGCTGCTGCTGCAGAAGTAGGGACCCACGAGCCAAGGCTAATTCTAATGGCCTTAAAGGGGGGCATTGATAAGCTGCCTGAGTTCGGAAGGTGGCTAAAAAGAAAGAAACCTGAGACGCTAGAGAAATTTTATGACAAAGCCGAGGAATACATGTGTCTTGAAGATGATCCTATCTATTCCGTTGGCAATGTCAAAGCTAAGGTGGTCCCGGAAAGGAAGGAAGCTCCCAAAAAGAATAGTCAAGAAAATTTTGGGGAAGGTCAAAAGAGAGGAAGCAGTAATGATGCTAGAAATGATAAGGATTCCAAGAAACGACGTTTCTTCAAGCCAACGGATTTTACTCCGTTGAATGATACAATCGAGCACATATATATGGCAACGAAGGATGCAGAGGGCTATCCAAGCCCAAAGCCAGTAAAGGTGTCCGAAGAAGCTACGAACTCTGGAAGGTTTTGTCGATTCCATAATCGACTAGGCCATGACACGAATGAGTGTCAACACTTGAGGAATCTGGTTGAAGAATTAATAAGGAAGAATCGCCTCCAAGAGTATGTAAAGCGGTCAACAGATGCCGAGCCTACTCAGGGGCAGCAAACTCGTCCGACTCAAGATGGAAGAACACATGCAAGTGACTCCCGACCAATAATCAATACGATTAGTGGTGGTCCTCATCCTGCAGGGGATACTTGGGAGGATATGATCAGGTATACTAATGAACCAAGAAGCGTTCAAAAAGGAGACGGTTTTGAGGTTTGCAATAATTCTCTTTGTCGAAAAATGCCTAAAACATCCTGCGAAGATGTTATCTTCCGGGATCGGGATTCCGACGGAATGTTGGTTCCAACTGTTGACCCAATGGTGATCACTATTGGCTTGGGTCCAGCAATAGTAAAGAAGGTGTTGATTGATAACCGAGCATCCGTGAACATTCTGTTTTACAGTACTTTCTCTAAAATGGGTCTATCCATGGATAATGTGCGAGCTAGCAAAGACAAAATACACGGGTTCACTGGCATACCAACTCAGCCAATAGGTGTGATTGATCTCCTTGTAGAGCTAGGAGAGGGAGAGAGGCAAGTCTCCAAGATACAATCTTTCGTTATAATTGACTCACCTTCAGGGTATAATGCATTCTTGGGAAGGCCAGCACTTGCCGACTTCAGGATAGCTCTTGCTCCTTGGTGTTTGATGATGAAGTTCCCGACCACAAATGGGGTGAGAGTTATCAAAGGGGATCCTCAGGAATTGAGAGAATGCTATATGGCAGAACTGATTGAAGCTCGGAAATACGAAATTCAGAAGGATGCGGAGACTCCTCTCTGCATCCATGAAGCTCCTTTATAGCAATTAATGACCTCCCCCTGCGCTGGAGCATATAACGACATGCAGGAAGATATGGACCCACGAAAAATCAGTGTAGGGGATGAAAAGGTAGCACCAGCTGAAGCTACCATTTTCATAGAAATCCATGATAGTGATACATATAAGCTAATAAAGATAGGCTCCCAATTGGACCCTATGCTGCAAAAGGAATTGATTAGTCTTTTGAAAGCAAATTTGGATGTCTTCGCTTGGAGTCACTCCGATATGTGCGGGATACCTCCAGACGTAATAGTGCATAAGCTGAATATTGACCCCAACGTGCGCCCGGTGAAGCAGAAAAGACGGATGCAGGGCCCAGAAAGGTCTGAAGCTTTGAAAGACGAAGTGGATAGGATATTGAAGAATAATTTCATTCGAGAGTCCACCTATCCTAATTGGGTGTCCAATCCGGTCCTTGTGTAAAAATCAAACGGCAAATGGCGAGTGTGTGTTGATTATTCTGACTTGAATAAGGCTTGCCCAAAAGATAGTTTCCCCCTACCTCGAATTGATCAACTTGTTGATGCAACAGCGGGGCATGAACTATTGTCTTTCATGGATGCATATTCTGGATACAATCAGATTATGATGCACGAGCCAGACCAGGATAGTACCAGTTTCATAACTGATCGTGGTTTATATTGTTATAAGGTAATGCCGTTTGTTTGAAAAATGCAGGTGCCACCTACCAACGCTTGGTGAACGCGATGTTCAAAACTCAAATTGGAAAGACTATGGAGGTTTATGTTGACGACATGCTGGTAAAATCCAAAGAGGCAAAGAATCATATAGAGGATCTTGATGAAATGTTCCAAATCCTGAGGAGATACGGCATGAAGCTCAATCCACTTAAGTGCTCGTTCGGCGTAGCATCAGGAAAATTTCTTGGTTTCATGGTAAATGCTCGGGGCATTAAAGCAAACCCAACACAAGTGATTGCTTTACGAGAAATGCAAGCTCCACGGACTAAGAAAGAACTCCAATGCTTAAACGGCAAGGTAGCAGCATTAAGCCGCTTCATCTCAAGGGCAACGGACAGGTGCATTCCCCTATTTGATGCATTAAAAAAGGAAAAGAAAAGCTTCCAGTGGACTCCTGAATGCCAGCAAGCATTTGAAGATCTCATCAAGCACATGGAATCCCCTTCGATGCTATCGAAGCCTAGGGATGGAGAAAGCTTGCTCTTATACCTTGCAGTGTCATCCCATGCGTTGAGCGCAACACTCGTTAGGGAGGAAGACAAAGTGCAGTGGCCAGTATACTACATTAGCAAAAGGTTTACCGGGGCAGAGATGAATTATCCAAGGATAGAAAAGCTTACATATGCCTTGCTCATCGCATCACAAAAGCTCAGACCCTATTTCCAATCCCACTCTATTAAAGTCCTTACCGACCAACCCTTGAAACAGGTATTGTTCCGTCCAGAAACTTCGGGGAGACTCCTGAAATGGAATATTGAACTCAGCCAATATGATATCACTTACTACCCCAGAAAAGCAATAAATGGGCAAGCTCTGGCCGACTTTATCGCTGAATTCACTGACAGGGGAGAGGAAATGGTGGAAACTAACGAATTGGCCGTTAGGTGGAAACTTTTTGTTGATGGCGCTAAGAATGAATATTGTGCTGGGGCAGGGATAGTATTCAAAACCCCAGAAGGACGACATGTATGATGTGCTCTGCGATTCGAATTCCCCATCACCAACAACGAGGCCGAATATGAAGCGTTACTTAGAGGATTGCGGGTTGCAAAAGAATTAAGCTTGAAAAGTCTACTAATATTCAGCGATTCACAGCTAATGGTTTCTCAAATCAAAGGTGAATTCCAGACTAAGGTGGGAAGGCTTCCGACATATCTGCTTAAAGTCAAAGAACTTCTCGACAACTTGGAATATTATTCTATCTCTCATATTCCTCGCAGAGAAAATTGGAAGGCAGATTCCTTATCAAAGCTAGCTAGTACCGGAGATCCTCAAATCTTCGATCTAGTTCCTATGGAAGTATTATCTAGTTCCAGCATTGAGGAATCCGATATAGACTGGGTTATGGAAGCAACCAACGAGCCCGACTCGTGGATGACCCCTATAAAAAACTATATACTTCACGGAACACTTCCTGAGAAACCAAAGGATCGCAGAAAACTGCTCCAAAAATCTCGCCTATATCTTGTCCAAGATGGTCATTTATACAGGAGAGGATATTCAACGCCATTACTACGGTGTGTAACAAAGGAGGAATCTAAAGCGATTTTGGCGGAGCTACATGAAGGTGATTGTGGAGGTCATGTTGGTGGACAGACTCTTGCCAAAAAGGTCCTTCGATATGGTTATTTTTGGCCCGATGTGAACTTCGACTCAATGACATTCACTAAGAAATGCGACCGGTGCCAGAAATTTGCAAAAATTCCAAGAGCTCCGTCAACTGAGTTGACACAGATGTTGAGTCCTTGGCCATTCGCTGTTTGGGGCATAGACTTGATTGGAGCACTACCTACCGCAAAATCGAGCTTCAAATATGCTATAGTGGTCGTGGATTACTTTACCAAATGGGATGAAGCTGAACCATTGGCAACTATCACATCGAAGAAGGTAATCAACTTTGTGTTGAAAAATATCATTTGCAGGTTTGGGGTTCCACAGAAAATTATCACCGACAATGGCACGCAATTTGAAAGTGATGAATTCAAGGATTTTTGCAACAAATATCATATTCAGAAAAGCTTTGCAGCAGTTGCCCACCCGCAGGCCAACGGGCAAGTTGAGGCAGTCAACAAAATCCTGAAGTCCACCATTAAAAAGCGTCTCGAGAAAGCTAAGGGCAACTGGATTGAAGAATTGCCACTGGCACTATGGGCTTATCGTACAACCCATAAAACTGCAACAGGGCATACTCCATTCTCCTTGGCATATGGCTCGGAAGCAATGATACCTGTGGAATTGGAAGTTCCTACTCACCGCAGAGTACACTTTAGCCAGGAAGAGAATGAAAAGCTGCAACTTGAAGCTCTCGATCTACTTGAGGAAAGAAGAACCGAAGCAGAGCTTAGAATGGTCTCCCATCAAAGAAGAATAGCCCGACACTTCAACCAGAAGGTCAGGCATAGAACATTCGAAGAAGGAGACTTAGTGTTAAAAAAGATCATGACCGCAACAGGAGTCTTTGGCCCCAATTGGGAAGGGCCGTTTATTGTCAATCAAAAGCTTCTTGACGGTACCTTTAAACTCAAAACTACAGATGGAGTAGAACTCCCAAGGGCCTGGAACAGTGATCACCTTCGTCGCTATTACAAATAATTTTCTAACTCATATTCTTTTGTATTTTTCTATGAATATAGTAAATACTTTGTATGAAATTACATGAGTATAAATCCAGCAGCACTTCTGATTATGTCTAAGCTTTATATTCGCATGTCTTTGATCATATATCCAAAAGATGCACAGCTATGGTTACAGGACACGATACCTCCGTCATCCTGTTTTCCGACATAAAACTCGCCATAGCTTTACTGAAGAAATATGGTCCAAAAGCAGGCGCAAATTTAACCCAAACCCTCTCCGAGGATTCTCAGTCGAATAATAAACTGAGTCTTCTCCAGGGGTGCTCGGTCAAATAACCCAAAGTCAGACAAAATCTGATTGCGTTATAACCGAGTCTCTTAACCCAAACCCTCTCCGAGGATTCTCAGTCGAATAATAAACTGAGTCTTCTCCAGGGGTGCTCGGTCAAATAACCCAAAGTCAGACAAAATCTGATTGCGTTATAACCGAGTCTCTTAACCCAAACCCTCTCCGAGGAATCTCAGTCGAATAATAAACTGAGTCTTCTCCAGTGGCGCTCGGTCAAATAACCCAAAGTCAGACAAAATCTGATTGCGTTATAACCGAGTCTCTTAACCCAAACCCTCTCCGAGGATTCTCAGTCGAATAATAAACTGAGTCTTCTCCAGGGGTGCTCGGTCAAATAACCCAAAGTCAGACAAAATCTGATCGCGTTATAACCGGGTCTCTTAACCCAAAACCTCTCCGGGGGTGCTCAGACAATAACTTAAAGTCGGTTAAATCTGACCACGTTATTACCAAACTGAGTTTTTAAACCCAAAACCTCTCCGGGGGTGCTCAGTTAATAACTTAAAGTCAGTTAAATCTGACCACGTTATTACCAAACTGAGTCTTTAACTTAACACATCTTCAAGAAGCACTTCCTCATCTCTTGGATATCTAATACATTCAGATACAAAGGATAAGAGATTATGGATAACACATACGAAGGTTATATGAAGAATGAAAAAGCTCCAAATGTCACAATGCAATGACAGACGCTTTCTAAATTCTGATCACAACTTAAAAACATCCAAATCTCAAATCTATTTTCAATGTATTAAAGTTGAAATATCCCATTGGTACGGGGGCATATAGCAAAAGTGACTACTTGATTCTTTACATGCCAAAGGATCACTGCAATTATACATAGTAGAAAAATCCATAAACAAGCCATGTGTATAAAGTGAGATGTGCAAGTGTGGTATGCAAACCAGGACAAGCGGAAGAAAGTAACGACAAGGTTACAAATGCTGAAACGCAGAGCATCACCACGTCACATTCAAACACAGAAAGTCAACCTACATCACAGTCATAGAGATCATAGTGTACCAACACAAGATAAACATAGAAGTTAAATGCGAGGACCGGGACTCGCTTAATACAACCGGTCTAGACATAAAATCCACCAAGCCAAAAGTCATCAAGAGAGAACAAGCTATGCCTTTGGGTTCTTCCTGGGCCGTCCTACCTTCCTTTTCACCGGGGCAGACCCAGATGTGAAAGCTTCACCAACCGATCCCCTTTTGTGAGGTCCTACTAAATCAATGTCCCCCATTGGAAGGGCAGCAACAAGAGCATCTCGGTTCCTCAAAGCATGGATCAGCTTGACCTTATCAGCCTCCAGAGCAGCAATACGATCAAGACTCTCTCGGTGAAGTCTTTGAAGATCTTCAGCCAAACCATGCCAGCCATGAATTTTCCTCGCAGTATGGTCTCTGAGCAAATCCATTTGCTTCTCAAACTGGCACAAGGCGTCGTCCATGCGCTCCACCAGCCTGGTTTTTGCCACCATGACGTCACAGGATGTCATCTGCCGATCACTATGAGATATCTCATAGTCGGAAGAAACCCCATATAAATCCCAATCAGGGAGCCGTTTAGCCAGCTTGGAATTGCAAGCCCTCAGTGCATAAGGAGGCCTGTTTATAACTGATTGAATTTCTGAATAGGTGGGGCCAACGAGTACAGGAGAAGTCACTGAGGGCTGGCCAGTATTCTCTTCGTCCAGATCAAAGCGTCTTTTCATCCTGCCAGGTGTTAAATCCATCCTGGGTAAAAGGAAAACGTTGTTCGTATATTTAAGTTAATAAATGGACATCAAACAAGTACATTGGGGAAACGAAGTACAGGCAGGGTCGGTCATGGCAGGCTAGAGGTTGGTCGGTCCAAGACTAGTCAGGCCCTGGTCGCTTAAAACGGGTAAAGCATCT
This sequence comes from Allium sativum, assembly GCA_030737875.1. NCBI lineage: Eukaryota > Viridiplantae > Streptophyta > Magnoliopsida > Asparagales > Amaryllidaceae > Allium > Allium sativum. Next base: position 153,889,852 of record CM060909.1, on the reverse strand, counting down.
AGTCGCTCAAAGCTGGTCAGGCCCTGGTCGCTCAAAATTAGCGAAATTCTGATCATCCAAAGCTAACCCCAATCCTAGTCGGTCTAGTGACGAACAATTCCTGATCGACCAAAGAACCAATTCAGCTCTGGATGATTCTAAGTCATTCAAGATTTGGTCGTTGTTAAATTGGTCATAACTTGGGTCGGTAATAAAGCTGATTGGTCCACACAAAATGGTTGGCTAAACCGGAAATTGACCAATAGGGCCATGAAAAATCACTCAAGATGGACACAGCACAAGATCAACCAGGTTGGTTATATCTTAGAAATTAGATATGATACAAAGACATTATATCGCAAAATGATGGATTAAACAAGAAATCATGCATGCGCAAGCCATTCAAGCATTTACATTGTGATTATCATCGTAATAAGAAAGAACTGCAAAGGTTTTTTATTGCAAAAACATCATCCGCAAATTCAAATTGAACAGATTGGCTTCTATCTTACTGTTAAGCATTCCGATATGCAAAGAGTGTCAAATTCAAGGATTTTACAATCAAGTTGCAATCATACATCAAAACTAATCCAAATACGGTTTAACCCCGAAAAATCCAGCCAAATTCAAAGGACAGCTTCGATCATTCTCGAATTAACAAAGAGATAGAAAATGTGTACCTGCAATCAAACCAACTAGCTGGAAAAAAAAAGTTCGGATGGAATTTCCGGGCTTTGATGAGGAACAGATTCAAGCACTTGGCAGAGAATCGGGGAGAGTGATTGTGGATGGATTGTTTCCCTGGATTGGATTGGAGAAGCAAGAAAAAGATTGGAGAATTTTCTTCAAAAAACCGCCGCCATTAAAGTAAGAAAGTTCTGGAGTTGGGAAAGTAAGGAACACCAAGGGTCAAAAAGAAGATATATAGCCAAGACGACCAGCCGCTTTGTCAAAACCGACCCCTACGTGCCATGTTCAAAACCGGCCCCTGGTCCAACCTGATCGATCCGCTAATACTTCGAAGTCCATAATTTTTCTTTAAAATTACGAAACTCCGAGGGGCAAAATGTTATCTGCTTAAATCGATCAATGGGTTATCAATAAGCTTGTACGTGTCGGTTTGGTGCGTTTGAAGAAAGGGTCGGTCCTGAAGTAATTACATGGGGTCGGTCATCGTCTGGTCGTTCCTTTCTTTAAACTCTACTGGTCGTTCCCTTCCTTAAACACCTGGTCGCACTGTCTTTGGATAAAAGCTACAGGGTCGGTTCTGCAATGCCACAGGACTGGTCGTTCCTTCTCAACTCATGGCTTGAACCAAAAGGCTTGATAAATCGTCTGGTCGCTCCAAATACAGAAGATCTTTGGTCGCTCCAGATGAAGAAGATCTCTGATCGCTCCAAATGCAAAGGGCAGCTGGTCGTCCTTCTCTGGAGACCGACCCCATGTTTGAGGGAACCAATTCCGATGTGTTCTCGATCATGGTCGCACATTTCTGGAAGGTAGCGCCATCTCTGGTCGGACCGATTTTTGGGTCGAGCTTTTGGTCATTCTTTGGTCGGTCCGCTCTGCATTCTAGCCTCCTGGTCGGCCAAAGCGCTATAAACGACCTGCGATGGCGTGACGGCTGGAAACAACTGGTGACAACTGGCAGTGGCATTTCCGTAAATACCGAAAATACCGACCAGACCCCTGAATACAAGATTTCAGCCATTTCTCCGCCTATAAATAGGACCCTACCTCCATCATTTTGGGGGGACTTTTTCTGGAACTACGAGGAGGTGCTGCCTAATTGCTTTCGGGATTTCTCCAAGCATTCTTACATCTCTTCTATATCATCAATCATAAGTCTATGGAGCATTGGAGCATGTGGAGCATAGCTTTCATGGAGGAACAAGCATAAGCATTTCACGCACTTCTTCATTTCTTCTTGATCATTCACCCAAGGATCTAAGGAGATTTCATCCATGGCTTCCATGGAGGGATTGACATAAAATACTTCGAGCTTTCATCCATTCTTTCAATCGGTTGTAAGGACAAATGCATGTCAAAGGAGCTTGTATGAATGTATAATGGAGCAAATGTTGTAATCTTTTGGTGATTAATGAAATCCAATCTTCAAAGTGGACGTAGACTTGATTAAGAGTCGAACCACTATAAAATTCTTGTCTTCTTTCCTTGTTTTGGTATTTTGATGCTTTTGAATGTTAGATATGGCCTCACATAACTCTAAAGGTTTTCTAACGCCCCGCCTCTGAAAAGGTGACGTGCTTTCTAAGCATCTCGCCTCTGATTAGGTAACGTGTTTAGAAATACCATTTTGGTTGTTATACCAATTTTCGGTATCAACAGCTCTCCTGTAGATGCAGTAACAACCTCGGTCTTTGACTTAGGGTAAAGACTTTCCGATCTTAATGCCTTTCCCACAATAGATTTGAATGTCTCATCGACGTGGTTTAGAAGTCTTTCCCCCAAGTACCCATCTAAGCCAGTTATGAACTTCTCGTTCTTCTTCTCGACAGTATCGATAAGGGATAATCCATATTTTGATAAAGCATCAAACTCAGCAATATACTCCGAGACTGCCCTACCATTCTGCTTAAGCTCCAAGAAATTCATAAACAATTCTGATTTCTGAGCATCTCCCTCATGAAGGTGGTAAACATCGTCCTCATATCAGGGGTATTCCTATCATTGGCCCTTGATCCCGTACTCCTCGTATATTGGCTCATCGTTCAATCTGTAAAAAGAGAAAACGATTAACCATCTCTTTAGTGGTGCTAGTGCAGTGCGACTTCATCCTTAGCTATACTTGTTGGATCTAGAATAACCCTAGAGGGGGGTGAATAGGGTTTTTCACAGTTTTAACTGAATTAAAAAACTTAACGAGATATATATATATAATAAACTGATCACAGAAAATAGCAGAAACTGTAATGCAGAAAATAAATCACACACAGATATACCCAGCTTCGGCAAAACCCTGCCTACTGCTGCATTTCTAAGATTTCTACTAGGTGATAGAACAGTTCCCGCATACAAGACCATGTACACTCGCAAACCCCTGCTCCTATTCTAACCCTACGCTCAAAACCCTAGACTGAACGATGTCCCCTCGATCAGATTCCCCGAATTACAACCCCGTAATCCGTATCTCAGAATTTTTCAGACTCTGTCAACTGTCAGTCGACATCCTGACTGAATCCTAGAAATTTTTACAGACCTCTAGAAAACTGTTCGTTTGGTTTTTACAACTCAAAAAAAACAAAAAAAAACAAATACAAGAAATACAAAACCCTAGTTGAAATATAAAAGAGGACTTAGCCCATTGAAAAAATGCCAGCCCATTTGCTCCATATCATTTTGGTCCGTTCCTCTTTTGTCTCTGGAAGATAGAAAATGGCGGTTCAAAGAAACTAGGGTTTCTGATAAATCCTCCAAATCCAGATCGATCTGATGATGATTTTGTTTCAGTGATGCCTTGAATCGAAGGATGCTTTCAGTGTTTTGATTTGAGAATTGCTCTGGCTCGATTCACAGACTTGGGTTGCTACCGACAACGATTTGTGAGTTCTCTTAATTTCAGTTTTTCTCTTGAATTGATTCTGTGGGTTTTCGATTTCAGTTGCTTGGGATTTTCTCTGATTTGCCAGTGATGAAATGCGTGTACATATAGGGTTTACCAACCCGAAAAAAATTCTCTGATTTCAATTAACTGGCTTGACTGATTTTTCGGGTTTCCCCTTTTGACAAACTCTTGATAAAAACGGCTTGAATTTATCTGCGTGAATTTCTTGATTGAAAGTTTGTGGCCCCTTTTTGATTGCTCTCGATTAGAGCCGTGAATTTGTGATTGAATTGTGATAAAGACTTGCCGAATATATATTGAAAAATCCATTTGCAATTCTTGCCATTTTTGGTTCCTGGAATTGTTTCTGAAACCACCTTGATTGAAAACTGAAACTTAATTTGCACACGTATTCTCTTGCCTTATATGAATGAATGGATTTGTACACAGATTGAATTCTTGCCATAAAAATTTTACTGCGATTTTCTGGAAATTGTTCTTGCCAAAATCATTTTTGCTGAGTTGTTATTCTTGCCAAAAACAGTTTGTTGCTAAGATCTTGTATGCTCTGATATATTGCTTTATATGCTCTGAAATATTTCCAAATATTGTGAAATCTGGAAATACACAACTTACATTTAAACTGTTGCCAAAAAAAAACTTTCCTCCTTTGCTTTGGTCGAATTAATGATTTGCTATTTGCTCCTGAATTGGCTCGACTAAATAGATGAATTCAGACAAGAAATTGTCCCTTTTGGATTATTGCCTTGAAATTCCCTAGCATGATTTTAGGAATTATGTATCCCAAAAGAAAGTGATTTTCCCTTTTGAATGATACTCAAAACTTCTTGCATCATTTCTGGAAACTAATTTGTGATAATTGCTGAAATGATTTGATTTGCGGTCTCTTTGCAAACATGCCATGTTTGATATATCCTAACGTACCATTCCATGTATGAACTGACTTTGTTGCTGTAGCACATTTGACTTTGCTTCATGTTGCACTTGTACTGGATTGACCTGCCATGTTAGCTCTTGTTTGCTGTTACTTATTTGTTCCACTGACTTGCATGTTGAGTTGCTGTACACTTGTGTACATGCCTTTTGACTACGAGCTGCACCATTTGCTATATGACCCTTGTATGTTGACTTGTCGATCATTTCACTTTGACTTTGACTTTGTCCTCGGCCATTTGCTTTTGAAGTTTGACATTTTGGCTTTATACATGGCTTTGCACTGTGTTGCTGCTTGCTTGTATCACTCTTCCATGCTTTCTTGTCATTTTTGCTGTTAGTTTAGTTACCATGAAAGCTTGGTTCATGTCTGATCTGCCACGCTAGAAACATTATACATGCTTCCATCAATATTTGTGATAAACTGAATCTGAACCAAACATGGTACATGCACACTTGAGTCATCCCACATTTAGCTGCTGAAGTTATTGATTTCCATATACTTGTCCATGCTACATGCACATATGTTGACATGCATGTATTCACTGAAATCTAGACTTAAAAACTGCCATAAATTGTTGTTGTCTTGTCTTGTATATGAGCATCCATGCTTGACATGCTTAACCATCCACATATACACATGTTGACATGTCTTCAACAATGCTGAAACATTTGCTGTACCCGTATACCTTGTTGTTTTGATATTGTACTTGTACCACCTGAAATGCTTCGACCATTTTGAACTGTGCAAACCAGTTTATGTTGAAATGCATACTAGCTCGACCCTTGATGTGTTCATGTCCTGGCTGCACCATTTTGTACTGCCTTGTTATTGCTGAACTTTTGCTTATCCATTTTGCTTTGCTGTTTAGCTTTCTGAGCTCGACCACTAGCACTTGTATCATCTTGCTTGGCATTTTGTTTAAGATATATCAGCAGACTAGTCACACTATGTTGAGGCTGATCAAAAATCAGCAAACTAGTGTGATTATGTCGAGGCTGATCAAATCAGATCGAGTCAGAAAAATGATGAGAAACACACCAAAATTCTGAGGCAAATAAAATTTCAAAAATAAAATTTGTATTCGCATATACTCAGCTTAAATTCTATTGCAGTATACTGTGTGTGTGTTTCATGTGTGACAGGTAAGCGGGGATGACTGGACTGACTGTGACTGGACTGAAAGCTGAAGATAAGAAGACAGTGTGTGGTGTCAATGAATGTATGAGTCTGTATATACAAGTGAAAATGGATATATATGAAATGTAACTGTGTATATGTTGTGTGTATGTATGACTGAGTGACAATGAATGAACTGTACTGAGGAGCTGTGAGAGAATTGTACAGATATATGTAATAAACAAATTTGATTGAAATAAAATATCATTTTATTGTTGTCAAACGAACTTGTCTATTTTATTCTGTTTATATACAAGTACAATATACAGTGAATGTTTAAATAGCGGAGTTATACAAAGTTGTACTGTTTGAATGTTAGAAATATAATATTCAATTCAAATATTATATTCCTATCTGTGTTGTATATATAAAACATTACAATAACAAACACATTTATAATAATATATATTTGTTTGTTATCATCAAACAAAAATCATATAATTGTGTATACAACTGCGTTATATACAACAATCTCCCCCTTTTGATGATGACAAACAAATAAAAGTTTTTGTATACAATAGATGTGTTTGACAGTGAATATTGAACTCCCCCTATTTATTAGCTCCCCCTACAACAGACATCTCCCCCTATAACTGTGCATGAGTGAAATGTATGAATAATAATAAATTTTCAAAATTAAAAATATTTATAAAATATTCACTCATAAATCAAAATCTCAACCCATTCTCCCCCTTTTGTTATCATCAAAAGGATACAGAAATTAAAATACAGATGAAAATTGACTAAAAGTATAATTCAGCATAAGAGGAAGAATGATCATCATAAATCTCAATCAGTCAAACAAAAATCATAATAAACTGAGAACTAGTGGCATATTTCACATTGCAGAAAATGACCGATTTACGACGAAATTTATATAAATGAGGAGAGTTATAAAAAAAATGAATTTCAATTAATTTTCAAACGAATTTTTTTATAAAAATAAGGCTAAAAAAAAAATAGTGATGGATTTGGATTATAATTATAATTCAATTTAAGTGACAAAAACGAATAATCTCAAATCCTAATACCTATCAATCAATAAATCATAAGACGTCATAATATTTCAACACATTTCACAAAAAGAAGATGGATTGATAGGTTGGTTTTTATAAACACCAAGGAGAATTTCATATAAATCTTTATTTTATCCAAATTATTTTCTTTTCTTTTTCTTTTTAATTTAAGAGCACACTGACCACGCATAACCAGATCTTGGATTTTTAAATGAGATCAGTTGCAGCTTAAATATAAGTAATCTCGTAACCATGCATAACCAGAGCTTGGATTTTTAAATGAGGTTAGAGAAATACTTATTATATTATTATCTTTTTCTGTTTCAAAAAGAAAAACTCCTCGATATATAAAATCAATATGGATGATAGAAAATGTGGTAGGTACAGATATGGACTGTGAAATAAATTTCTAAATTAATTATATTATGAAATATGACCAACTGTACCGGAATTATTGCAAATTTTCAATTATCACTAATTCTGAATAATAATATAACCACAACTCCATCACAAATATTTTCACTGTTTATTTAAAAACAATTTTATAAAAAATTAAACTCTCCACATTAATATAAAACATGATGGATGTCAGAAGGATGATAAGTAATGAAGATGGTCGTGAAATAATTGCCAGTTCAAAGATATTATAATAAATATTCAACCATCATGAAAATCTAAATAAAATTCTCCTCTTGTTGTGAAATATACTGCAGTCACAATTCATCACAATTTCTAAATCTGGTTATAATTTTGATGAATTATAAATACAATTTAATTTGGATATTGATTTCAATTTCTGAAAGAATAATCAATAAATAATTTTAAACTTGAAAATCAATTACAAGAGAAATATGCTGATCTATACATGACAAGAGGAAAAAATATATATACAGCAAAAAAAAAATGCAGCACTTTTAAACTGATACCACATGGTGTCTCCCTTATTGAGGAAATTAATTACACCATGATGGACTATCATGTACATCTCAGACCAAAGAAATTTAAACACAAATTCAGCCAGACAAATTTAGCACATTTATTTGTATAAGGCAAAAAAATATGTGTGGATCTATACAAGGTGAAGATTTGAATCTCAGTACAGATGGATGAGACAAATATAAGGCGCTTCTGATACCAAATGTTCTTGCTTTCTCGAGGATTTTAATGACACCCCGGTGGCAAACAATGATACCTCAATCAACAGAAAAGACTTAATTACAAAGCAAGCAACTCAAGCACACAAATTTCATTTATCAGAGCACGATAAATCTTTGATACCAAATCAAGCAGTCCAAAAAAAATATTTACAAATCAATTTCTTATAATCAGAGCAGCATGATTCCAAAACAAACAATTTTCAAAAACAGTATCAGAGCTGGTTCCTTTTATCAGAGTAGCAAGCAGATTAAATCAAGTAATTTCCAAACCATTTTTCAAATCAATATCAGAGAGAATCAAGAATCAGTTCATGTCAGACTTGTCAGGATGATGGTCATAACAGACAGTTCATGATTAAGATTAAAATACCGTTTATTTTAAATCATTTGATGGAATATGTAAATATCAGGATTTAATGAATCAATCACACCAGATTTTAAAAATATGATTTGAGATATGTATGAGATTCAATAAATCGATAATTTTAAATGATTTTAAACAAACATATATTCAAATCAAATAATCATGAAATAACAGTGATTTTCAAAACCAAGTTTTTCAAGGAATTTTTCAAAATATTTCAGACAAATGCAAAGATAATTCAGATTATTTACATCAATTTTGAGAGGTATTCATGATCAGAAAATAATCTATTTGAAATCACTTGAATCAATGTCAATTTTTGGGATATAACGAATCAGTCACACATGATTGATAATTTCGAATTTAGGAGGTGTGTGAGATTCAAAATATCGGGAATTTCAAATGATTTCAAACAAACAAATTTGAACCGTACCGATCATGAAAAAGAATGAATTTTATGATGTATCACTGTAATTCAAGATAAATCAAAATTCCAAGCCAATCTGAAAAATAATGAAAATATCACTACTGATAAATAATAGAGTGCTGTAATGAGTGTAATATTTCAAGCTTTTCTAAGAAGAATCTCAAAACAGCAACGATGTGTGAATTTCCATTAAACTTTCAGATCTTCAAAAACTTAGAATTCAAATTAACAGTGTTCAAGATATGATATGAATGCATCAACACTGTTATGAATTCAACAATCAGAAAATAAACTTCAAAACAATTGCAGATATATACAAGTTCAAATTCAGGATATGGAAAAGATTAACACATGATGATTTTATACAAGTAAGGCAAATTTCCAGAAAATCATTAATTCTGCAACTGGAAGTTTAAGAAGGACAGACTTAGGAGAATATGGCAGTGTCAAATAAAAAACACAAAAAAAAGAGATAGAGGAAGGAATAAAAACAGAAAATAAAAAACAAACAAAGAGAATATACAAAGGTGAGTTTAGAGATCATACCAGAATCCAATGTAAAGCAGAATCTCTAACTCAACCAGATTTGGCTAAGGAACTGTGAATGATTTAATAATATTTGAAATCAGTTTCTCTTTAGCAGTGCAGTTCCTCGGCCTCTTTTGATACCTAGCAATTTGAGGAAACGAGTGGTCTAACAAAATTTGTAAAGCCACTCACCGTTGTACCCATTTGCTTTGGTACCCAAACCTGTTTATATAACAAACCATTCGAATCGACTTTTGTACCTTTCGGAACCCAAATCTGTTTGAATTTAGTCAAAGTCGTTTTATTTTTATTTGGGATCCAAGATTGTTTAAATGGTTTATTATCAAGTAAATTTCCACTTCGATTTTGTTTCAAAAATCCTTTGTAATTTTCAGAGTTTAGATTTTCAAAACGATTCATTCCTAAGTTGATTGAAGAATTTTTAAAACCGTTTGTATTCTGTTTTTCAAAATCATTCATTTTCCCAAATCCAAGTCCATTTTTATTTCCAGACGAAAATTGATTTCTCAACAACATATTCAACGATTTTTCTCCATTTGAAAATTTATTTAGAGTTGATTCAAGCCGTTGAATTTTATTTTTAAGATCAGAATTTTCTTTCATTAGATTTGAGCAACGATTAATGCTGATCTTTCTCCTCTCAGTGTCATTTTGTTTTAAAAACAAATTTTCAATTTCAAGCTGTTTGATTTTGGTCTTGGATTTTAAAATTTCAGATTCAAACTGAACTTGTTTCTCAAGTTGATGTTTCTCAGAGGATTTAAAATTTTCAATCTCTTTTTCAAGCTTATTCAAAATCGAATTCGTTTTCAACAGACTATTATTTTCAGCGATTTTATGTTTGGAATTTTTGATAGCCTTGAAATTTATAAATTCCTTTTGTAAACAATTGTTTGCATCTTTCAGCTCAATCTCGTTATCTTTTAAAATTAAAATTTCTTCTTCAAGCCTTCGAATATTATTATTGAAATGAACGAGATCAGTTTTTAATTTCAAACAATTTTCACAATTAGAATTTTCAAATTTCACGACATTTGACAATTTCGATTCCAAACAATTTATCTTGTTGGTCAACTCAGAATTTATAGATTTCAAAGATTTATTTTTCGATTGAAGTTTGTCAACAGATTTGGTTAAATCAACACAAAAATAAACCAGATCTTCATATGAAAAATTTCTTATCTCATCATCTGTTGAGTCTTCATCAGCTGATTCATCTGTTGAACAAAGATCTGAATCTGAGTTGTCAGTTGAGGGTTTTGAGAAGTTGCTGTCGTTTCCATATCTTGTATTTAGAGCTGTCCAAATTTCCTGCGCAGTTAAACAATGAGAAATCAGACTGTATTGATTATCATTAAGGTGAGAATACAGAATATGTGTAGCACGAGAATTAGAAGCTTTATCTACCATGTCAAACCCATTGATAACAACATCCCAACATTTAATATCAACAGATTTTAAATAAAATTCCATTTTGGATTTCCAATTTAAAAAATCTGTTCCAGTGAAAATAGTTGGAGATGAACTGGACTGACTCTCTGTGGACTGACAGCAAGGGTTACCCATGACTCTAGAGTTAATGAAATTACCAGGCTCTGATACCAATTGTTGGATCTAGAATAACCCTAGAGGGGGGGTGAATAGGGTTTTTCACAGTTTTAACTGAATTAAAAAAACTTAACGAGATATATATATAATAAACTGATCACAGAAAATAGCAGAAACTGTAATGCAGAAAATAAATCACACACAGATATACCCAGCTTCGGCAAAACCCTGCCTACTGCTGCATTTCTAAGATTTCTACTAGGTGATAGAACAGTTCCCGCATACAAGACCATGTACACTCGCAAACCCCTGCTCCTATTCTAACCCTACGCTCAAAACCCTAGACTGAACGATGTCCCCTCGATCAGATTCCCCGAATTACAACCCCGTAATCCGTATCTCAGAATTTTTCAGACTCTGTCAACTGTCAGTCAACATCCTGACTGAATCCTAGAAATTTTTACAGACCTCTAGAAAACTGTTCGTTTGGTTTTTACAACTCAAAAAAATAAAATAAAAACAAATACAAGAAATACAAAACCCTAGTTGAAATATAAAAGAGGACTTAACCCATTGAAAAAATGCCAGCCCATTTGCTCCATATCATTTTGGTCTGTTCCTCTTTTGTCTCTGGAAGATAGAAAATGGCGGCTTCAAAGAAACTAGGGTTTCTGATAAATCCTCCAAATCCAGATCGATCTGATGATGATTTTGTTTCAGTGATGCCTTGAATCGAAGGATGCTTTCAGTGTTTTGATTTGAGAATTGCTCTAGCTCGATTCACAGACTTGGGTTGCTACCGACAACGATTTGTGAGTTCTCTTAATTTCAGTTTTTCTCTTGAATTGATTCTGTGGGTTTTCGATTTCAGTTGCTTGGGATTTTCTCTGATTTGCCAGTGATGAAATGCGTGTACATATAGGGTTTACCAACCCGAAAAAAATTCTCTGATTTCAATTAACTGGCTTGACTGATTTTTCGGGTTTCCCCTTTTGACAAACTCTTGATAAAAACGGCTTGAATTTATCTGCGTGAATTTCTTGATTGAAAGTTTGTGGCTCCTTTTTGATTGCTCTCGATTAGAGCCGTGAATTTGTGATTGAATTGTGATAAAGACTTGCCGAATATATATTGAAAAATCCATTTGCAATTCTTGCCATTTTTGGTTCCTGGAATTGTTTCTGAAACCACCTTGATTGAAAACTGAAACTTAATTTGCACACGTATTCTCTTGCCTTATATGAATGAATGGATTTGTACACAGATTGAATTCTTGCCATAAAAATTTTACTGCGATTTTCTGGAAATTGTTCTTGCCAAAATCATTTTTGCTGAGTTGTTATTCTTGCCAAAAACAGTTTGTTGCTAAGATCTTGTATGCTCTGATATATTGCTTTATATGCTCTGAAATATTTCCAAATATTGTGAAATCTGGAAATACACAACTTACATTTAAACTGTTGCCAAAAAAAAACTTTCCTCCTTTGCTTTGGTCGAATTAATGATTTGCTATTTGCTCCTGAATTGGCTCGACTAAATAGATGAATTCAGACAAGAAATTGTCCCTTTTGGATTATTGCCTTGAAATTCCCTAGCATGATTTTAGGAATTATGTATCCCAAAAGAAAGTGATTTTCCCTTTTGAATGATACTCAAAACTTCTTGCATCATTTCTGGAAACTAATTTGTGATAATTGCTGAAATGATTTGATTTGCGGTCTCTTTGCAAACATGCCATGTTTGATATATCCTAACGTACCATTCCATGTATGAACTGACTTTGTTGCTGTAGCACATTTGACTTTGCTTCATGTTGCACTTGTACTGGATTGACCTGCCATGTTAGCTCTTGTTTGCTGTTACTTATTTGTTCCACTGACTTGCATGTTGAGTTGCTGTACACTTGTGTACATGCCTTTTGACTACGAGCTGCACCATTTGCTATATGACCCTTGTATGTTGACTTGTCGATCATTTCACTTTGACTTTGACTTTGTCCTCGGCCATTTGCTTTTGAAGTTTGACATTTTGGCTTTATACATGGCTTTGCACTGTGCTGCTGCTTGCTTGTATCACTCTTCCATGCTTTCTTGTCATTTTTGCTGTTAGTTTAGTTACCATGAAAGCTTGGTTCATGTCTGATCTTCCACGCTAGAAACATTATACATGCTTCCATCAATATTTGTGATAAACTGAATCTGAACCAAACATGGTACATGCACACTTGAGTCATCCCACATTTAGCTGCTGAAGTTATTGATTTCCATATACTTGTCCATGCTACATGCACATATGTTGACATGCATGTATTCACTGAAATCTAGACTTAAAAACTGCCATAAATTGTTGCTGTCTTGTCTTGTATATGAGCATCCATGCTTGACATGCTTAACCATCCACATATACACATGTTGACATGTCTTCAACAATGCTGAAACATTTGATGTACCCGTATACCTTGTTGTTTTGATATTGTACTTGTACCACCTGAAATGCTTCGACCATTTTGAACTGTGCAAACCAGTTTATGTTGAAATGCATACTAGCTCGACCCTTGATGTGTTCATGTCCTGGCTGCACCATTTTGTACTGCCTTGTTATTGCTGAACTTTTGCTTATCCATTTTGCTTTGCTGTTTAGCTTTCTGAGCTCGACCACTAGCACTTGTATCATCTTGCTTGGCATTTTGTTTAAGATATATCAGCAGACTAGTCACACTATGTTGAGGCTGATCAAAAATCAGCAAACTAGTGTGATTATGTCGAGGCTGATCAAATCAGATCGAGTCAGAAAAATGATGAGAAACACACCAAAATTCTGAGGCAAATAAAATTTCAAAAATAAAATTTGTATTCGCATATACTCAGCTTAAATTCTATTGCAGTATACTGTGTGTGTGTTTCATGTGTGACAGGTAAGCGGGGATGACTGGACTGACTGTGACTGGACTGAAAGCTGAAGATAAGAAGACAGTGTGTGGTGTCAATGAATGTATGAGTCTGTATATACAAGTGAAAATGGATATATATGAAATGTAACTGTGTATATGTTGTGTGTATGTATGACTGAGTGACAATGAATGAACTGTACTGAGGAGCTGTGAGAGAATTGTACAGATATATGTAATAAACAAATTTGATTGAAATAAAATATCATTTTATTGTTGTCAAACGAACTTGTCTATTTTATTCTGTTTATATACAAGTACAATATACAGTGAATGTTTAAATAGCGGAGTTATACAAAGTTGTACTGTTTGAATGTTAGAAATATAATATTCAATTCAAATATTATATTCCTATCTGTGTTGTATATATAAAACATTACAATAACAAACACATTTATAATAATATATATTTGTTTGTTATCATCAAACAAAAATCATATAATTGTGTATACAACTGCGTTATATACAACAATACTAATATATATAGCTTTAGAAAGCCAAAATATCACAAATACGCGCTCTCATATATGTGTACTATCTCTCCCTGATATATTCTCCTAGGTTAAACTACGCAACCTAGAGCTCTGATACCAAATGTGACGGCCCACCCCGGACCAGCCGACATTTCTCCGAAATGCATTGTGCCAGTGCCCGACTAGCACGGGATGGTCGTCAAAAGAAAAGGATTTGAAACTATTAATCATCAAAGAACCTGTAGTATATCTCACAGCGCATGGGATAAAATATAATAATAACATAACTTTGATATAAAACAGGCGAGACAGAGCATAAGCTGAAAACTAAACCATCATAGCAACGGAATCAAAAATACAGCTTATGATCCATAACCACCATTATTACAATTTTAAAATACTGTCTCTAAAGCAAAATAGAAAAGGTGCACTACTAATGCCCAAAGTCTGGTATGAGCGATAAGCAGCAAAACAAAATAATAACAGGTATAAATAAATCCTGGACCTGCAACCAAAGAGTTAGCACAACAAGATGTACAGTACTTTAAGGTAATACTAACATAAAGTGTAAAGGCAATATGGGATTGTGCATGACATAGTGATAGCAAACATCAAACATAGCAATCATCCTCACATCTCTCGCTCAGTGCGTAAAACATACGATATCCACCACTTTGGTAACCCAATCCTTTGCTGCGATCACTTTGCCCTTGGGCGTCACAATGACCCCATTGCACTGATCCACAACCACCAATTCTTTGCTATGTCCACTTTGCCCCTTTGGAGTCATGACGACTCCACTGCATTGGCTCATAGCCATGCTACGATCACTTGCCCTTGGAAGTCATAATGATCCCATTGCGCTGATCCATAGCTGCTAGTCCGTCTCTTCGTGGTGAACCAAAGCTATAGACATCGATAAACCCTTTGCACACGTCCCGCAGCAAAGTCCGATCATGAAGTTAACTCGTTGGTTCCCATATGGATCCAGAGTCCTAACTTCTCATCTGGACTTCCTTTGCATCTCGGGTTTTAGTCGAATTGGAATCGATCTTCAGAAGAACCCATGGCCGTCATTGCTCGTTCATACTCCATAGAGACCACTCACTTTTCCTTCCTTAGCTCGGTCGCTCATTCTTCCTTCTCTAGCTCGGTCGCTCGCTCCTTCTTCCACGGGCTCGCTTGCATTCACATGGATCAGATCTCATTATAGTCGCACTCCTAGGAATCGCTCGCTTCCTCACATTTGCACTCCGAGGAACCGCTCGATTTCCACAGTCGCTCTCCTAGGAATCACTCACTTACTCAAAGTCGCACTCTAAGGAACCGCTCGCTCCCCACAGTCGCTCTCCGAGGAATCGCTTGCTTACTCATAGTCGCACTCCGAGGAACCACTCGCTCCCCACAGTCGCTCTCTGAGGAATCGCTCGCTTACTCATAGTCGTACTCTGAGGAACCGCTCGCTTTCCCATGGTCGATCTCCTAGGAATCGCTCACTTCCCCACGGTCGCTCTTCGAGGAATCGCTCGATTCCCCACAATCGCACTTCGAGCAATCGCTCCATTAGACCCAAAACCTGCACCACTTTCCAGCAACCAATTTTCGCCTCTCGATGGCGTTTTCGACCATTCTAACTTTCCTATGCAATCACAAAGCATTCCTAACAGTAATAGCAACATGTATAATCAACCATAAACGCCAAAACAACAACTTGACATGATAACATGGATCAAACATACCCAAAACCCATGTTTTACCCTTAATCTCCTTAATCATGATTTAGCCAAACGATTAGCAAAACATGTCCAAATTAACCCAAATTTCTAACAGAGGCATAAAATAATATTTAAGAATTTCTATATATTTTCCATATTTTTATAATGCATAATTTCATTAATTATCACTAATCACGCCTAATTAGCCGTAATTAGTGAAAAACAATGCAAATCACTCACCTTAGCTACAATTAAATCTCAGATCTGAAACTCTAACAGATATGGGTCTAATCTTTATGTGTTCCAGCAGCTCTACCTCGATCTCTATGCTAATCCGCTTTAATTTGATGTTGATTAGGTCGATATGTGATTAGCGAGTGATTAAGGATGAATTTAGAAGGTGGAGGCCATTGCTAGGGTTGAAGAAGTGTAAGTGGCGACTGTAAATATGACAAAGAAGAGTTTCTCTAACCCCTTCCAGCCCTTATATAACCCTAATCCCGAAATCCCTAATGGGCCTAGTTGCTAATTACCCTATTAACCCCGATTAAGTTGTTTTTCACCTTCCAAACCTTATTTCAGCCATATCTCTTAAACGGTAAGTCCGTTTGATTATTGTGACCACTCTACGGAAAGGTAAACCATCATCCAAATCCAATGGAATTGGTTTCAGGTCAAAACTCCTTACCAATCAAAAGTTATAGGCGAAACAAGATCAAAACAGTTATTTAAAAATCGGCAAAAATCGTGAACATGGGAAATGACCCCAATAGTCATTTCCCAAAGTTACACGACCTTACGACTTCATATGAAAAAGAAATAAATGTTCTACGATCCTCCAATGCGTAGAATGCGGGTCGTTACTTCACTACTCTCCTCTCGCAGTCAAGCATGGCACCATATATGGCTAGCCAATTTATCCCTAGAATAAGCCTGTAGCCCATGAAACCTAGTACATACGCGTCACACTCAAACTCAACGCCAAGAATAAAAATCTTCATACCCCTACATATCATAGATAGGTGAGTCGTACCTCCTACAGGTTTTGATATAACTAATGGATCAAAAACTATATAAGTATCTAGGTGCAGACTATCAATAACAAAACTGGATACGAAAGAATGTGAAGCACCGGAATTGAACAAGGTCATAATGAGAATGTTGAAAAGAGAAATCAAAACTTCTATAGTGACATTCCTACCTCTGTCCTGGCCGCTACCACCGATCTGAGTCGCCTCAAGCGCCTGAACCTGTGCTCTAGCTGAAATTGCTCCTTATCTCTGCTTCTAAAGGCACTATCTGCTATAATGTGCCATCTGTTCGCACCGAAAGCACACACACTTCTTAGCTATATTCGTGCAATCTCTGACGGAGTGACTTATCATACCACATCCATGAGACTTCACTTCCTTCTTAATCTGTGCTTTATCCAGTTTCTCTCCCTTTTTCTTTCCATCTTTCTTGGGCCACCACTTTTTCTTCCCAAAATTTGTCTTGGCCACCTCAGTCTTATCCTCCTAAGTACTCTCCTTCCCATCACCGTGCATAAGAACCATTTCCACTAAAGCCTCAAAAGTCACACCCATCGGAATGTTTGTCAATGTTATCCCTTGGAGGGGTTGGTTCAGCTCTCTCGCAAATCTCAATGTCTTCTTACGTGCAGTACTAACCAGATCCAAGCCAAATATCGCCAACTCATTGAAGTTATTCACATACTCCTTAAATGACATATAACCCTGTCTCAATCTCAGGAATCTCTCCAATTGCATCCCTTCTTCAGCTTGAGATAAAACCTCTTCTCAAACTTATCCTTGAACTCATTCCATGTCCTCGCGACATGTTCTACTTCAGCCACTTCCCACCAATACGAATCCTCTCCTTTCAGTTGTCGGGCGACCAACTGAATCCTCCTCCCATCGTCAAGATCTAATAATCCAAATACGCGATCGGTCTCTCTAAACCAATTACGAGAATAAAAAACTCTCAAATCCAAGAAATGGCTTGCTGCCTATAGCAGAAAAATCCTTACAGAGCTTAGAGAAATTAGTCGCTAGATTCTATGGAACTACCGTGGCTACAGTTGGAGGTGGGACATTTCCTTGCCCTTCTACAGGCACTGTAGCTTAAACATATCTACACAACCATGCTGGAATGGGAACATCCTGTAACACCCCACCTCCGCTAGGGTCATTCACGAAGGGAATGCACTAGTTTTGGAGGAGCGTTATCGAGGTAAACAAACACAGAAATATTACAAGACAGAACATAGATAAAACAGCGGAAGAATCAAAAGATAAATTTCATTACTTTCAAGAAGAGTCAAAACCTTTTACATCAAATAGCCAAGATCATTATTTTCCATCACAACAAATTCTGTCTTGCATAAATAAAGAAGCATACACTTAAACATCAAAAGTAGCTTAATTCCCCAAAGGTAGCAGATGCAGCCATAACATAGCTCAAGATCAAACCGTACATGAACTGAACCGAAAGCAAGCGAAATCCAAGCTAAGTGCTAGAGTTTCCTCCCTGAGAACCTGGGTGGGGAAACGAAAGTAAAAGAGGCGAAAGAAAATGGGTCAGTCATAAATACTGGTAAGTCCAAGTGACTTTCAGCATAAAAACAGATAAAGATAACATGACATGTATAAACTGAAAGTAAACATACAGATGATGACAAGATAGGCAAGATAGACTAAGATAACATGATAAATCAAGTATAGCATCACGTATTCAAGGTTCGCTGCATCAACTGTACTAGAATCCCAACCCATGTCTTATATTAATCATGAAATGATCCCTTGACCCAATATCACGAATGACCCATTACTGGGTCCAACGGAACGATCCACTACTCGATCGACTCCCTACAAGTTCTAGCTCGTCATGTGTCTGTGTCATACGACCCTATCACGAATGTAGTCACCTGTGCTAGGTCCACCATAGGGTGTATCAAGCCCTATGGTGCCAACCACCGACACGAATCAAGAATGCACAGATAAACCTACTGATACCCAATGCCTGCTTTTTCAACTGCGGAACACGTGCACGACCATAGCCCGCCTGAACCTACACCGGCGCACCAACACAGCCGTCGTTTTGGTCGCTTACAATCTGCCCAGTAATCGTGTCCCACCCTGCCTAGTCCCAGGGTACCATGATACATCTATTGGGTTACTGCTGAAACGGACAGCGTAACTAGGGTTTCCGTCCAATATGTTAAGTGTTGTCCTTTAAATTCGTGACTTAACCCCTATCAGTCTAGCATGTCAAGTTGGTTAAGTGTTGTCATTCAAGTTCGTGACTTAGCCCACCTATGAATCATGTATCAAGTTCGTTAAGTGTTGCTTACATGTTCATGACTTAACCCTATCATGTGGCATTAATTCATTAATGCACCCCAACCTCTCACATCAGACCTGTTGTTGTGGTCACTGGATATGCCGGGCGGTTCCGGGCAGAATTACACCACAACTCAGTCTGACCTCGGGTTTTTAAGTGCGATATGACCAACTACCCACATTGGATCCTATTGTTTGCAGTAACTGGATTTGCCGGGCGGTTCCGGGCAGAATTACAATGCAAACTCAACCCAACCTCAAGTTGGCCATTTTCAAGTTCATTCTAGTGTCATGTCCATGTTCGAGATTCATGTCAAGTTCGTGTCAAGTTTTCAAGGTAAGTTTCATACCAAGTTTCCTATAATTACCAATTTTTTCCAACGTTACCCTGTCTAAATATTAGGCTAACAATCTTAGCCTAATTTCTCGTCCGCATGATTTTTGACATATGATATTAGGCTAAAAACTTAGCCTAACTTAACGTACACAAAATTTGCATAAAGCGATTCATTAACATAAACATGTCATAGGTGTAAACTTGGCATTCTCGGCATAGTCAATATAAACACCATAGGTGTGAACTTGCAAAATAGTCAACATGAATATCATAGGTGTGAATCTTGCGACGTAGCTAAATCAACATACATATATAGACTAAATCAACTTACATATATGTGAACTTGCAAATCAATCACGAGCATATGAATAAGTGTGAACTTGAAATATGACATAGGTTTAACATATACACATAAACATGTAAATCTAACATTTAGTCACATATGTGATATGATTTTACAACCTAAAACTTGAATAACATGATAAACTACACAACTTGTCATAACGGGTTATACTTCAAGTTCCTATACATATGAATAGACTTATTCATTAATTCCCAATTCAACATGATAATAAAATAGAACCACATGCATAGATCACTATCATTCAATAACATAATCAATCTATTTTCAAGTATGACAAAACTGAATAAATTGATTAAAACATCACAGGTATATAAATCTGATAACATTACAAACATAAAAAGGTTTGAATACTAATCTAGATTCAAGAACATGGATAGATCTAACTTAAATAGAAAAATCCCCAAAATCAAGATCCAAGGACAAATAAAGAAAATAGGTCTGAATAGAAAGTCAAGCTTAGATCCAATTTCATAGTCATAATCCTAGGCAATGAATCATAGGTGATTAACCACAATTGTCCTTGTCATAGTCATAGGCAATAGTCTTATTGTTCATAGTCATAGGCAGTATTATTTCACCGTCATAGTCATAGGCATAGTCTTATTAGTCAAAGGCAGTCTTATGTTCACCGTCATAGGCATAGTCTTATGTTCATCGTCATAGTCATAGGCATAGTCTTATGTTCACCGTCATAGTCATAGGCATAGGCAAAATCTTATGTCCACACCCATAGGCATAGTCATAGTCTTATGTCATTAACAATAGTTTCACCGTTGTAGGCAATATTCCCAATAGTCAAGATCCAAGAAGAAACCAAGAATAGATATGAATCACACATAAATCACTTCCAAATTATACCATGCACATATTAGATTTATAGTTTTTATCTAAAAGTAACTGGAACTTACAGATCGTGGTAGAAAGATGTAGAAGTCGAATCTATAAACTAGCCGTCGAATTGTTGAATCTTGCTTTGATTGTAGAAGCAAATCTCCAATTCCTAGCCGTAGTCTTCAAGAAATAATCTTCGCGTTCTATTTTTAATTTAATTTAATTAAGGTGGAGGCATCATAACATTGCAATGTTTTGGTGTGGAGAGAAAGCTAGGTTTAGGGGTGTTTAAATAGGAGAATAGGGTAAATTTGAGCCTTCAGATCAGTCCAAAAGTCATCAGAACCACCCAGCTCGAAGACGGGTCATCCAGCCACTCAGAAGAAGACACGTCATCACAGAACACTCCAGAATTCTGTTCTGGATCTGTATGGGCGCACTTGGCAGGTGCGCTAATGAATTTTTGTACTGGCGCACTTCACAAGTGCGCCAGTGTATTCTGGCTTGTTTCCGGTTTTTCTGCCTAACTTCGTTCGTTCATATCTTCTTCATACGGTATCCGTTTTACGCAAACTCGGACTCTATCTCAAGCAGAATTTCGAGACTAACGCAATGGCGCAACCCGTTTCCCTTGATTCTTGTTTTAAAAATTAATTCTGCCTTGATTTATGGTTTTAACACGTTGTTAAAATTCGGGTTGTTACATTCTTCCCTCCTTAAAGGATTTCGTCCCTGAAATCTTCAAGTTAAGAAGAATGCATCCTATCATCCAATCATCCATCTACTCAAAACATCATCCACAAGCAACCATTGTCCTTAAATGATTTCTAATGCTATATGAACATATGCAGAAAGTGTGTGTATATGTTCCTTATCTAATGCAAATGATCAGGCCTGATTGATCTTCTTATTGCAAAATATGTTTAGTGTCATGAATCCAACATGTATGCAAATAGTCCTAGTCACATAAACGTTATATGTGTGCACAAACATCCATCCATATGCAACATCCACATGATAACACGTTCAATTTCATACATAAACAAGTATAAACACTCACGCATATGCAATATAAAAATGTGTCTGAGCCGATCTAGTGCCTAATGTGTGTTATGCAACCCCGAGCAACCACTTACGACCACTTGCAACCATTTGCAAACATCAACCATAACATGTTTTCAAGCACATGTTTACATCCAAAAGGGTTCTACTTAAGGTTCTCAAGATAGGATTGAGAAGATAAGCAAGATAAAACAAAGCATCTAGGAGAAGAAGTTAAAGATGTACCCCCAAATGGTCCTGCTTGCGGGCCTTGCCCTTGCTTCTTAGGGCAGTTCTTGCTGATATGTCCAGTTTCACCACACTGGAAGCAAGCTCCCATCTTCATCTTCTTCTTTCTACAATCCTGGATAACATGCCCAACTATACCACAGAAGTTGCACTTCCTCTTATCACATGACTTGTTATTATTGTTGTTGTTGTTCTCGCCTCCCTTCTGGAAGTCTTTCTTCTCATTCTGAGACTCATCCGCCTTAACTTATCACTCATACCTTTCCTATGTAACATGTTAACAAGCCTTACGGAAACTATCTCCATCGTACGGAAAATCCTCTACGAAGCTAGAAAAAAGATTAGCAGCAGGTAAAAACTACTGCGACTACAGATGGAGAAAAGAAAGGAAAAGAGAGTCAAACGAGGAAACAAAGGATAGTGCTAATGGCTTTTGGGGAATAGCCTTTCAAATAAAACAAGACTTTTCTTGAAAAATGCTTCTTTGTAAACGGTTTTGAAAATAATTTCAGAAGGTTTTAAAAACTTTTGCCCAGTCTGGTAACCTTCTGCTCTGATACCAAATGTAACACCCCACCTCCGCTAGGGTCACTCACGAAGGGAATGCACTAGTTTTGGAGGAGCGTTATCAAGGTAAACAAACACATAAATATTACAAGACAGAACATAGATAAAACAGCGGAAGAATCAAAAGATAAATTTCATTACTTTCAAGAAGAGTCAAAACCTTTTACATCAAATAGCCAAGATCATTATTTTCCATCACAACAAATTCTGTCTTGCATAAATAAAGAAGCATAAACTTAAACATCAAAAGTAGCTTAACTCCCCAAAGGTAGCAGATGCAGCCATAGCATAGCTCAAGATCAAACCATACATGAGCTGAACTGAAAGCAAGCGAAATCCAAGCTAAGTGCTAGAGTTTCCTCCCTGAGAACCTGAGGGGGAAACGAAAGTAAAAGAGGCAAAAGAAAATGGGTCAGTCATAAAGACTGGTAAGTCCAAGTGACTTTCAGCATAAACACAGATAAAGGTAACATGACATGCATAAACTGAAAGTAAACATGTGGATGATGATAAGATAAGCAAGATAGACTAAGATAACATGATAAATCAAGTATAAATCAAGTATAGCATCACGTATTCAAGGTTTGCTGCATCAACTGTACTAGAATCCCAACCCATGTCTTATATTAATCATGAAATGATCCCTTGACCCAATATCACGAATGACCCATTACTGGGTCCAACGGAACGATCCACTACTCGATCGGCTCCCTACAAGTTCTAGCTCGTCATGTGTCTGTGTCATACGGCCCTATCACGAATGTAGTCACCTGTGCTAGGTCCACCATAGGGTGTATCAAGCCCTATGGTGCCAACCACCGACATGAATCAAGAATGCACAGATAAACCTGCTGATGCCCAATGCCTGCTTTTTCAACTCCGGACCACGTGCACGACCATAGCCCGCCTGAACCTACACTGGCGCACCAACATAACCGTCGTTTTGGTCGCTTACAATCAGCCCAGTAATCGTGCCCCACCCTGCCTAGTCCCAGGGTACCATGATACATCTAGTGGGTTACTGCTGAAACGGACCACATAACTAGGTTTTTCGTCCAATAGGTTAAGTGTTGTCATTTAAATTCGTGACTTAACCCCTATCAGTCTAGCATGTCAAGTTGGTTAAGTGTTGTCATTCAAGTTCACGACTTAACCCACCTACGAATCATGTATCAAGTTGGTTAAGTGTCGTCTTACATGTTCATGACTTAACCCTATCATGTGGCAATAATTCATTAATGCACCCCAACCTCTCACATCAGACCTGTTGTTGGGGTCACTAGATATGCCGGGCGGTTCTGGGCAGAATTACACCACAACTCAGTCTGACCTCGGGTTTTTAAGTGCGATATGACCAACTACCCACATTGGATGCTATTGTTTGCAGTAACTGGATTTGCCGGGCGGTTCCGGGCAGAATTACACTGCAAACTCAACCCAACCTCGAGTTGGCCATTTTCAAGTTCATTCTAGTGTCATGTCCATGTTCAAGATTCATGTCAAGTTCGTGTCAAGTTTTCAAGGTAAGTTTCATACCAAGTTTCCTATAATTACCAATTTTTCCCAACGTTACCCCGTCTAAATATTAGGCTAACAATCTTAGCCTAATTTCTCGTCCGCATGATTTTTGACATATGATATTAGGCTAAAAACTTAGCCTAACTTAACGTACACAAAATTTGCATAAAGCGATTCATTAACATAAAAATGTCATAGGTGTAAACTTGGCATTCTCGGCATAGTCAATATAAACACCATAGGTGTGAACTTGCAAAATAGTCAACATGAATATCATAGGTGTGAATCTTGCAACGTAGACTAAATCAACATACATATATAGACTAAATCAACTTACATATATGTGAACTTGCAAATCAATCACGAGCATATGAATAAGTGTGAACTTGAAATATGACATAGGTTTAACATATACACATAAACATGTAGATCTAACATTTAGTCACATATGTGATATGATTTTACAACCTAAAACTTGCGTAACATGATAAACTACACAACTTGTCATGACGGGTTATACTTCAAGTTCCTATACATATGAATAGACTTATTCATTAATTCCCAATTATACATGATAATAAAATAGAACCACAGGCATAGATCACTATCATTCAATAACATAATCAATCTATTTTCAAGGTATGACATAACTGAATAAATTGATTAAAACATCACAGGCATATAAATCTGATAACAATACGAACATAAAAAGGTTTGAATACTAATCTAGATTCAAGAACATGGATAGATCTAACTTAAATAGAAAAATCCCCAAAGTCAAGATCCAAGGACAAATAAAGAAAATAGGTCTGAATAGAAAGTCAAGCTTAGATCCAATTTCATAGTCATAATCCTAGGCAATGAATCATAGGTGATTAACCACAATTGTCCTTGTCATAGTCATAGGCAATAGTCTTATAGTTCATAGTCATAGGCAGTCTTATGTTCACCATCATAGTCATAGGCATAGTCTTATTAGTCATAGGCAGTCTTATGTTCACCGTCATAGTTATAGGCATAGTCTTATGTTCACCGTCATAGTCATAGGCATAGTATTGTGTTCACCGTCATAGTCATAGACATAGGCAAAATCTAATGTCCACAGTCATAGTCTTATGTCATTAACAATAGTTTCACCGTCGTAGGCAATATTCCCAATAGTCAAGATCCAAGAAGAAACCAAGAATAGATATGAATCACACATAAATCACTTCCAAATTATATCGTGCACATATTAGATTTATAGTTTTTATCTAAAAGTAACTGGAACTAACAGATCGTGGTCTAAGAAAGATGTAGAAGTCGAATCTATAAACTAGTCATCGAACCGTTGAATCGTTGAATCTTGCTTTGATTGTAGAAGCAAATCCCCAATTCCTAGCCATAATCTTCAAGAAATAATCTTCGCGTTCTATTTTTAGTTTAATTTAATTAAGGTGGAGGCAGCATAACATTGCAATGTTTTGGTGTGGAGAGAAAGCTAGGTTTAGGGGTGTTTAAATAGGAGAATAGGTTTATTTAGAGCCTTCAGATCAGTCCAGAAGTCATTAGAACCACCCAACTCGAAGATAGGTCATCCAGCCACTTAGAAGAAGACACATCATCACATAACACTCCAGAATTTTGTGTTGGATCTGTATGGGCACACTTGGCAGGTGCACTAGTGTATTTTTGTACTGGCGCACTTCACAAGTGCGCCAGTGTATTCTGGCCTGTTTCCGGTTTTTCTGCCTAACTTCGTTCGTCCATATCTTCTTCATATGGTATCCGTTTTACGCAAACTCGGACTCTATCTCAAGCAGAATTTCGAAACGAATGCAATGGCGCAACCGGTTTCCCTTGATTCTTATTTTAAAAATTAATTCTGCCTTGATTTATGGTTTTAACACGTTGTTAAAATTCGGGTTGTTACACACCCTTTAGAAAGTTAGGAGCCCAAAACATGCTGAAAGAAAGAGACAAGGATTCAAAAAGGAATCAAGGAAATATTGTAGTTGACTTGAGGGGATATTTTCAAAAACAAGTTTTACTTGAAAACACTTTACTTTTGAAAACATTTTCCCCAAAACTTCCTCTAATTTTGTAACCTTAGGCTCTGATACCAAAGAAATACCTCACACACCTTAAAATCACCTATATGAGGATGCGTTAAGGTTTATGAAGCGCTTAGGTATCAGGTAACAACACAGAGACTAAAATTCACAAGATAGAATTATAAAACACAGCGGAAACTTTAAAACATAAGTTAATAAAGTAAGTCAAATCACATTACCTATTACATTTCATAAATATTAAATATTCATCAACATAAAAAAAAAGTACACTGTCTTGTGGAAAACTATAATATCAGAGTATATAAGTAAAACCATCCCTCTCAAATATCAGTACAATGGCCAGAAAATGAGAGATGAACCAATACATGAGTCTGAATCCAAGCTGAACAGAAAAGTCAAGAATCACTATTGAGACACTCCACCCTACGAACTTGGAGGTTGAAGGGGGAAAGGAAGATAGAAGGAGAAAACAACTAAGACAGACATACGTTTGGTGAGTTCTAGTAATTTCTAGCATGAGCATAAGCTGAGGAAGCATTAGATAGATGAACAGTTTTAAGGACATAAGACAAAAAGGTATAAGAGCAATAAACAAAGTTAAGCACGAACTAAAGCTTGGCTTTTCATTCATATCCAAGATTGTTGCACCAACTTACCAAGATGTCATAATTAGGCTTTACCTAATTTCTACCCATCGATCGACTCCTATAACCACAATGTGATAACCTATGCCAACTATGGAATTTGTGGTTATCAATCCCGAACCCATCAACTAAAAGGACATAGCCATTAATCACAGGCGTTACAATGGCTTATCTTCCCCAATCGACACGATGCACGCTACTTGTCCCACCTAAACACGCTCGTACCTGCCTCGTTTGGACCTCTTACTGTCCAACGCAGTAAAGCGTGCCCTCGTCTCTACTTAGTGTGAGACCTCCATAGATGATAAAAGGGATACTTCCTGATACGGGTCTGCAACCAAATATGCATTTGATAAAAGTTACCTCCTAGACTTGGTCTCCATTTATTCCATTAGGCCACTTAGTTTCCCCAATCAGCCCTACGCTGCCGGAACGGACCTAAACTAGGATTTTATCATTTTTTTAGGCCTTTTATTTTCCCCAGTTAGCCCCACACTGCCAGAACGGACCTACAAGTCACTTATTTTCCCTAATCAGCCCCATGCTACTGAACGGACTCCCACTACAATTTCATTATTTTTTAGGCCTTTAATTTTCCGTAATCATCCACACGCTGCTGGAACGAACCTGTGAGCCACTTATTTTCCCCAATCAACCTCGTGCTACCGGAATGGACTCCACTATCTTAGCTTATTAATTTCGTCTTCAATTTAACTTAACACAATTTAAGTTTATTAATATGCCCCAAAATAACCTCATGTTATATTCCTAGGTTTTATTAAACATTACTAATGATGTTCATCTTTTTATACAACCCAACCCCACATTACTTAATGCCCAATTAAATTAATCATATTTAAGTTTTCATGTTTGCTTGTTCTCCAATTACAGGTTAAGTTTTATCCTCAATTTATAGTCCAATTCTGATTATAGTATTTAATCAGTTCCAACATGCTCAATAATCCCTTCTTATTCAATTCTAACTTTATTCCAATTTTTAATGCAAAAATATCAATAAAGGCATAGGCTCTCTTTTTGGCCTAGGCTCAGCGCTAAAACAAAAGGGAAATGGTCTAGGCTACTAACAAGGCCTAGACTCAAAAATAAACAAAACAAACAAAATAGGGCATAAGCATAATTGTAAATAAAACTACAACAAAGAAGGGGATAGAAAAAGGAGAATTACTTATAAACGGTAACTAACTAGAAAGGAATAGACAATAAATAAATTACAGTAACTTTACAAAAAAAAAATAAACATATAAATGTTGTAAATAACTGTAAACATTAAACTTACAAAATTAAACTATTAACTGTCTAACATTCCCTACACAATTTTACTAATCTAAAAATTACAAAAAAACTCACAGATCTGATGAAAGAGCTTCCCCCATCACTACACCACATACGCTAATTAAGATTAATCTGTGTTTTTAGCCGTATCTAAAGCTCTTAAACACGAAAAAAAGTCGTATAAAAAACGACATGTTAAATTTTTAGATACGGCTACAAACCGTATCTCACTTTGATTACATACGGCTTATAGCCGTGTCTAAACGGTATTCAGACACGACCTTTCACCGCATCTAATTATATCTGTGTGAGCACGTATATATATATACACACATACGTGCATATATATATATATATATATATATATATATATATATATATATATATATATAAACAGAAACTGTGCACATATTTTTCATAACACAACATATATACAATAATTTATACACAAGAATAACACAATATATATATATATATACACATATATGTTACTCAAAGCATTACAAGATTTTTCATAACATGAATACAATGTATAACATACAAACTTATATATACAAAGGAAACTGTCAAAGATTTTCATGATAGTACGAACTAACAAAAAAAGGTAAAAACATATGATCAGCCTGATATAACTCCAGTCGAGGCCGGGAAGATTGAGCGTATGTGCTGATCATACCAATGAAATCCATGTGTTTGCTGTAAATCAAAGCAGTATGAGAATAAGCTAGCTCATGATGCTGATCATAAAGTTTTACCTATAACAGCATAAATATTTGTATATGTACACAGTTTAAAACAAAAGCTTAAAAGGTCAACCTGATGATTGGCAGTAAACTAAATCGTGA
Source organism: Allium sativum (assembly GCA_030737875.1). Taxonomy (NCBI): domain Eukaryota; kingdom Viridiplantae; phylum Streptophyta; class Magnoliopsida; order Asparagales; family Amaryllidaceae; genus Allium; species Allium sativum. Next base: position 153,860,894 of record CM060909.1, on the reverse strand, counting down.
TAGCCAGCCTGAGCTCCAGCAGCACAAAAAGCACCAAAATCTACAGGAAAAAAGAAGTAATTTTATGCTTGGTTGCACACAAAATATCGTGTCTTTGTGTCCGTACTGATATCGGTGAAGGGCATATCGTGTCTTTGTATTTGTGTGTGCATATTTGTCAATTTTATGTATAACATGTTTATGCAATGCTACTGATCACATGATTTCATTCTCCAAAACAATTCCTTTGCTTTGAACCAGTTTATTTTTCATTCTCCAAAATCTCACAAACATGATTTTCACGTAATGGCTCACTAATTCGCTCTAAAAGTATTAAACCACAAACTTATTATAGTTCTCCTTGTCACTTGGCTGCAATGTAGATATAACATTGCTATAGCCTTGCCCTTTCTATTCTATCACCCTTATTTGATGTAGTGTATCCGAGAGGAGGGGATGGAAAAAAGTGAGATATTACCTGAAGTTTATATCAAAAATGCTCTGATTTTTCCTGCTAAGTACCATGATAGAAAACCCAATCCAACAGACCCTACACAATTATGGTTTTACTGCATAGTTATAACCTATACAGTTCAAAACACTAACAACTTCTCGTATTACATGAAAGGTTGTACCATGATAGAATTACTTGAATAAAAATGTTATTGAAATAGACATCTCCAACAAAATGACCATATTGATCACTACCATAAATATTAACCTTGAGCCTCTTTCCTTCCACTAATTTTACCAATTCCTCCTTCGACTGCTTCCCATATGGCATTGCACTCTCAGCTCATTACCCCACAGGTTCAACAAAAAGCCATAGAAAGCATAAGTAATAAGTAAAAGTGTTCTAATAAGCATGCATATATCATAACATCATTACTACATGAATGGCAGTATCTCATTAAGCATCGAACTAGAAACCTCTGTAAGTATGTTGAGATGTGAATAAGTAACAAAATCAAAAGCTAGAGTGACATTAAGAGAATACGAACAAGTAAAAAGAATGACCTGAATGTAACGATACAAATTAAGAATAAGTTGGTCTTTTTCATGACTCACACCATTTCTGAAGTGTGTTACACCAAAGTTTACAATCTGTACCCAAATTTGGCAAATCTTGCTTTGCGCTAGTAGATCATTGGCATCATTTACATTTACAATGGCAAATCAAACTCCACTTTATAGCTGAATTAGGTAAAGCACGACTGCTTATAATTATACCTAAGACTTTGATGAAGGTTGATTAGCACAATGGAATGATGCCAACGATCTAACCAGTGTAAAGCTCGAGACACACAAATCGAATCATCATCTTCGGAAACCCTAATTTGGGAACCCTAATCATCATCTAACTAGTGCAAAGCTAGAGACCGTAATCAGGGGACCCTAGTCATCATCTAACTAATGCAAAGCTGGAGAGGGTTGTTCATCTCTGCCGGAGGAGGAGATTGTAGAGGAAGGTGGAGGCACGATTTGGTGACCGAAAACCTTAATTTGGGTTTGTTTTCGGTCACCACTAACGTAAAATAAAAGGAAAAGGAAGCAGCCAAAATTTGTGTTCGGAGTGCCTAAAGGGGTGCACAATATGATACGCATTAGATTTGGCCAAATGCCGTGTTAAATTAACTGATCCGGAGCATCCTTGATGGATGGTCAAATTTAGGGTGCTTAGGATGGTGCGGATCGCAAAATGTTGTTTGATACGGATCTAAGCACTATCAAATATGATACGGCTATAACCGTATTTTATCTCCACAACATTGTGTGCCAAATTGGCTGTTATGGTGTAGTGCGTGGCCTTTCTTTAATCTAGCAGAACCTAAATATTTAAAAGTATACAACTTCTTTATCCCGGTAAAAGGTTTAATTATTTGGCCCTTCCTAATTTTGCGGATAGGCCTGGGGAAGAAGAAGAGAGAAAGAATGTATGTGAAGAAATGAGAGAGGCTCTGCTAGTCTATTTATAGGATTTACTGGATGTCCTCAGCCATCCAAATCTAAGATTAGATATGGGACAACCATGTCACTGGACCAATCAGAAAGTGCCACGTCAGCCTTTGGTTTAAAATTGTACCAATAAAACAAAGCCACATCAGCCAAAATAACATTCAAACGAAATAATTTTCATGCGCATCACGTCACACACCTACATACGCGATGGTCCGACACAGGCCGCCTTAGGTCGACACAGGGTCGACCCAAGGACCCTTGGTTCGACATTAGGTTGACCCAAGTGGGAAACGGGTTGTCCCACTCGGCCTTTTATTATATTATATATTCTGATTTTTGGGTTAACCTCTTTAATTCATAACTTATTCATTTTAACTCCGATTTTAGCAAGCCAGGTATCCATTTTAATCATAAAATTACAACGGACTCAATGGTGCTAGTCCTACTATTCAATTCTGATGTTTATTTTGATTAGTATTTAATTTAATATCCTTTACTATTTAATTATTATTTATTAAAATTCAGGGTGTTACACCACTATAAAAACTTGTGTACTTTTACTGCTTTCATATATCCCTATAATTGTTATATGACTACGATTCACAAATTCCTTATGAATTGTTCTCTGATTGCATAAATTGAGGTGTCAGGCTCGACTCACTAAAATCAAGTCTAATAGATATATGGAGAAACTTGAATGATTTATTTCCAAGTAAAATTAGAACAAAGTCTATAGATTAGTAAAACCGTTATATAGACTAAAACAACCTAAAAACAGTGACATGCTAATTTTGATGGTGTTAGAATAAAAAATGGTTTTCATATGAATGAATGTGGTAAGCGTCTTTATTACAAACAAATTAGCTAATCGTATGTGATGATTTATCTATATATGAACTATATGCTAATCTTAAATCCCCAACATTAAAGTAATATATGCCATAAGGAACATATTAATCAACAATTTTGAAATGGAAGACATAGGAGTTGCAAACATTATTTTGAAAATAAAAAACCCTAATAGTATTCAATTATCTCAGTCACACTATGTAGACAAAGTGACTAAAAAATTCTAAAATTATAGAATTAAAGAAACAAGAGCATCTTTCAATCCATCAGAAACACCATATAAAAACATGAATAGAAGTATAATGCAACTGGAATAGTCTCGTGTAATAGGATGTCCAATGTATCTCATAAATCGCATAAGATCAGAGATAACTTATGTAGTAAGTTGACTAAGTAGGTATAAATGTAACTCAGGAAAGGAGAACTAGAAAACACTAATGGGAGTATTAAGATATTTAAAGAACATCACAAACTTTTCCTTACATTACAGAAAATATCCTATCGCCCTAGAAGGATATAGTAATGCAAACTGGATTTGAATATCACAAACTTTTCCTTATAGTACGGAAAGTATCCTACCGCCTTAGAAGGACATAGTAATGCAAACTGGATTTTTGATTCAAAGGAATCTAAATCAACAAGTGATTATGTCTTTACCCTAGCAGTGTTATGGAAATTTGCTAAACAAACATGTATAACTCGATCCACTATGACATCAAAGTTTATTGCTTTAGATAAAGCATGTGAATAAGCGAAACGACTCTATCATTTTTTAGAAGATATTTCGTTTTGGTCCAAACTTGTATCACCATATGTATTCACAACGATAATCAAGCAACGCTAAGAAAAGCGCCAAACTTTGTGTATAATGGAAGTCATGGTATATTCATGAACACTATAACACAATAAGGAAGTTACTCTCAAATGGAGATATTTCCGTTGATTTTATAAGATAAGAAAGATAATCCAACATACCCTTTTACTAAAGGATCATCAAAAGAGAAATCTGACTGGTCATTAAGAGGAATAAGTCTAAAAGCCTAAACTAACAAGAGTTGCTTCATACATAAACAATTATAGCGAATGAAGATCCTACGGACCATAATCAATAGACAAACCAGATCTGTGTAACTCAGGAAGTAATGCATTTATTTGGACTTTGTCCTACTTCATTCCTATAATGCACAATAGAGTACATGTCTACAGAAGTATAAAGATGGTTAAGCTAAGCTTTTAATAATATCCATATCTTGAACATAAGTGGAGTATACGTAGATACTCTTTATGGATACAGTCACCTACCCATGTAATTGTGAGTTAGACCAGCTCTATGAGAATACTAAGGCTTAAATTCTCTAAACACGCTCGCTTAACCAAGTTTTATTCAGAACCAAAATGAATATAACTATGGGATTGGAAGTGAAAGGAATCAATCCTTCACAAAGCTTATTGTGGGTTATACACCTAACAATGTCCATATGTACTCTAGGATATATCCTTTTGTGTTGGGGAAGCATGTATCATCATTCATGCAAGGGTTTGTCAAACATCCTTGCATAAATGTATTGAACACGGATATATTAGAAGTCTTGCATTGGTAAAATTTGAAGAGAAAAATATGTTTATATATCATTTTCCATCAATCTATATTGGTCCTTAGGGGTCAGATAATTTTGTATGAGGGGGATAACCTATATGACTATGGTTTAACACGAGTGCGCCGTCGTCAGTCCCGTACAGAGTTGGACCGAGTCGTGGACGAGCACCATTAGGGTTGCGGATCCAATAAGACTGGACCATCTATATTTGCTAGTTTAAATTTAAATGGTATATCTAAATAGACACGACTGTTCATAATAGGTAAAAACTGATGTAAACAGTTGTTTGAATGGACGCGACTTTAAAACCGCTGCAAATTGTTATTATAACAGACATGATCGTTGCAAACGACCGACGAGCAGAAACAACCGTTTGGCATTGCAAATAAATAATAAACAAAAAGGACCGCTCGAAGTTGCAAATGTTTGACGAACAAAAACGACTGTAGAATATTGATGACGGTTAATGTTGCAAAAACATATACAATTTTCTACAAGAATGTGACTATTGAAGGCTGTAAACGGAGAAGAATACCGATCACATTTTTCATTCGTTTTTCCACAGTCTTCTTCAATCTGTTCTCAAATCAAACCAATTATCAAACCATAAAGTAAATATACTCATTACAATCTCTCAAATTATTATGTTGTATCTTGGAAACCTTTGCAAATATTTTTTTAAAGAAATCGCTAAGATAAGCCACATAATTCCTTACTGATTTATATTAATATCTTATTGTTATACACCATTTTATATGTTTACATGTAGTTCTTACATTGTAATTTTGCTCTTATTTACTGTCAAAATGTTAATCGCGGTTATTGCTAATTTAATAATTTGTGTGACATGCTATATGTCCTTAGTTATTTGATGGGGAAACTCTACTTAACTCAATTTGAATCACATATCAAGGTTGGTGTCAGCTCATTTTCATGCTTTAAACCATTATATTAAATAAATAATCGTTGAATCTATAGCTAGTTGTATCATGATGGTGAATTACTAACTAAATTTAACACTTGAATTATCAATTTATTTAGTCAAAGAGCACTGTAATCGGCACTGGTGCAGCGGTGATTTGAATCATAACACGAAATTAACCTCCGGACTGATTTACCATCCACCGACAGTCCAAATCACCAACCGATGACAGCCTGTCAATAGCAAGTTATATTGTAGTTGTTGATTTTCTTTTCCACAAAAGGGGAGGTGAATGAGATGATACAATAAAGCATCGGCAGAAGAGTGAAGCACAGGGCAATGTCTAACTCTCTCCTCCTCTGATTGTTTGCTGCTCTCTATCTCCGCAAGGAAATAAATTAATGGTCTTTAGCAATTTGTTCTAGAGAGAAATAGAAGTGATCTATAATCTTATTCTATCTCGATCATGGATTCCAAAGCCGGAATGGTTGCTGGTTCTCACAAGAGAAACGAATTAGTGTTGATTCAACATCATGGAGAAAATGGGGTATGATTTGTTTCTCCATAATGTTTTTTTTTCCTCCTGAAATATCTAAATATTGGATCTTGTAGGCTAGATCTGTAGCTTTGGGTGTAGATTTGACTTGGGTATTTGTTGATTTGGATTTGGGTTATGTGAGTTTGAGTAGTTTGATTTGTGGACTGGAGTTGACTTAGAATTCAGTGATTTTTTTTTTAATCAAATTTGGATTCTTATATCCAATAATCGACCATACTTCAGCTGAAAATAGGAACCTGTATCCATAACTGTTGAAATCGGTGTCAAAGGTATACAGATAATTTCATAACCTTTTGCAAGTTCATTGTAAAATTGGAGGTGAATATATAATGCGTATGTTAAAAGATTGTATCTGCATTTTGTTTTCTCATGGATGAATTTGTTATTGCAACACTTGCATCCTATATTAATTTATGCTTCGTTTGGATCAACTTAAATAAGTTGCTTTTTGGCCTCTTGAAAGCCAAAATGGATTGGTTATGACTTCCAAAAATCATTTAAGTTGCTTTTTGGCCTCTTGAAAGCCAAAATGGATTGGTTATGACTTCCAAAAATCCAAAATCTAACTTATTTAAGTCATCCAAACCAGGGTTTTTTTTTTTTTTTTTTTGGGCTGATCTCATGTCTAATGTAATAGAACGTTCATGAGCTTTTATGACATGCGATCAATTATACCGCACATATTTTATATTCTCTCGTTTTACGCCGTAGACCGGCGAACATGAATTTCACAATAATTTTCTTTTGTTAATGCATATGCTTGATTGATTAACTTTTATTTATATATATATTTGTTTTCTTGCAGTCAAAACCTCCTAAAAATATGAATGGCCAACTGTGCCAAATATGTGGTGACACTGTAGGAAATAATTCAACTGGAGAAGTTTTTGTTGCTTGTAATGAATGTGCATTTCCAGTTTGTCGCTTGTGTTATGAGTATGAGCGGAAAGATGGGAATCAGTCATGTCCTCAATGCAAGACTAGGTACAAAAGACAGAAAGGTATGTTAACTTGAAGGCATTTTTGTTTATCATGTCGTTAGTTACCAATGGAGCCTTATCTGCATGAAATATTAAAAGTAGGAACTATAATGGACCATGGACTTTCACCACATTGTTATTTCAAAACACAACCTATATTTTCCAGTGAAAGATTTATGTGTTAATGCAATGCATGCTGTTATTTTATAAAATTGTTACAATTTAAGTGTGGATCCTGAAGTGTAAACTCATTTACAACAGTACATATGAGTATCTAGCACTAGCAGACTGTCTTGTTTAAAACGATTGGCAAATTAGTCACATTGTCAAAAGTATAGCTACTGACTTACACAGTCCATTATTATCTTTAGCTAGAATTTGTTTTGTCCTTTGAACCGATTATCAAATAACTCGAAACAATAAAAAAACGGGTTTTAAAAAAACCAATCGAAAGAAGAGAATAGGCAAGCAAGTTATTTTATTAACATTCTAACTAGCTAATGTTGGCATGTGCAATGAAGTTGACATGCATGTGGACCTTTTTAGTGTAAAAGTAAATTCATCTTTTAGTTTACTTATGACATTAACTTGGGAGATAATCGCTTCATTAAAGATGCCCTAAATATCAATGATAAAACTAACTCCTATCATGCTTTTATTCGATAGGGAGTCCACGAGTTCCCGGAGACGATGAAGAAGATGGTGTTGATGATTTGGATAATGAGTTTAATTACACTCAAGGTAATGGCAAGTCAGTGCGTCCATGGCAACATGGGCATGAAGAGGATGTTGATTTATCTTCATCATCTCGACATGAATCTCAACACCGTATCCCACGTCTTACAAGTGGACATCAGGTAAGAGTCACTCTTAGTTTGCTTCATTAATATTAGGCAACACATATATGTGTTCCTAGTGAGATTTCTGAATCGGTTGAAAGCGTACTTCAACTCCAGTTCAGCTTGCATGGTTTCCAATTTCGTTGATTTAGGTTTCACAACTTAAAGCTGTTAGCTCATAGCAACTCCTAGCATTTAAATTGTAGTATTATGTAGGTTTAGAAATTTCTATTTTTTCACAAGGAGATAGTTTTTGATAAAAAAAGGCATATATAAAATTTCTAGTTATTTCACAAAAAGCTAGGTCAAAATAACAAAAAGGAATAAGTTTTATGCATGGGAAGGTCAATCCTCAATGTGTATGTTTTTATGCACCACTACAGCTACAGCTACCAACTAATAAAATACAGCATGGTACTTCTCTAATGTTAGATCTCCAGTTATTAACGGTTAGGTATCATGTTATGTCGACCAGCCCAAATTCTGTCTCAAGGCAAGCTTGTTAATTTGCATTGAACTATAATGGCCTAACAAAGCTTTTGAAGTACCAAATAATGTCAATTTATCTCAATTTTTTAATTTAACTTAAGATCATCCCTTGAATTTGATCTTTTTCAGGTTTCTGGCGAAATACCAGATGCATCACCTGATCGTCAGTCAATCAGATCATCAGGACCACTTGGATTTGGGGAGAAACGTGCACATTCAGTTTCTAGTGTTGATCCTAGCCTGCCCGGTGAGTTTATTTTTCTTTTAAAATAAAATAAAATAAAAATATTGGCTTTAACGTTTTCAGCAGAATTGATTGATTGATAAATGTTTTCTGTACAACTACAGTTCCAGTTAGAATTGTAGATCCTTCAAAGGATTTAAATTCATACGGACTTGGAAGTGTGGACTGGAAGGAAAGGGTCGAAGGTTGGAAACTCAAGCAAGAGAAAAATATAGTGCAAATGACAAATAAATACCCTGATGGAAAAGGAGATATTGAAGGAACTGGTTCAAATGGGGATGATTTGCAAATGTATGTTTTTGTCTTTGTTCAGCTTCACTTTTGCTTCAACTATCTCTTGTTTTGTTTTGAGCATCAAAGTTTGAGGGTAGAAGGATTGTGCTCACAATATTTCGTGATTTACACACTTAAGACATTTCCTATTCTGGAAAAAGCCCCCACTTGTCCTTTCAAGACTTCATTGTGCCTTGTGTGTTCACGTTTTGCTTCAATTTTTGGGCAATACTACACAGACACATGCATAGCTGTAATGTGCTTGGATTGCTTTTCTTTCTATTTTTACGGGAAGAGCTAGTGTTTTTGTAAAAATACATGCTGTATCCCTAAAACATTTTTTTTGGCATTGGAGGATTTCTTTTCTTCTAGACACTCTGCCATCATCTTTTCTTGTACGGTGTTATCTGGATACTTAGAGGGTTTATATGATAAATATACCTTAAACTTTTGTGTAGGAATATGTAAATGTTTTTATAGTGAATACACGATAGAATATTAGAATGTCAGCAACAACAAAAAAGCTACATTTCATTTACTGTATTAATCCACTTTTCGCAGGGCTGATGATGCTCGTTTACCTATGAGCCGAACCTTTTCAATTCCTTCAAACCAGTTGAATCTTTATCGTGTGGTTATCATACTACGTCTTATCATCCTATGTTTCTTCTTCCAATACCGTATCACTCATCCAGTGCATGATGCCTATCCACTGTGGTTAACTTCTGTCATTTGTGAGGTTTGGTTTGCTTTATCATGGCTTCTCGATCAGTTTCCCAAGTGGTGCCCCGTTAATCGAGAAACATATCTTGATAGGCTAGCATTGAGGTAAATCTAACACTTCAACTATTACTTTCTGCAAGAGTCATTGAGAACCTATTGTATTGATGATTTGATATACTAATTGGTTTTTTGTTAAGCAAAACCAAGTTGGATTTCCGCAAATTAGCTTTCATAGTAATTTAGATTAAACCTGTATTTTTTTTGACAGGTTTGATAGGGAAGGAGAACCTTCTCAGTTAGCTCCGGTTGATATATTTGTGAGTACTGTGGATCCTTTAAAAGAGCCTCCTCTTGTTACAGCAAACACTGTACTATCAATATTATCTGTGGATTATCCAGTCGACAAAGTTTCATGCTATGTATCTGATGATGGGTCAGCTATGTTAACTTTCGAAGCCCTTTCGGAGACGTCTGAGTTTGCAAGGAAGTGGGTCCCATTTTGCAAGAAGCACAGCATTGAGCCAAGGGCACCTGAGTTTTACTTTGCTCAAAAGATTGATTACTTGAAAGATAAGATTCAACCTTCCTTTGTTAAAGAGCGTCGTGCTATGAAGGTGTGACTTATTCCTAGCATTTATTACTCTGGTATATATACAGGACATTTGGATTACCATAGTATGCACATAAAAATCTTTAAATTTATCACCGTTAGCACCTATGCCACATGTGCATTTATTGGCCAAAAAACTGGAGTAAAATATTGTCTTTTTTTTAAACCCCAAGTAGCATTGTATTGTTGAAATTTAGATAGTCTGCCTTTTATGTATGTATAATAATATAATGACTGTACAGAGGGAGTATGAAGAGTTCAAAGTACGAATAAATGCTCTTGTTGCAAAAGCTCAAAAAACTCCAGAGGAAGGTTGGACAATGCAAGATGGCACACCGTGGCCAGGAAACAACTCAAGAGATCACCCTGGCATGATTCAGGTGGCTATCTTCAATCGATATATTTTCTCTTTTGCGAAAATAATGTTGAAATACCCTCCCATAGTTGATTTCTTTTATCAGGTCTTTCTAGGGCACAGTGGCGGTCTTGACACTGATGGCAATGAATTGCCTCGTCTTGTTTATGTATCTCGTGAGAAAAGACCTGGCTTTCAACATCACAAAAAAGCCGGTGCAATGAATGCTTTGGTATCTATTCTTTACAACAATATTTTAAGTAACTTTTATTATGTTTATTTTCTTGTGATATCGGTATAAATTGCCATTTGTATCTATCAGATTCGAGTATCAGCCGTCCTGACAAATGGTGCATATCTTTTGAACGTGGATTGTGATCATTACTTTAACAATAGCAAAGCTCTTAGAGAAGCAATGTGTTTCATGATGGATCCTGCCTATGGAAAGAAGACATGTTATGTACAGTTCCCACAAAGATTCGATGGCATCGACTTGCACGATCGATATGCCAATCGTAACATTGTCTTTTTTGATGTAGGGAATCCATCTTATACTGCATTTTATCATATTATTTTCAGACCTGTACTATGTTATTATATTTACAAAACTATGATATGTAGATCAACTTGAGAGGTTTAGATGGCATTCAGGGTCCAGTTTACGTTGGAACTGGATGCTGTTTCAACAGACAAGCTTTGTATGGTTACGATCCTCTGTTGACCGAGGCCGACTTAGAGCCTAACATCGTCTTCAAGAGTTGCTGCGGTTCTAGAAAGAAAGGAAAGAGCAGGAACAAAGATTACATTGATAAAAAGCGAGCGATCAAGAGAACTGAATCTACCATGCCAATTTTTAACATGGAAGACATTGAAGAAGGTGTTGAAGGTATGTCTTCTTTTCTGCCTTGCAATAAGCTGTATGACATGATTGCACAAGATCTTATTCATTATATTCCCAAACCGCATTTGCAAATGCCACTTGTCATTTCGTACAATGCGGTGAGGCTTCTTTCCTGTCTAGCACAAAAGCAAGTAAGATGTCCCAAGATTTCTTGTGTCATATTCCTAAACTGCATTTGCAAATACCACATGAATATTACACTTTTTAACAATATTTTTCTGAATTGTGAAAAAGGTTATCACACAATTGTAAGTCTGTAACACCATCAGTACAAAAATGGAACTGATTCAAAGGTTCTAGAGTCCAAAGGAACATTTTCCATTTATTTGTTTCCTTGAAATTGAACTTGGAAGCAATTTCCACCTCTGCAGCGATCATTTATTTCAAAATTATTTGCTATGTGGTAACGAATTAGTTTAGGTTAAATTGTATTTAATTTTGTACATCACTTCAATTTGTCTTTACTTCTTCCAGAAAAGATGGTCAATGTGTAATAAATTAGTTTCCGTTTGTATTTTATATAAGAGGTCTGATTGTAAATTTAGAATCAGAATTATATACTTGGTGTGTGTTTTGTACAATGTAAGAAGCATAAAAAACTCAGATATACAAAAAAAAAAAAAAAAAAAAAAAAAAACATTTAATGATTATAAATTGTTACAAAACTCTTATTACAATAAGTGCATGATGACAATGGTATATCCTTTCGAGAAAATAAACAGATCCCAAACTTAAAGAATATGTAATGGAATACAAACACTTCTAGGCCAGCTAAACAAAATTTCATCAAATTCTTTTAGATTATAGTACCAAAAGGATTCCCACATGCAAAATTTTACAGTTTTAAGCTATTAGTCTCTTGATATGTTCTTCCTTTCAGGTTACGAAGATGAGAGATCTCTTCTTATGTCTCAAAAGAAACTGGAGAAACGCTTTGGGCAGTCACCCATTTTCATTGCATCTACATTCATGGAACAAGGAGGCATACCACCATCTACCAATCCTGCATTATTATTGAAAGAAGCTATCCATGTTATTAGTTGTGGATACGAAGATAAATCTGAATGGGGAAAAGAGGTAAGCGATTTCGTATCGGTCACTCAATTAGCTTAATTACTAATATATGAAATGAAGCTAAATCTGTGTACAACCCTGATCAGATTGGTTGGATTTATGGTTCGGTCACTGAAGATATCTTAACTGGATTCAAAATGCATTCTCGAGGCTGGATTTCAATCTACTGCATGCCCACTCGACCTGCATTCAAGGGTTCAGCTCCCATCAATCTTTCAGATCGTCTAAATCAAGTGCTTCGATGGGCCTTAGGATCCATAGAGATTTTGCTGAGTAGGCATTGTCCTATATGGTATGGATACAGTGGAAGGTTGAAACTCCTTGAAAGGCTAGCGTACATTAACACTATCGTGTATCCTCTTACATCTCTCCCCCTTATCGCGTATTGCATTCTTCCCCCCATCTGTCTTCTAACTGGCAAATTCATCATACCCGAGGTTAGTTGTAGCCTTTTGATCATTTTTTTAAAGTTTATTTTATTTTATTTTATTCACTTGGTAAGATAACACTTTACAGTTAAAACTACGGTACTTTTACATCTCAACAATCCGAAGGTTTATTATAGACAAAAGGCATGATAATCAAAACACGAGTAAATAAAGCCACTATATGTCATTGCAAATGTTAGTGAAAGGGCGGAAATTTGATTTCTAGTTGTAATCGCAGGAGAAAGACGACGAGACTGAAGGAGTATTATGGTTAAATGTACATTAGGATCTGCATGTTATATTCAGACTTAATACATGACAAATCCCATTATTTTTAAACTTAGTACATGATAAACCCTTCTTAAGACTGGTTTTAAAATACACCCTTAAAATTGTTCTGGATGAAATTAAAGTTTTGTTTTTCAAAAGTTTTTTTCTGAGAAAGGATGGTTGTGTATTTTTGGTTGTAGGATTTTGTAAACAATGCATAATAACACAGATGAACTTCAATTTTTTTCGTTACAAATAGCAAATTAGTTCTGTTTAAATTTTGTCCTGTCTGCATCATAGAGTGTGTATATATAAAAAATCCAGTGCATTTTTGCAGTACCTAGCGCGTTCAGTAGATTTAATCTGCTAAAATACACTAACTTTTAGCTGCTAAACTTCTGGATTCTGAACTTTTTTTTAAGGTCTTGTGATTCAGGTCTACAAAAAATAGCTAATTCGAAAATAGAATTCATTTCAAACTTATTACAAATATGATAGTTACCAAAATAATTTATCTTTCGCGTTTCGAGTAATTTCAGCCAACGCTTTTCTAGAGCCATTTAATCACTTGATTTTGAATTTAAGTCAGAGTAGGTTATCCGATTTTGTTAAGTTGTCAAAAAAAAAGTGTTTGAATTCTTACATATATTATTCGCCAGATAAGCAACTATGCTGGAATATGGTTCATATTGCTCTTCATATCCATCTTCGCAACCGGAATCCTGGAGCTGCGTTGGAGTGGAGTTGGGATTGAAGACTGGTGGCGCAATGAGCAGTTCTGGGTTATTGGAGGCACCTCCGCCCATCTTTTCGCGGTGTTCCAAGGCCTGCTCAAGGTCCTCGCCGGCATCGACACCAACTTCACCGTCACGTCCAAAGCCTCAGACGAGGATGGGGACTTCGCGGAGCTTTACGTGTTCAAATGGACTACCCTCCTCATCCCACCAATGACCGTCCTCCTCTTCAACATTGTTGGCATCGTCGCTGGGGTCTCCTTCGCCATCAACAGCGGCTACCAGTCCTGGGGCCCTCTCTTTGGCAAGCTCTTCTTCTCCATCTGGGTCATCGTTCACCTCTACCCCTTCCTTAAGGGTCTGCTCGGGAGGCAGAACAGGACCCCGACCATCGTCATCGTGTGGTCGATCCTGCTGGCGTCGATTTTCTCGCTGCTGTGGGTCAGGATTGATCCCTTCACCACCGACGAGCAGAAGGCTGCTGCTAGCGGACGGTGCGTTGGTATTGGCTGCTAGAGGAATACCCCATTTTTTAAAAGTTTAGACTACAAGTCTGTTTACTATTTGTTGTTATTTTTTGTTTTTGTCGTTGTATTGTTTATATGCAGTGTTGGATATTATGAAAACGTGTATAGACAGATACTTTGGGTGATTTATGTGAAGTAGTATGAGATGTTTTGAGACTTTGTTAATTTTTTATTTAAGCACTCAACCGATAAATTTACAATTTGATTTCTGCTGATATACATAATTCTAGCCTTCTAGGCACCTAAGCCAATCGTTAGTCAGCGGATTCCATGCCCAAAATTGCGCAAAAAAAAAAAAAAAAAAAAAAAAAAAAAATCTGCAGAGTTTGCTTTCCTTACCCTTCTCATTTTAACGCATTGATTTTCTTCCCTTAACCACATACTTCGCATGCTTCCAATCGTCATCGGCTATCGCTAGGGCAGGCAACGGGTACTCGAAAAATTCGATATCCGTGCGCATTCGTATCCAAAAAGCGGATAAATATACGATATTCGAAAAAACGGATGTGGATACGGATACATGGATATCCGCATTCGAAAATTATCCGACTGAATATTTTTAACATTATGCTCAAAGTTATATGTATTTTAGTACAATGAATCAGATTTATTTGTTGTTTTACTAAGTTGAAGGTTTATATCATATGTACTAAATGCATATTAGTTACTCAAATCTATTTAATTTTATCATATATGTTTAGTTTTAACACTTTGGTGATCAAAGAAATTGAAAAACAATTATGTTAAACTATAAATTTTCATTTATATTTCATGATTTATTGATCATTGGCGGACAGGATAATTATCCGATATCCGTCTGTATCCGCGGATACGGATATCCGATATCCGAACATGATTTCGGATACGGAAACAGATATAGCACTATCCGTATCCGGAAGTATTCGTTGACAGCCCTAGCTGTCGCTAAAGCCGCAACTAAAACACTTATAATTAGCAAAATAGTGACACCTTAAACGATAATTACATCGCCATAATGGTTAGTAACGGAAATATGAACACCTGACATAGTATGAGAGATTGAAATGATCCCACTAGCCGTCGTTAGCCGACACTATATTAGAATCAATTAGCGATGTTACCCGTCGCCACCTGAGACAACTCTGGAAATGATAAGTCATCGTTATTCGTCACTAATCTGAAACCTGAATTTTAAAATTCAACCTTTTTAATCCTTCTAGTCGTACTACCAACGTGATATCTAACGACCCGGATTTTTTTATGTCAGAATGTTTAAAGTATTTGAATATTTAAAATGGTTAATTTTAAGATTTAACAACTTAAAATTTATTTAAGTAAGAATTTGAACGTTAAATTAGTCAAAAATGAGAATATCAATTTTAAAATCCGAGTTAGTTAATTTTGAAGCTATGTAAAATTCTATTTAAATATATACGATGATAATAGTTTATTTTCAATAGTTTTGATTGTTTGAAATCAATTTATATTTTATCGATTTAATTTAATACTTGTAAATAGCTATTTTTCAAATGATCTCGTATTTCGACGAAATCAGTTTGCTCGGATCTCGAATGTTAAATTATTGTAAGATTTCAATTTTCGTATTAATTGGAGCGGTTATGTGAGCGTGCGCGATATAAACGCGTATCAGAAATCGATTTAAAATTAATAATAACTTATAATTTAATTTTGAGAATAACTGCTGAAAACAGTGAATTGACTTCTGAAACATGTTCCATTATGCTCAGAATATTGGTATTTGGCTAAGAACGACAATCGTTATGCTTCGTTTGGAGGTATTTTGACATTGAAAGTTGAATAAAATAATAATAAACTAAGCCTACAAATTGTCTTTAACTCTCAACTCTAATCCTCATCTTTTACACCAGCCACCACTTACCATTTCAATGGCCGAAAATGGTCCTTTCTTTGTTAATCTCTCCTAATCCATTCACTTTCAGAAAAAAATCTTCAACGTTAAAGTTATAGATCTCTTCGGTCTCTTCAAATCCATACGGTTGGATCATCGATCAGATGATCGAGGTGGCATAGATCTAGGTTTAACCGTAAGTGTGTCATTTTCGTATATTTGCAATTTTTGGCTATTGGAGGGGTTTTTAAGCAAAGTTGTCAACTAGGAAAAAGAAGAGGATGACGAGGTAGAGACTTGGATGGAGTTTGGGGTCAGTTAGTGAAGCATAGCGGTCGGTGGGTCAACTTGAAGTTTTTCTGTTCGAATGGGTTTTTCAGGCGGTCGGCGAAGAGTTGGAAGCCGAGATTCAGGGCGCTGGGGTTGCTGGAGGTGGCGGTTATGAAGGATAGGTTGAGGTGGAGTTCAGTTCATCAGAGAGCCGGTGGTGGAGGATTGTTGTTGCGTGCTGAAGGGGTTTGAAACCTATAAATAAAAAACGAACGTAGGGAAGATAATTAAGATGTATTAAGGCCCTACTCTAGGTGATTAGCGTTAATTAAGTTTTATTAGTTAATTTAAGTTTAATTAAAATCAATTAAAACTTGTAATGATGATTACATGTCCATACGTTAATATTTCGGAGTGAAACTAAATGCATTAGAATCACATCAGCAAATACTACGCGATGAAGCTGATTTGGATGAATTTAGAGCAGTTGAAATATTTTTGTTTAAATTAAACATCTATTTAATTTAATCAAAAACTTATCAGTATTTCGCCAACTAAAGCTTGGTGAGAACTCTTTTGATTTTATTTAGAATATTTATTATAGTGAGAACTTCTTAAATTAGATTTGGAATATAGTTATAATCATAACCTGATTATATATTGGTTGCTTTGTGGATGCAACGCTTACTTCGTGGTTGATGGATATTATTACAGTCATCATCATTATTATTCATGTATGTATAAGCGTTAATTGTTGAAACACTTATATTATAAATAATGTGATATGAATGAATGATTGTTGTGGCTATTATTATGATTGTTCACACACTTCACACCACAAATATGGAATTATATTGGTATCGGTTAAGTCTCGTTCCATTTGGATAATATAAATGAATATTTTATTCATTTAAGTGAAATAAGGCATAAAAATGAAGGTTGGAATTTTATACCCAAAATTGTTTGGAAATGAAATTAAAAGGTGTTTCTGGACAACTTTTGTAAATATGAAAATTTATTTGAATAAGGTTTTGATATAAAATGACTTGTTCAAATTCAAATAAATGAAATCTATTTTGATTTTGAAATTGAATTTGAGTTAGCTATATAAATGATGTTTTAAACTTGAACCGATGTTCCATATTCTTATATAATGTTTAATTTAATTTCTGCAAAATTCGGGTTTCAAAAGATTTAGTTTTGAAAAATAATAATATTATAATATTAAAATATTCGATTTTGATTTATAATTGAATTCAAGGTTGGAATTTGAAAATATCGCTTTTAAACAAGTTTATATTTGTTTTAAAAAGTTTATAAAAGTATTTGAAGTGCATCAAACAAATTTTAATTCAAAATTATAATACGGTCTGAATAAAGCTAGTCGCGCTGCGGCAGTTCGCGAATTTCGACCATAAAATTCAAATGCTTATAACTAATGCAATTTAAATTGGATTTGCCTAAAACAAAAAATGTTGGTTTTCAAATAGAAAAAGAAATTTCAGATTTCAATTAGACTTTCAATTATGTCCAAAGCAAGTTTTAAATAAAATCGCAATTTTGTAGTTTAGTGACTGTAATTGGAAACCGTTAGAAATGGCTTTATAAAAATTATTAAAAATATGGGAAAATTATGATAAATCATTTTAAATGATTTCAAAGTGATTTAGGTATGAAATATGAAGTTTTGAGCTATAATTTGATTTTGGGTTTTCAGCCTAGCTAACACATACTTTGAAAAAAAATGAGATTTTGGAAATTTAAATTTTAAATGGAATAAAGTTTCCAAATTTAAGTTTATTGGATTTGGTTGAAAATGATCATCGAATGTTTGGTATTAATTGTGTAGATAAAACTCATACTATTCAAGGAATTTAAAATGTGGATTTACCAATATTATGCTTATAGTATTTGTTGAATACATGAGTTGATATTGAATATGTGCTGATATAATTTCTATCTAAATATTATTTTTATATCAACTGGCTTTGGGTTGTTGTGGACGATATCTTTAATGACATCATCCTTAACCCGGCAAGTTTAAGTAATTTGGTTTATCAAATGTAAATGTTGTTAAAGGATATGTTTTGATATTTCTTTTGATTAGGGTAAAAAATTTCCAAATTTAAATTAATTGGATTTGGATGGATGTAATCCTTGGATATTTGATTTTAATTCCGTAGATAAAACGTATACGATTTGAGGAATTTGGAAGATATATCTATCATTATTTCACTTATAGTGTTCATTGATTACAAGAATTGGTATTGATATAAGCTGATATAATTTCTATTTAATCTTATATTTAATATCAATTTGTTTTGAGTTTGCTGTGAATGGTGTCTTCAATAACATCATTCTTTAACCCAACTAAGATTAAGTTTTGATTTGGAATTTTGAAAGGATTAAGATCTTTTAAAAGCTAATTTAGATGATACTTAATGATTTTGATCTAGAAATGGGTTTCTAAAGGAAAAAGCTAAGATAGAAAGAATTAATGAATCTGATAAAGATTAATGAATGATTGTTAAGTTTTTTGAGGCTTAATTAACTTTGATTAAAAACATATGTTTTAAAAGAGGAATTTATTGGTGCTGAAAACTATTGCTTGCATAAATAATTGAGATTTTCAGAGGAAGGCCACCCTTGTTAATTGCAGAAATTGATATATGCTGTAATGTGGAGTATAAGAGTTGAACTTCCCATATGTTAGCATCCCATAGCAGAAGTATTCTTCCACTGCATGATTCTTCGGTGTTTGTCATAGATTTCCATTAAGGTGATATCCTGGAAAGAAAATTATGTAAATTCAGTTGATTTAGTTTGTTTTCGACCAAACCAACAATCGTTGGTTTTAGTTGTGTTAGGGGTTTGAAAACGTCGTGCATACGCTGCGGCGAATTCATTCCCCTAACATTCCATGTCATGATGGTCATTTAATTGAGGAAGAGCTCCTCAATGTCTTTTAGGCGGAGCTGGTGTTGTTTTTGATTTTCTGTTGTGTATCATGTAGGTAGGATTTTTATCAAAAAATTGAGATACATCTACATCCTGATCTGTATGGGGTTGAGTGTCGTCAGAAATAGCATCTGCAATGTGTTCAAAAGGTTCTTGTTGTAATCCATTGGGGAGTTCACTGTCCAAGAAGGGAAGGTCTTCAACATGTGATGGTTCCGAAGGATCACAAGTTGGTGGGGGTTCAGTTGAGTGTTCATACTGATGCTTAATATAATCATCGACAACTGAAGATTCATGAGGATTAGAAATTGATAGAGTTTCAGTTGGATCTTCATGTTGCTTCTGAACATCAGGAACTGGTTGACTAGTTGATGAGGAGGGTGCATCAACAGTTTTAGGTAGCCAAACTGGTACAGTTTGTATGTCGTGGGCAGTGGTCTTATGTCCGAATACATGCCATTTGGTGCACCTATGTCGTATGTACTCGTATTCTACATGAACGTCATGCATCTTGCAAGTGTGCAATAGGATAGGTATTTTCTTTTTCAATTCTTTTTGAACTCCGATAATGATTTGAACTCGCGCAAATTTGGTGAATTTTTTCCCTGTAGTTCTATCATTTAACATCACTGGTTTTCCAATGAAACTAAAGATTAAAGAAACAACATTACTCCACATCTCGAATCAAAAATTATGTAATCGGACCCACACCTGCACTTTTGAAGCGTTAGATTTGGAGAAATCATATCCTGGTGTCCAAGTATCAATTAGCAACAGTCTGCCGAAGTATGAATATGTTGAACATTCAGAGATTCTGGAAAAATCTGATGCTAAATCAAATTGAACGACATAGTGGTAGGAAGGGTCGATATATATTTGGAAGTCACCGGCTGGTTTCCAAACTTTTGCAACGTAGTCTCTCAGTTTTTTGTAGGAGATGCGGAAGTCAACAAGATGAAGAATAACAGTGTTCGTCCATACATTTACCGATTGATTGAATATAGTCTCAGGCAAGAACACACGAGTCTCCGATGTTTTGAAGAATTGTAATTTACGAGAAGGCAACTGCGGTGATGAGGAGGACCGTACTGCGTCGGCATATGAGGAAGGAGGGGACTGCACTACAGTAGAGTGGTTGGCAGTTGACGTTGATGGTGGATCTGGCGGTTTTGGATGAGGAGAGCGGGAACAGTTGTAAGTGCAGGAGTCCGCCATGTTTTCAATTTTTGTACCGAAGTTATATTATATATATATATATATATATATATATATATATATATATATATAAATAACCCGCCCCCAAAGATTTAACAAGATTAACTTAACCCCCACTGATTCAAGCAAGTTTACTTAACCCCTAATCAATTTAACAGGTTCATGTAACCCTCCACAGATTTAAACAGGTTAAGTATTATAGGTTAACAATTATCCATTTATAGCTTATTACTGGACTAGACCTCTCACAATAAGTCTACTACTTGTGGATGCTGGATATGCCAAGGTGTTCCGGGCAGACTTCTACCACAAGTCGGACTTAACCTCGTGTCTTAGTATCATTACATGTACATTTATGCACTCGACCCCTCACATTAGATTAACCACTTATGGACGCTGGATTTGCCGGGCGGGTCCGGGAAGACTTCTACCACAAGTGTAATCTAACCTCGTGTCTAAGTGCGGTTATAGTTTCTAATTACTGTAAATCTAGGCATGTTCATTATTAACCAATTTTCACGTTTATCCAAGATTATTACCTAAATCTCAGTTTAATTCACAATACAAGTTATTCCCCAAATTAAAGTTTTAGATCAAGATATAAATTATGCCCAAATCCCAATCATGTTTTAATATAAGTTATGCCCTAAATTAACGTTCCCCACTGTTCCCATTTTCGTGCGCTCGCATATTTCAACCAAGGTTTTAAATCTCGGATATCGATCGCGTTTCGTCTCGGGGATCTTATAGACTCAGTCTCATATCGGAGGAGATCTCGAACGAGATGAGTCTAACTCAGGAGTTCGTCTCGGATTTTCATCTCGGGTCTAAAAATTCATATCGGAACAATCTCGGAGTATATGATAGGTTAAAAATGATATTTTAACAAAATATTTCTATGAATGCTATTAAAAATGTAGTAACTTAAACTTAAAATGCAAAATAAATTTATTATTCTTTATTTTGCGAAAGATCATTCGTACTCTAAATCGTAATATGCTTAAAACAGGAATATTGTTAGACAAGAAACATTAAAAGATCCAAAACATTAAAAAAATTCAACATAAATAGACCATAAAATACATAATTTCATAAGTAAAATGTATATAAAAAGACGAATATGAAAATCATACGCATTGTAAAACATATACGAACATACAATATGGTCATTTAACATGCAAAATGTAAAATAACAGAAGACTAGTATGGCTAGATTTGTGTTTTTTTAATTATAGTTCTAGTTCAGGCACAAATTCAAATTTAACCAAAAAAAACTAAGATCTCGGACGATATTCCAGTATTTCGTCTCGGTCGATATATCGTTCGTTATTACAATATCTCGGGTGATATGTTCGAAAGGAGATTTAGAGTGATATTTGCTATTTTGTTTCGGAAGGAGCCCAAAACGAGATCTTGGAGGAGATCTCGGGCGATATTTGCTAGATTTAAACAGTGATTTCAACGATAGGCCTAGACTCGAAGGTATCCTGGCTATAAAAATAAAAAGGGAAAGCGGGAGAGAAGAGAACAAGAATAGGCATAATAACAAGACAGACATATAATGACAGAAGTAAGCATACTAACAGGATAGGCATATGGTGACATGATTAGGCATACTAACAGAATGAGCATAATAAAGATAGGCATGCAAGAACTAAACAGAGGATCAGGTGTACAAGTAATGACAGATTTGTTTAGTTATGATTCAGGTTAGTAACATGCATAGGTTTAGATCCAACTTATAAACATGTCAAGATTATTATTAATTGTTTATATCAAAAAATAACATGAACTCACTGTGACTGGGTCTAAAGAACAGAGAATTGAATGTTGGTGTTGTAACAGGGATTCTTGAATACGTATAACTCGTTGTTGCAAAAGAATAGGCTATTTTAATCTAAGTTGCGACAACACCTCGTTGTCGCCATTGTTTTTGATGAATAATACAATGAGAATGAGATCCTATTTATAGCCTAAGGTCAATGAATCTCGTTTAGAAATGTGTCCATGTGCAGGGGATTAATCTGCCCAAATCTCGGTGGGGTCGACTCGGGGGTCGACACCCCCGTTGTGCAGTCGAGGCCCATAGGGAAGGGGTCGACCCCTAACGGGCCAATTTCCCCCTCCCTTTACCGCTTCGCATATTTGAATAATTTTGGTTACTTTATATATATATAATTCCCTTAGGCGCACACAAACTTCTAGGCTTAATAACTTCTTCATACGATGTCCATTTTACGCAAACTGGAGTCTATCTTAAGCAACATTCCAACACGAACGCAATGTCACAGTCTGTTTTACCTAATTCCCAACATTTAATTAAGTATTATTTATTTTATCATTATAGTGTTCTTTAAAATTAAGGGTGTTACATTCTTCCCTACTTAAAGGATTTCGTCCTCGAAATCTCTAAGCTAAGAAGAATGTGTATCCTAACATCCATCGTCCATCTACTTATCCACCAATCACAGGCATCCATTATCCTAAAATATTTCTAATGCTTATATGAACTTATGCAAAGGTGTGTGTGTATGTCTCTATACAAATGCGAAAGATCAGGCGGTCCACTGATTCAGTTAACATGCTTAATGCAATGTATGTTACTGCTATGAATCCAACATGTATGCAAATAATCCTAATATAACACGTAAGTTCTATATGTATGCACAATCATTCATCCAAATGCAACATCCACATGATGATACATCCACTTTCATCCATTAAAAGAAGACAAATATGCACACACATCCATGTGCAGTATGAGAGTGATTGAGCCAATCTAGTGCCTAATATGTGTGTATATGCATCCATAAGCAACCACTAGAAAACACTTGCATCCATCAAATATAACATTCTTTAAACACATGTTTACATCCATAGGTTCCCTACCTAAAGGTCGAAGATTCGATCGATAGGATATACTTAATTGATAGAAACAAGTACGAATGAAAGCTTTTGAAAAAGAAGTTAAGAATATACCTTTAAAAAGAAAAGGACAAGAAGAGAGAATCATGTCTTCAGTCTCCCAAGTTGCATTATCGGGGTCTTCTCCCCATTGAACTTTCATCAACTTGACCTCTTGGTTGCGTAGCATCTTAACCTCTGATCCAAGAATACGGGTAGGGACTCGTATAATTGTCGCCTCCCATTCCACCTCTACTTCCTCAAGCATACTCGGCTCAACTACTTCTGCGGTATCATGCAAGCACTTCCGTAAATGAGAAACGTGGAAAACATCATGAACACCGGACAGTCTCTCTGGTAGCTTTACACTACAGGCCATTTGGCCAATCCTTTCTATTATGGGAAATGGCCCTACAAATCTTGGTGCCAATTTCCCTACGGATCCAAAACGAACCACATTCCTCAAAGGTGATACCTTGATGAAAACCATGTCTCCTACTTCAAACTCAATATCCGTCCTTCGCTTATCTTCGTAGGACTTCTACCTGTCCTGAGTTGTCTTCATGCGCCTTCAAATAAGATCAATCTTTTCTGAAGTTTCTCTAATCATCTCAGGTCCAAGTAGAAGCCTTTCTGTAGACTCCCGCCAACAAGTCAGTGATCGACAGGGTCGTCCATACAATGCTTTGAAGGGTGCCATGCTAATACTAGCCTGATAACTATTGTTGTAGGTGAACTCTACCAAAGGAAGATGCTCTTCCCAAGTCCCTCTGAAGTCTAGGATACACAGTCTTAAAAGATCCTCAAAAACTCTATTCATCCTTTCCGTCTGTCCATCAATCTGAGGGTGATAAGCGGTGCTCAAACACAACTGTGTACCTAATGCATCTTGTAAGCTCCTCCAAAACTCACTGGTGGAAATTGGATCACGATCACTCGCAATACTGGAAGGTACTCCATGTAGATATACTATCTCACGAAGATAAACTGCTGCCAACCATGCTGCTATCCTCTTACTTTTAATAGGAATGAAATGAGCGCTCTTAGTAAGGCTGTCAACTATAACCCAAATACTGGTGTTGCCTTTCTTCAATCTAGGCAAACCATCAACGATATCCATAGAGGCGCTCTCCCACTTCCACTGTGGGACTTCCAAAGGATGAAGTATACACCTGGGCTTCCTTTGCTCAACCTTGACATGCTGCCAGATCAAACATCGAGCAATGCAAATCTTTCTTCATCCCGGCCCAAAAAAAACCCTCTTCATATCTCTATACATCTTATCACCACCTGGATGGATAGTCATCCTAGAATAATGGGCTTCCTCAAGGACTGCGTTCAACAAACTCCCAACCCGTGGAACACAAAGTCTTCCATCTCATCGCAACCATCCCCTATCATCTGTTGAATATCTACTGAGGTGATTGGAAGTCCCCCCTTTACTGAGCCTATCCAAGATATCTGCTATCTGTGGGTCCTCTCGTGCGAAGTTCCTATCTGATCCAACATAGCAGGTCACACCTCTAATGATGCCAATAAACCAGGTGTGAACTCGGTGGAGGGTCTAAAGTCAAAAATCGATATAAACTCCAAGCTCTGCCTCTCTACAAACAGAGGACTCAAGTTCATCCTCTACCTACTCAATGCATCTGCCACCACAGTACCCTTTCCAGGGATATAAGCTATCTCAAAGTTATAGAATGCTAGGAACTCTATCCATATTTCTTGCCTCAAATTGAAATCCTTCTGTGAGAACAAGTACTTAAGAGATTTATGATCGATGTACAACTCGAACTTCTATCCAAGTAGATAATGGCACCAGGTCTTAAGCGCGAATAATACGGTAGCTAACTCTAAGTCATGAGTAGGCGGTTCTTCTCATGAACTCTTTACTATCTACCTCCATAACATACTACCCTTCCCTCTTGCATCAGAACCGCACCAAGCCCTGTACCACATGCATCAATGTATACCGTGAACACCTTGTTCCCATCAGGCAAAATCAAGACTGAGGCTGTTGTCAGAGCCCTCTTCAATCGCTGGAAAGCATCCTCACAGATTATACCCCAAGAAAATGCCAGATTCTTCTTCATTGGTCTGGTGAGTGGGGATAATATCTTTGCGAAGTCTTTAATGAACTTCCTATAATAGCCCGCTAAACCAAGAAAACTTCTCACCTCCGTTTCATTCTTTGGAATCTGCAAATCTTGAACTGCATCTACTTTCGCGGGATCTACTACTATCCCATCCTTAGAGACCACATGCCCCAGAAATCTCACTTCCTTTCTCCAAAAATAACATTTGGAGAATTTTACCTTTAACTGATGCGCTCGGAGAGTTTTCAAAACCTCCCTTAAATGTAGGGCATGCTCTTCCTCGCTCTTCGAGAAAATCATTATGTCATCAACAAATACCACAACGAACTTATTTAGAAACTCCCGAAACACTCTACTCATCAGATCCACAAAATAGGCGGGTGCACTCGTCAAACCAAAAGGCATGACATGCCACTTGAAGAAACCATCTGGAGTTCTAAAGGCAGTCTTGTCTATACTGTCCTCGGCCACCCTTAACTGATGAAATCACGTGGCCAAGTCCAAGTGGGAGAAAACAGATGCACCAACAAGCTGGTTAAACAGATCATCTATCCTTAGAAGTGGGTGCCTATTTCTCTTAGTGAGTTTATTCAACTCCCTGTAATCTGTGCATAAGCGAAGCGAACCATCCTCCTTAGTGGCGAATACTACTGGAGAACCTCATTCAGATATGCTTCGCCTAGTAAACCCTTTCTCAAGTAGCTCCCCAACTTGCTTGCTGAGCTCTCTCCTTTCTCTCTGGGCCATATGGCACATAGGAAATGCAACTGGCTTTGCATTGTCCACCAAGTATATACGGAAATCATTCTCGCGCCTCGGAGGTAAGCCCCGAACCTCCTCAAAGACATCATGATACTCACAGACTACTAGTACAGATCTTAGATCATTGATGGATGCATCAAGCGACTCTAGGAAACTAAGCATGACAGACCCTTTAGGGTCACAAGAAATCTCGATGGTCCTCCCATGGCAAGTCAAAAGTCTAACAACCCTCCTCTCACAATCCAGAATGGTACCGTACATGGCTAGCCAATCCATCCCTAGAATCAAATCATAGCCCATGAAACCAAGCACATATGCATCACATTCAAACTCGACGCCCAACACAGATATTCTCAAACCTCGAAAAATCATAGACAAATGAGCCGTACCCTTAATGGGGTTTGAGACAACAACGAGATCCAAAACCAAACTAGTACTAAGGTGCATAGACTCAATCATGGAATCAGATATAAAAGAATGTGAAGTGCCAGAATCAAAAAGAGTTCTAATAGGATGATTGGAAAGAGAAATCAAACCTTTAATAGAAACTTTCCTACCTCTATCCGGTACACCGGCCACGAGAGCATGCACCTGCCCTCCAGAAGATCCTGCCCTTTAGCCTTGTCCTTGCTTCTTCGGGCACTCCTTAGAATAGTGTCCGACCTCTCCACAATGGAAACAAGCATTCTTCTTTCTTTTGCAGTCTTTAACTAAACGACCCTCACGTTCGCAATTATGACATTTCCTCTTATCTCGAGCTTTGTCATTCTTTCTGCCCTTCTTTTGCTGTTGGTGTTGTTGTTCTTTCTTGGGTCACACTTTCTTGTTTTGTGTTTCATCAATATTAGCCTCTTTCTTTCCACCTTTATCTTCTTCGTGCATTAATGCCATATCAACGAGTTTCTCAAAAGTTGCTCCCATTAGAATATGAGACATAGCCAACCCAAGAAGTGGTTCATTCAATACTCGAGCAAACCTCAAAGCTTTCTTATGCGGGGTATTCACTAACTCCAAACCAAAACTCGCCAATTGATTGAAATTATTAACATACTCTTTGACGGACATGGCCCCTTGCTTAAGTGCCTAAAACCTTTTCATTTGCATACTTTGCTCGGCTTGAGAAAGAAACTTCATTTCGAATATCTATTGGAAATCATCCCAAGTCTCAACTGGATGCTCTACTTGCGTCACTTCCCACCAGAATGAAGCCTCATCTTTCAGCTGCCAAACGACCAACTGAATCTTCCTACGGTCGTTAACCTCAAAAATCCCAATAAATCCACCGTATGTTTAAGCCAATTCCTTGCTTCTACAAAAGTATCAGTTCCTCGGAATGGCTTCCCTCCCATAGCACAGAAGTCCTTACTTATCTTGGAGAAATTATCTGCTCACGGAGGGGGAAGAAGAGGAACAGTGGCTGCAGCTGGGGAAGGGGCATTTGCTTGGCCTCCGGCAGGCGCCGTAGCTTTAAGATACCTATAGAACCAAGACGGTATTGTAACGCCCTCAGGAAGAATCGGTTCCCCAGACATGTTGAAAAGGAAAAGAAAAAGGGATTCAAACAGAGAATCGAAAGATATTCCGTATGGATTTGGGGAATATGTTTTTCAAAACAGAGTTTCCTTTTGAAAATGCTTTCTTTTAAAAACTTTTTTAAAATAATTTTCAAAATCTTTTATCTGATCTGGTAACCTTCAGCTCTGATGCCAAATGTGACACCCAACGTCCGTTAGTGTCACTCTTTATCAGAATGCATTAAGTTTCGTGAAGCGTTATAGGTAAACAGAAACATAAATATTACAAGACTGATATAAAATAACAATGGAATTTAAAACATTATTAAACAGAAAACATCAAGGTCCAAAACATAGTTACATCATAAGTCTGGAATACAGAAAACCCATTACATCAACTTAAAAATTCTGTCTTGTACTAAAATCATCAGAGTACAGTAATAAAAGAAGCATAGTTCCCCATAAATATAGCCATATCAGAGAAGATAGAAATCAAAGCGGTACATCTAAGTAGCTCCAAGCCGAATGAAAGAGAGAATCCAAATCAAGCCTGAGTATTCCCACACTGAGAACCTGAGGATGGGAGACGAAAGAGAGAGAAGAGGAAACAAAATGGGTCAGACATAAAGTCTGGCGAGTCCAGTTAATTTTAGCATATAAATAAGTAAAAGCATCATGACATGCATATAAACTGGATGAGAGAGATAACAGTATCATAGGACATGTATAAAAGACTGAGCATGATAAACATAATAAACGTGACAGAATATATTACGCTTCTCAAGTACTTTTCTCTGCACCAATACTAGCATAACAAGAATAAGATGATCCCAACTAGAACAAGATGGTAGACTTAGGGCTGTCAATGGATACCTTCGGATTTGGATAGTGCCATATCCACATCCATATCCAAAATCATTTTTGGATATCGGATATCCGCATCCGCGGATACGGACAGACGCTCTGCTAGGGATCGATAAATTAATGAACATAAATGAAATTTTTTTAGTTTAATATTATGTTTTTTCAATCCAATTGATTACTAACATGCTAAAAAATAAGTAAATGTGATGATAATTTATAATTTTGAGCAATTAGCATGCATTTAGTAGACTTTCAAATTTACGACATAATAAATTAGTATATTTAATTATGTTAAACTACACATAATCTAAGCAATAATCATGAAAAAAACGGACGGATAATTTTTGGATGTGGATGTGGCTATATCCGCATCCGTTTTTCCGGATATCGGATATTTATCCTCTTTTAGGATGCGAATGCGGACGGATTTCGTTTTTTTCGGGTATCCATTGACAGCACTAGGTAGACTTAGGTGCACTTCTAATTACAGGTTTTACTCCAACAAGAATAACAGGAAGCCCAACAGGAATGACATGTGTTATGCCCAACAATAATAACAGGCTCCCAACAAGCAATACTAGATGTACCCTAATTACTACCCCCAATCGATCGGCTCCTTACCTCGTAGATACCCGTGTCGGCCCCACAGTAGGATGTATCACTTCCTAAAGTGACAACCCCATTATTTTCAAGATGCACATCTATATCTATTAATGTCACAACGTCTTATCTTCCCTAGCAAGCGAACTCATGCACGCACATGACTCTGATGGAACGTGCCGTCAACACCCTCACTCATGTGACCTCTTATAACTAGCTCAGTAAGCGTTCCCCGACCCCGATATAGTTTGGAATACTCGTTTGATACCAAGTGTAACACCCCACCTCCGTTAAGGTCACTCACAAAGGGAATGCCTTAACTTTGGTGGAGCATTTTAGTAAACAGAACAGAAACTTATAAGACAGATAAAACAGTACTTGAAAAATTTATAACTTTATTACAACAGAAACCGAAATAAGCTTGGTTACATCCTTTCAAATCACAATATCAGAATTCAAGTACAAAATATCAGTCTTGTACAAAAGCCTTCAGAATGCATATTTTAAAATCATAATCCCCACGGAAGAAGACAAGCCGTACTTTAAGCACTTCAAGCAGAAGAAATCTGGATCAAGCTAGAGTATTCCCTTCTACAAAACCTGGGGGGCAGGAAATGGAAGAAAGGAGGCGAAACAACAAGGGTCAGACAAAAAGTCTGGCAAGTACAGTGATTTTCAGTTATGAACAGATAATAATAACATGACATGAAAATAAAACTGGATGAGAGATAACTGTAACAGGTGTAGCAGATATAACAGAAGAACAGAATGATATAAGCTATTGCTTTACACTTCTCTGCACTAATACTAGTATAACAGAATTAGGTGTCACCCTAATGTCTAAACTAAAACAGAAATGGGTACATAATAATTTCCATAGAAGAGAATGCTAGTAATGGGCCTTTACCACCCCAACAGAAACAGAAAGAAACAGAATGCTAATAATGGGCCTTTACCACCCCAACAGAAACAGACAGGAACAGATTAATCTCTACGGAAACAGAATGTAGAATTAGGTGTACACTAGTAATGGGCCTTTACCACCCGAACAGACGGTACCACTCAGAAACAGACAGGTGTTATCACCCAACAGAAACAGACGGTACCAACAGAAACAGACAGAACTAAGTGTACCCTAAAACCCTACCCCAAGCGATCGGCTCCCTAATACATAAATACCCTGTGCCAGCCCCACAAAAGGGTGTATCACTTCCCAAAGTGGCAACCTTTAAATGACACAGACTTATTTACAGATGTCATAGCGTCTTACATCCTCAGAGGCAGACCGGGATCCATGCATGCACATGACCCGGTTGGAACGCACCATCAACACCCCTCGCCATTATCAGAATGAACCGCTTATAATTAGTTCAGTAAGCGTGCCCGGACCCTACCTACTGTTGGGTCAAAGTTTTGATACCAGAAAGGGTTACTGACTAATATGGGTCCCAAACAACAGATGACACAAGTAATTCCCCTCCTAACCTTGTGTCCCCAGACTAACAGATTTCAGATTAACTTGTTTACAAGTTTCAGACATATAGAATTCAGATCAACTAGTTCACAGATCAGATAAGTTTTCAAACTAACGGATCAGATATACTGTAACACCCCACATCTGTTAAGGTCACTCACAAAGGGAATGCCTTAGATTCAGAGGAGTATTATGGGTACTGGAACAGAAATATTACAAGACAAACATATATAAAACAGCGGAAGATAAAGTGGAAGTGCTTCAAACCATTTATTAAATATAAACGTTTACAAGAAAATCCCATCAACTTCCAATACCCAATTTCATAGTTAAAATATCTGTCTTGCTCAAAAACAAAGAAGCATAAAAACAAACTGCAGTATTCCCCAATAAAGCAAAGCAAGCCATCGCCAAGAGAAATCCAAGCCATACATGAAAGAGCCTTGGAGCTTGGTAAGATCCAAACTAAGCTGTATTCCCACCCTGTGAACCTGGGGAGGGGGGGAACGGAAGAAAAAGAGGCGAAACAAAACGGGTCAGTCATAAAGACTGAGTAAGTCCTAGTGACTTTCAACATAAAAATAGGTAAAGATAACATGACATGAATAAACTGAAAGTAAACATAAGCATGATGACAAGGTAGGCAAGATAAACTAAGATAACAAGATAAACTATGATAACAAGATAAACTAAGGTAACAAGATAAACTTCGGGCACGATGAAACAAGTATAACATCCCATAATTCCCATCAAGTACCCCACCGCATGGTTTCTATCAAGAATAATATTGCAAGGTTTCTAAGCTTTACCATTAAAACGATGTCTATTTTCTCTGCACCACCTAACTAGCATCCTCATAAGTGTCTTACATGGAATGATCTGTACTCCTACTAGTATCGCAACTAGTGTCCTGTGTAACAAGGATCCGTACCCCCTACTAGTGTCCCAACTAGTAGCCCGTGTTATATAATAATTACAACGTGATCCCAATCCCCGCAATTATGGTAGCCTTCAGGTGTACATCGATTTTGAGGATTCCACCTCGATCACCCCAATGGCCATGTATATATATTCGATGCACCCAGGTTCTAACGGAGTGCGGGCGTGCACACACTTCGGCGCAGAAAATTTAGCCACTGGGCATCAGTAGGTATAAAGCTGTGCATCTTGATTGTGTCAGGGTTGCCACCATGGGACTTGATACACCCCATGGTGGGACCAGCACAGGTATCTACAAGTAGGGGGCCGCGTGACACAAACGAGAACTAGGTCAAGTAGGGAGCCGATCGATAAGGTAGTAAGGGTGCATTGAATATATATACATGGCCATTGGGGTGATCGAGGTGGAATCCTCAAAATCGATGTACACCTGAAGGCTACCATAATTGCGGGGATTGGGATCACGTTGTAATTATTATATAACACGGGCTACTAGTTGGGACACTAGTAGGGGGTACGGATCCTTGTTACACAGGACACTAGTTGGGATACTAGTAGGAGTACAGATCATTCCATGTAAGACACTTATGAGGATGCTAGTTAGGTGGTGCAGAGAAAATAGACATCGTTTTAATGGTAAAGCTTAGAAACCTTGCGATGTCATTCTTGATAGAAACCATGCAGTGGGGTACTTGATGGGAATTATGGGATGTTATACTTGTTTCATCGTGCCCGAAGTTTATCTTGTTACCTTAGTTTATCTTGTTATCATAGTTTATCTTGTTATCTTAGTTTATCTTGCCTACCTTGTCATCATGCTTATGTTTACTTTCAGTTTATTCATGCCATGTTATCTTTACCTATTTTTATGATGAAAGTCACTAGGACTTACTCAGTCTTTATGACTGACCCGTTTTGTTTCGCCTCTTTTTCTTCCGTCCCCCCCCCCGGTTCACAGGGTGGGAATACATCTTAGTTCGGATCTTACCAAGATCCATGGCTCTTTCATGTATGGCTTGGATTTCTCTTGGCGATGGCTTGCTTTGCTTTATTGGGGAATACTGCAGTTTGTTTTTATGCTTCTTTGTTTTTGAGCAAGACAGATATTTTAACTATGAAATTGGGTATTGGAAGTTGATGGGCTTTTCTTGTAAACGTTTATATTTAATAAATGGTTTGAAGCACTTCCACTTTATTTTCCACTGTTTTATATATGTCTGTCTTGTAATATTTCTGTTCCAGTACCCATAATACTCCACTGAAGTTAAGGCATTCCCTTTGTGAGTGACCTTAACAGATGTGGGGTGTTACATATACGGATTTAACAGATTTACAGATTTGTATAACTTTGCAATTGGGCCTACAGATTCACGGAACAGATTGATTAAATTCATCAGTCTAGTGGGTTTAATCCTATCCGCTCAACACGTTTTAGACATCATATTTATCTCAGATTTTCATTAATTAAATATTAATGCCCAGACCTCTCACATTAGACTGACAGTTTGCGGCTACTGGTTAGGCCGGTTGGTTCCGGGCAGATTTCTGCCGCAAACTGAGTCTAACCTCGGGTTTCAAGCACGTTATGACTAATTTCTCACATTAGAACCTATTGTTTGCGGCCACTGGATGTGCCGGGCGGTTCCGGGCAGAATTACGCCGCAAACTCATTCTAACCTCGAGTCAGCCATGTTTATCTTTGCGGCCAATTAATTAATAATTTACCATTTATGCCCACGCCTAATATACATGTCAATTATTCATAGCTAATTCAGATTATGTCAATAACAGATTGAATTTATCAACTTAACAGATATAGCAGATAACAGATTTTCGCAGATTATGCGACTTAACGGATTCAGCAGATTAAGTAATTTAGCAGATTTAGCATATAACAGATTTGGCATTTTCAGCAGACTTAGCAGATGACAGATTTGGCAGATGAACAGATCTAGTAGACTAGGCAGTAGAGCAGAACTAGCAGATTAAGCAATATAACAGAACTAGCGGATTAGGCAATATAACAGAACTAGCAGATTAGGCAAATATAGAAGAACTAGCAAATTAGGCAAATATAACAGATTTAATCATTCCTTAAAGTTTCACAAACATATCTTGCCTAATTATAAATTTGGCCTAAGTTTTCATGCCTAAAATAGTTGTCATGATTCACACTATGATCATATACCCCACGTTTGCATTGAATTTACATGTCATAGATTATGGTCATAATTTACATGTCCCAATTTAGTTCAACTTGCCTAGTACAAAAGATTCACATATAAATTATACCAAATATAGTCATCGATTTCAATGCATGTCATATATTCAAAAATCTCCTACTTAGGTGTTATTCACATTTGATAGTTATCAAATCTTAATATAGATCTTCACACCTAAGTCATATTCTCTTTCAAACCATGAATTGTTATATAAACAATATACCCAACAATCTAGTTATAACAGATCTTAATTCAAAATATGCGTTATGTCCAATGTCTCAAGTCACATGTTAACATACCATGGTTCCTCTTCTTCCAATTCACAGAATATGCATAGATCTAAATCAAGTTTACAACCTATGTCCTTTTTCTTAAATCAGTCACAGATTAGCCATGTCCAATTATGCCACATTCATTATTTGCCCCAAACATTTTAGCGTTCGTGCGTTAATCTCTTAGGAGATTGGCGCAGGCTCGTAGTAGCCTGGCTATAGAACAAAAAGAAGAAGAGATACAGAATAAAATAGATCAGAACAGAACATACACAATCTCAAATTCAGATTTACAATCATGTCACAATTATGATTAAAGTTTATATCGGAAAATAACTGCACTTGCCTTTCGTGGTTTAAGAAAGGAAATAAACTGGTGTTGATGCGGAAAGGCTGAATTACTCTTCTTTAATTGTTGTCGTAGCTCTAAACTCTGATTTGAGATTTGATTTAGTTTTTAATTCTAATCAGGTTGGAAGAAGGTGCTTTAGTCCTAGTTCCAGTTCAGATTTCAACAGAGTAGCGACGCCATTATTTTATTTAATTAGAACATAGGCAGAGTATAGGCAGAATGAAATGGTGTAGAGAGAATGAGGCTAGAGGGCTGTTTATATAGGGTTAGGCGGACGAACCTAGGCAGAAAACGTGACCAAATACATCAGAACGAACCAGGTTCAAAAACTAGATTTCGGGAGCAGGTCGACCCCCATGTCGACTACCCAGTTGACCTGGTCGGGGGGGGGGGGGGGTCGACTACCCAGTCGACCTGGTCGGGGGGGGGGGGGGTCGACTACCCAGTCGACCTGGTCGGGGGGGGGGGGGGTCGACTACCCAGTCGACCTGGTCGGGGGGGGGGGGTCGACTACCCAGTCGACCTGGGTCCTGGGCGGGAAATTTCCCGCCCAGCCCGCTTCTGGGTTTGGATTCGAATTTTGAATTCGAATTTCGAGCTGTTTTCGATTCTGAAAATTCTTGAAACTTCGGAGGGTCATATCTCCCTCATACGGACTCCGATTCTTGCAAACTCGGACTCGTTTCC
This sequence comes from Allium sativum, assembly GCA_030737875.1. Taxonomy (NCBI): domain Eukaryota; kingdom Viridiplantae; phylum Streptophyta; class Magnoliopsida; order Asparagales; family Amaryllidaceae; genus Allium; species Allium sativum. The sequence goes on along the minus strand of CM060909.1, from coordinate 153,825,603 downwards.
AAGAAGAATTCCAAGATGAACGCAATGGCGCAACCCATTTCCCTTGATTCTTATTTTAAAAATTAATTATCCTCTGATTTGTTACTTATACGTTCACAGAAAATACAAGGTGTTACATTCTCCCCTCCTTAAAGGACTTCGTCCCCGAAATCTTCAAGTTAAGAAGAATGTGTCCTACCATCCAACATCCATCTACTCAATCATCAATCACTGGCGTCCATTGTCCTTAGAAACTTCTAATGTTGTATGAACATATGCAAAAGTGTGTGTATATGTTCCTTATCTAATGCAAAGATCAGGCAGTCCACTGATTTAGTTGACCTCCTTAATGCGAATTATGCCAGTGCCATGAGTCCAACATGTATGCAATTTTCCTACTCGATACATATCATTTCTATATGAGTGCACAACCATTCAGTCATATGCAACATCCATGTGCTGTGTCAATCATTTTGCATCCACAAAAATTAAAAATGCTCACACATCCATATGCAGTATGAGAGTGTTTTCGAGCCGATCTAGTGCCTAGTGTGTGTATATGCATCCACGAGCAACCACTAGCAACCACTTGCAACCATCAAACATAACATGTCTCAAACACATGTTTACACCCATTAGTTTCTACCTAAAGTTCGAAGATTCGATCGATAGGATACAGTCGAATGATGGAAGCGAGTACAGATAAAACAAAAACTTGGTTCCCATTAGACATGGGTCCTAAGTATCGGCCCCGAAGACCGAAACCAACATCAGATTGACACCCAGAGGATTACCTTCTTTAGATAATGTCAAAACTGGAAATCTTAACCTTATCAGAAATATTTAGATATTTACAGATTACTGGTATAGATCAGATTACCGAATGATTCTTAGGAAACTAAGCATGATAAATCCCAGAATGTATGCGTCCTACTTGACGCCTAACACGAATATCTCTCAAATCCCAATCACAAACAGATGAGTCATAACCCTTATGGATTTGGGCTACAGCGGAATCAGAAACAATACTAGTATTAAAGTGCAGAGTATCGATTACAGAATCAAAATGCCAGAATCAGAAAGAGTTTTAATTCAACAATCAGATAAGAAACTTAAACCTTCTCAATTTTTTTTATTTCTATCCTATCCATTCGCCTGTCCTCCAGAAGTGGGTTCTGCCCTCTGTCCTTGCCCTCGTTTTTTCGGGCAGTCCCTAGTGAAGTGTCCCATCTCACCACAGTTGAAGCAAGTTCCCTTCCTTTTTCTGCAATCCTTGTTCAGATGACTCGAGCTTCCACAAGTAAAGCACTTTTTCCCCTTCTTATCTTCAGACTTCTCATCCTTCTTTTGTGTTTCCTTTTTGGGCCATGCTTTCTTATTCTGTGGTTCTTCCTTTTTTGTCTCTTTCGAGCCCTTGTCTTCCTCGTGTAGTAGTGCCATGTCCACCAATTTCTCGTAAGTCGCTCCCATGGGTACATGGGTCATGGCTAGGCTGTGTAGTGGCTCGTTCAATCCTTTAACAAAGCGGAGAGCCTTTTTATGCTGAGCGTTGACTAAATCCAATCCGAACCTAGCCAGTTGGTTGAACTGGTTGACGTATTCCTTGACTGTCATACTTCCTTGCTTAAGAGATAAGAACTTTTCCAGTTGTAAACTTCGTTCAGCTTGCGAGAGGAATTTTGTCTCAAACCTTGTTCTGAAATCCATCCATGTTTCAACCGGCCTCTCGGCGTTAGTGACTTCCCACCAATAGGAAGCTTCGTCTTTGAGCAACCATACCGCCAACTGTACCTTCTACCCATCATCCACCTCGAAGATAACGAATAGATCCTCAGTTTCTTTGAGCCAGTTCCTCGCCTCTACGAATGATTCAGTTCCCTTGAAATCCTTTCCACCCATGGCCCTAAAATCTCTACAGATCTTTGAGAAAGCAATTGCACGAGGATGGGGCGGAGGAGGGGGATCATTTGCTGGACCTGCAGCGGCTGTAACGACCCGGATTTTCGACGACTTTGGTTATCGACATAAGCTCGATGTCGATAACCAAAACATCGAAAAATCCCGGTAATTAATGAAAGAAATTAGAAGGTGAGAATAGATAAGATAGAAACTTAGAATAGAAGAAGAAGAACACAACATCAGAGTAACACGAACCTCACAGCGGAACGAATAACATATAATAGATAACATAACTTTGAAATATAACAGTTATGTATACAATAGCACTTATCAGAGTACAGCACTTACAACACAGCGGAAATAACTATAGCTATATGATCTTGAAGCCTCCTGCTCCAAGCTCTCCAAGTATATCTGTAAAATCCTTACTACTTGACTGCCCGTACAAATTTAGGCACCCAAGAGTTTAGGGAAAACAAAACAAAATAAACTCCGGGTCAGTCATGGGAATGGTATGAGTAAAATAGTTTAAACAGGTATATGAACAAGTAAACGATATCTCATAAGACCATGCCGCAGAACGGAACGGGTTTTTCCCTTTTGAGAATCCAAAATATCTTTATGTCAAAAACCTTTTGATATTATAATAATGTCCATGTACAAATAGATATCAACTAGCAGAAACGCTTTCATCTCACGTTTTACATATATAGTATACAATCAAAATCGCAAGCACGTATTGGATAATGGATTTCCAACTATGACAAGGTATGGAACCACCTTCCGATCAGTGTACTCTAGGAACGATACACTGGAGTTCAACAAGAACATCTTGTAACTCAACCACACATGACCGACCACTCATTTCGCTTGAGTGTATCGAATGTACATCACCAACGCTTGGGATCAGCAACCGTTCCCATATATATATATATATATATATATATATATATATGGGACAACATTGGTAGATTAAAGAAACAAATGAATATTCTCTAGATAGGTGATTATACACCCTACTTCGGTGCGACCGACTTAGCCATGCTGCCTGCCCGATTTCTGTCATTTACCGGTTGATGAGGCTAGAAGCTACGCTTTATCATCACATCAGATTCACTTCGATTGCCACATTGTCAGATCCATCGAAAATCACTAATTGACGTCTACAACAGTACATTACGTGTCTGCTAAAAGAAGTTTCCTTCTCCGCTTCCACTCTTGGTACGGTCGAAGAAATCAATGTACGTGACCCTTCTAGAAATACTCTGTCAGACATTCATTCATGCAAGTCATCCTCATTCACTTAGAATGTCACATCGTCATACCCGCCAAATCACAAATTGATTTCCTCAAAAATACAACGGGTATACAGCTAAGAGAAACGAATTCCTCTGCCACCAACGTATATACGTTTGAAGGGATCAACTTACGCGATCCATTGGATATACTCTGTCAGACCTTCATCCATACAAGTTTTCCTGGGACTGGACAAACCGAAGGCACTACTCAGTATATCCATCTTAGTCACTGTTATCTAAGACTTATACAGCAGCCCTTGCACTTTACTCCGTCTTCAATTATCTTTGGCATATCTGATTCGCAACACTTATGCCAATACAGAGTGGTTCTTTGGATAATAATCCAACCGGTCTCTCCATATTAACAACGTTAAAATGGTCAAAACTTCGATAGTCTGTGATTTAACCATCAAAGAAAAACAAGTGTGCGAACAACGATATTATTTCCAAATGGAAATTATATCGGTAAATCATCAACATATATCTATATATATATATATATTCACATTGCCTTATTTTCTATGTTTAGAAAATATATGTTATTAACACTGGAAAACGTTTTCAATTTGCTTATTTACAAATCACTACTCTTCCCCAACTATCAGTCCCTGACTGTGAACTAGTATGAGAACAATTCCCTAAGTATAAATCCCGAAGGCCGAAACCAACATCAAATAGGCACTTAGAAAACCATTCAATTTACTAATCTCTAGTCAGTTCTAATTTTACTTAACTCTATTTGATTAACTCTGATTGATTAACTCTAACTGGTTAATTCTAACCGATCAACTCTAACTGGTCAACCTTAATTATTTAACTCTAACTGGTTTTACTTGGTTTGACTAACTCAATTTATTAACTCGACTGACTAATTCAACTCGATTAACCTAACTTGATTTACTTATCTCGATTAACTGAACTAATCACTTTGATTAACTCGACTAATTCACTTTGGTTAACTTAACCAATCCACATAACTAATTCACTTAGTTTAACTTAACTAATTCACTTAATTCCTGTCGAATAAACTATATTCGATAACTCCTCTAACTCTATTCGAATAAACTATATTCGATTAACTCATTTACTCTATTCGAATAACTATATTCGATTAACTCCTTTTCTCTATTTGAATAAACTATATTCGATCAACTCATTTGATTTAACTCTAATCGATTAACTCCATCGAATAAACTATATTCGATAACTCCTTCGATTTAACTAATATTCTATAACTCACTTTGATTAACTAATAATCGATAACTCTTTCGAATAAACTACATTCGATAATCTCCTCTCGAATAAACGATATTCGATAATCTCCTCTCGAATAAACGATATTCGATAATCTTCCCTTTCGATTTAACAATTCGATAACTCCTTTTCGAATAACTAAATTCGATAACTCCTTTCGATTTAACTAATCGATAACTCCTTTCGATTTAACTAATCGATAACTCCCTTTGATTTAACTAATCGATAACTCCCTTCGATGAAACTAACATCGATACTCTTTTCGATGAAATTAACATCGATTAATTCCTTTCGATGAAACTAACATCGATTAACTCCTTTCGATGAAACTAACATCGATTATTTTAACTCGACGAACTTAACTCGACTCACTTATCTCGATAATCTAACTCAAGAACTTAACTCGATTAACTTATCTCGATAATCTAACTCAAGAACTTAACTCGATTAACTTATCTCGATAATCTAACTCAAGAACTTAACTCCTATCGAATAACTAATATTCGATTTAACTTCATTCACTTGACCCTAGATCGCAGCGATCACAATGGTTACGCCTGACTCCCTCAGGAAACATCCGACCGCCTTAGGCTATCTGTAGCCCTGCGAATTTAGCTAGCAGTCGTGCGAGATGACAACTTACTCTGAATACTATGTTTGACTAACTCTGCCTCAAATAACTATATTTGATTAACTCTAATCGATTTACTCTAACTGATTTACCTACCTGATTAACTCTAACTGATTAACTCTAACTGATTAACTCTAACTGGTTAACTCTTCTCGAATACTATATTCGACTAACTCTTTTCGAATACCATATTCGACTAACTCTTTTCACTTTATAAAGATTTCCTTTTAACAACGTTTTATTCATTTGAAAAGATTTACTTTTAAATAACGGTTCTACACTTTAAAAATGATTTCCTTTTTATAACGTTTCCTTTTTAAATTCTATTTGTAAATGGTTTACAAATATTTCCTTTTCAAATTTATTCTTAAAATATTCTAACTCCTTAAATTCTCTGAAAAATTCGCCATAACCTCCTTTGTAACGGGAGCATCGGGAAAATCCCCAAAGCCACCACACAGGCCTTTCCATTCAAAAAGAAAATGTTTTGAATTTATTTCTTTTTTTAAAATATCTCCTATTTATAAATATTCCAATTTATAAATATTCCTTTTTTATAAATATTCAAATTTATAAATATTTCTTATTTATAAATATTCCATTTATAAATATTTTATTTTCAACATCACTTTGAAAATCTCCTTTTCCCCTTTTCAATATTTTATGGCACTTAACACCTCAAATCACGATGACCAAATCTCATTCAAACCCATATAATCAACCACAGGTTTTAACTACATCATATATCATAATATATGAAAAACAATAAAAATAACTGTTGAGGAATCCAGTCGGATTCCTCCAACCTTTCTCCCTGCATCCACAGATGTTACACAATATGATTATCATCACTTTCAGTTCAATATAAATTATTCTGATAGCAGAATAAATATATAAATATTTAACGGTTTATATATATATATATATATAATTACATTTATATATAAATATATAATTTTCACTAACTGACTAGCAGTTCAATCAATCAACCAACACACAGCAATCAACAGATGATTAACATTTCTAAAAATACATTATAAAAATATAGCTGTTCAGAGTTGGTGAGTTTTACTCACTTTGGCAGTTCATCATTAAAGAACGATAAACTATTACTTGATTTGAATCAAACAAATTATTTTGCCATAAATTCATACGAGCCCCAATCCACTCCCCGTCAGTTCCATTGGGTAGTGTCCATCCATACGATCCTGTCGGATCCGGTTTTGTCAAGTTCTGATATCGTATGATACGGTTATACATTATTCAAGTTAACATACAATATTGAATTAAATAAAAACAAAACCAATTTAATTCACATCGGGCCTTAACCTTTTCCTTTATCTCCTTTCGGCCCATTTAGCACGTACTGACCCAACACCTCCCTTAAAAACCAAGGCCCGCTCCATATCCCTTTTCCTTCTTCTTCGTTCAATACCAACCCCGTTCAGAACTTAATACAGACATTTCCCAAACATTTACACCCAAACCGCTCCTCCCTTACTCACCCAAAAATCATCATATCACCACCATCGTTCACCACTACGAACCCTCAATCCACCGGCACCCTTTATCCTGAACTCGCTCGCCACTTTCAAGGTTCCGTCGAACCCCTGTTTACTCCACGCTGTACAAACAGCGACGTTGTTCACAATGAAATCACCCACAAATGGGTACACCAGGTGCGGTACTACCCCTTGAATCCGAAATCAACCCTAAAACTCGATTTGAAGTTCGGATTACTGTAACAAGAAAAACCCTAGCTGAAACCATTAAAATACCCAACGCGTAAACCCAAGTCGAGCTCAACACGAGGCATATCAGATTGAAGCTCTTTGCTTGAGGAATCCATGTACTTATACTTAAGATTTTTAGGATTTTAATTTGTATTGTTTGAGAATTTAGAAGTTGGAATTTTTTGCTGTGAAGAGAATTAGAAGTGGCGGCTACAAAGAATGGTTGTGTTGACTTCGGATAAAGAGGGAATTAGGTTTTAGTGTTTTAAGGGGTATTATATAGGCATTTTATATAATTTAATATTTATATTTATATTCGTTTATAAGCCAACGTTATATATATCAGTCTTTTAAAATTCCTGTGGTCACATTCGACACTAAAAAATCATGAAAACTGACATGCACCATCAGTTCGACATTACGGTCCCAACGAAACTGGTTTCGTCGAATTCCGACTTCGTATGCTCACACAGCGTATTTTTAAAGGTCAAAATACTGACTATTTTTCACTCTAAAAGTCCGTACGGCCACACAGTGACTCTAAAAATCACGAAACTGGAAATCTAACAACTATTTGACATTGCGGATCCAACAAAATTAGTTTCATCGAATTCCGACTTCGTTTGCAAATAGGCTATTTTTAAAGCTTTGGATGACCCATTTAAATATATAAATATATTTAAATATAATTAAATTAAATATAAATAAATTTATATTATCGTATATCTTCACATATGATATCGTACAACTCCAGAATATCATATCAGAATTTACAGTTTGATATTTCAAATTTTAGATTTATCGATATTCAGTTTATATCGAAAACCCTTTTACAACGTAAATAAAGCGTTGCAAATTATAAAGGAAATTCCACAGCGACTTTTCTGAAATTTGATTTGGACGTAAATCAAAATCTACACGACGAAATCCTGATTTTTCTCTTCCACCAGAAAGATATACTCCACCAGCTCCACACGTTTCTTGTTTCACAGAAATCCGGCTTAAAACGAATCATGTGCATTCAGTTGAAGTTCAAATCGCCAAATCGCGAACTGCAGCGCCATTTCAAGCTCGATTTTAATTATAATATAATTATACGTTCAAATTGTCGTCGATTGAATATATTCGTCAATTTAATTCAATTCTAAGCTGAATTAAATCTAAGAGACGACCCCGTTCACAGAATATTGTGATTTCCAATAATTCTGATTATTTCTGAATTAAATATATTATTTAATTTATTATTTTAATTAAATATTCCCAGTTATTTAATTCCACGACCATTAAATCCTTTAATTCACCATTTATATAATTAAATAAATTAATTATAATACCTCTGCCAATGCGGGTCATTACAGCGGCGGTCCTAGCCTCAAGATATTGACGAAACCAACCGGGTACATGAACACCCTCTGGTATCTCAGATGCTTCAGACATGCTGAAACGAAAAGGAAAGTTTCAATACAAAAAGGACTGAAGGAAAGATATATGGCTCTTGGGGATCATGTTTTTCAAAATAAGCTTTATTTTTCAAAATATTTCCTTTCAAAACCTTTTTGAAAATAGTTTTCAAAAACTTTACCCAATCTGGTAACCTTCGGCTCTGATACCAAGTGTAACACCCCACCTCCGTTAAGGTCACTCACAAAGGGAATGCCTTAACTTTGGTGTAGCATTTTAGTAAATAGAACAGAAACTTACAAGACAGATAAAACAGTACTTGAAAAATTTATAACTTTATTACAACAGAAACCGAAATAAGCATGGTTACATCCTATCAAATCACAATATCAGAATTCAAGTACAAAATACCAGTCTTGTACAAAAGCCTTCAGAATGCATAGTTTAAAATCATAATCCCCACAGAAGAAGACAAGCCATACTTTAAGCACTTCAAGCAGAAGAAATCTGGATCAAGCTAGAGTATTCCCTTCTACAAAACCTGGGGGGGAACGGAATAAAGGAGGCGAAACAACAAGGGTCAGACAAAAAGTCTAGCAAGTCCAGTGATTTTCAGTTATGAACAAATAATAATAACATGACATGAAAATAAAACTGGATGAGAGATAAATGTAACAGGTGTAGCAGATATAACAGAAGAACAAAATGATATAAGCTATTGCTTTACACTTCTCTGCACTAATACTAGTATAACAGAATTAGGTGTCACCCTAATGTCTAAACTAAAATAGAAACGGGTACAGAATAATTTCCACAGAAGAGAATGCTAGTAATGGGCCTTTACCACCCCAACAGAAACGGACAGAAATAGAATGCTAATAATGGGCCTTTACCACCCCAGCAGAAACGGACAGAAACAGATTAATCTCTACGGAAACAGAATGTAGAATTAGGTGTACACTAGTAATGGACCTTTACCACCCGAACAGACGGTACCACTCAGAAACAGACAGGTGTTACCACCCAACAGAAACAGACGGTACCAACAGAAACAGACAGAACTAAGTGTACCCTAAAACCCTACCCCAAGCGATCGGCTCCCTAATACATAAATACCCTGTGCCAGCCCCACAAAAGGGTGTATCACTTCCCAAAGTGGAAACCTTTAAATGACACAGACCTATTTACAGATGTCACGGCGTCTTACATCCTCAGAGGCAGACCAGGATCCATGCACGCACATGACCCGGTTGGAACGCATCATCAACACCCCTCGCCATTATCAGAATGAACCGCTTATAATTAGTTCAGTAAGCGTGCCCGGACCCTACCTACTGTTGGGTCAAAGTTTTGATACCAGAAAGGGTTACTGACTAATATGGGTCCCAAACAACAGATGACACAAGTAATTCCCCTCCTAACCTTGTGTCCCCAGACTAACAGATTTCAGATTAACTTGTTTACAAGTTTCAGACATACAGAATTCAGATCAACTAGTTCACAGATCAGATAAGTTTTCAAACTAACGGATCAAATATACGGATTTAACAGATTTACAGATTTGTCTAACTTTGCAATTGGGCCTACAGATTCACGGAACAGATTAATTAAATTCATCAGTCTAGTGGGTTTAATCCTATCCGCCCAACACGTTTTAGACATCATATTTTTCTCAGATTTTTATTAATTAAATATTAATGCCCAGACCTCTCACATTAGACTGACAGTTTGCGGCTACTGGTTAGGCCGGTTGGTTCCGGGCAGATTTCTGCCGCAAACTGAGTCTAACCTCGGGTTTCAAGCACGTTATGACTAACTTCTCACATTAGAATCTATTGTTTGCGGCCACTGGATGTGCCGGGCGGTTCCGGGCAGAATTACGCCGCAAACTCATTCTAACCTCGAGTCAGCCATGTTTATCTTTGCGGCCAATTAATTAATAATTTACCATTTATGCCCACGCCTAATATACATGTCAATTATTCATAGCTAATCCAGATTATGTCAATAACAGACTGAATATATCAACTTAACAAATATAGCAGATAACAGATTTTCGAAGATTAGGCGACTTAACGGATTCAGCAGATTAAGTAATTTAGCAGATTTAACATATAACAGATTTGGCATTTTCAGCAGACTTAGCAGATGACAGATTTGGCAGATGAACAGATCTAGCAGACTAGGCAGTAGAGCAGAACTAGCAGATTAAGCAATATAACAGAACTAGCGGATTAGGCAATATAACAGAACTAGCAGATTAGGCAAATATAGCAGAACTAGCAAATTAGGCAAATATAACAGATTTGATCATTCCTTAAAGTTTCACAAACATATCTTGCCTAATTATAAATTTGGCCTAAGTTTTCATGCCTAAAATAGTTGTCATGATTCACACTATGATCATATACCCCACGTTTGCATTGAATTTACATGTCATAGATTATGGTCATAATTTACATGTCCCAATTTAGTTCAACTTGCCTAGTACAAAAGATTCACATATAAATTATACCAAATATAGTCATCGATTTCAATGCATGTCATATATTCAAAAATCTCCTACTTAGGTGTTATTCACATTTGATAGTTATCAAATCTTAATATAGATCTTCACACCTAAGTCATATTCTCTTTCAAACCATGAATTGTTATATAAACAATATACCCAACAATCTAGTTATAACAGATCTTAATTCAAAATATGCGTTATGTCCAATGTCTCAAGTCACATGTTAACATACCATGGTTCCTCTTCTTCCAATTCACAGAATATGCATAGATCTAAATCTAATTTACAACCTATGTCCTTTTTCTTAAATCAGTCACAGATTAGCCATGTCCAATTATGCCACATTCATTATTTGTCCCAAACATTTTAGCGTTCGTGCGTTAATCTCTTAGGAGATTGGCGCAGGCTCGTAGTAGCCTAGCTATAGAACAGAAAGAAGAAGAGACACAGAATAAAATAGATCAGAACAGAACATACACAATCTCAAATTCAGATTTACAATCATGTCACAATTATGATTAAAGTTTATATCGGAAAATAACTGCACTTGCCTTTCGTGGTTTAAGAAAGGAAATAAACTGGTGTTGATGCAGAAAGGCTGAATTACTCTTCTTTAATTGTTGTCGTAGCTCTAAACTCTGATTTGAGATTTGATTTAGCTTTTAATTCTAATCAGGTTGGAAGAAGGTGCTTTAGTCCTAGTTCCAGTTCAGATTTCAGCAGAGTAGCGACGCCATTATTTTATTTAATTAGAACAGAGGCAGAGTATAGGCAGAATGAAATGGTGTAGAGAGAATGAGGCTAGAGGACTGTTTATATAGGGTTAGGTGGACGAACCTAGGCAGAAAACGTGACCAAATACATCAGAACGAACCAGGTTCAAAAACTGGATTTCGGGAGCAGGTCGAGTACCCAGTCGACCTGGTCAGGGGGGGTCGACTACCCAGTCGACCTGGTGGGGGGGGGGGTCGACTACCCAGTCGACTCCCCAGTCGACCTGGGTCCTGGGCGGGAAATTTCCCGCCCAGCCCGCTTCTCGGTTTGGATTCGAATTTTGAATTCGAATTTCGAGCTGTTTTTGATTCTGAAAATTCCTGAAACTTCGGAGGGTCATATCTCCCTCATACGGACTCCGATTCTTGCAAACTCGGACTCGTTTCCAAGCAGAATTCTGAGACGAACACAATGGCGTAACCCGTTTCCCTTAATTATTATTTTAAAAATTAATTATCCTCTGATTTGTTACTTATACGTTCACAGAAAATACGGGGTGTTACACCAAGATGGGTTACCGACTGAAACGGGTCCCACACAACAGATGATACAAGCTTCCCTCCTAGGCTTGCATCCCCACTACTAGGATTTTAACAGGTTATGCCTAACAGTTTAACAAGGTTGCATAACTCCCCACATGTAAAACAAGTTAAGTTTGTTGGGTATATATATATATATATATATATATATATATATATATATATATAACCTGCCCCCACAGATTTAACAAGATTAACTTAACCCCCACTGTTTCAAGCAAGTTTACTTAACCCCTAATCAATTTAATAGGTACATGTAACCCTCCATGGATTTAAAAAGGTTAAGTATTATAGGTTAACAGGTTATCCATTTGTGGCTTATTAATGGACTAGACCTCTCACTTTAAGTCTACTACTTGTGGATGCTGGATATGCTGGGCGGTTCCAGGCAAATTTCTACCATAAGTCGAACTTACCCTCGTGTCTTAGTACCATTACGTGTACATTTATGTACTCAACCCATCCCATTAGATTAACCACTGTGGATGCTGGATTTGCTGGGCGATTCCGGGCAGACTTCTACCACAAGTGTAATCTAACCTCATGTCTAAGTGCGGTTACAGTTTCTAATTACTGAAAATCTAGGCATGTTCATTATTAACAAATTTTCATGTTTATCCAAGATTATGCCCCAAATCTCAGTTTGATTCACAATACAAGTTATTCCCCAAATTAAAGTTTTTGATCAAGATATAAATTATGTCGAAATCCCAATCATGTTTTAATATAAGTTATGCCCCCAAATTAACATTCCCCACCATTCCCAATTTCGTGCGCTTGCTTATTTCAGCGATATGCCTAGGCTCGAGGGTAGCTTGGCTACAAGAAAAAGGGATAGAGGGAGAGAAGAGAATAAGAATAGGCATAATCACAAGACATGCATATGATGACAGAAGTAACCATACTAACAGGATAGGCATATGGTGACATGATAAGGCATACTAATAGAATGAGCATAATAAAGATAGGCATACAAGAACTAAACAGAGGATCAGGTGTACAAGTAATGGCAGATCTATTTAGTTATGATTCAGGTTACTAATAGGCACATATTTAGATCCAACTTATTGGCATATCGAGATTACTATTAATTGTTTATATCTAAAAATAACATTAAATCACTGTGACTGGATCTAAAGAACAGAGAATTGATTATCGGTGTTGTAGCAGAGATTCTTGAATATGTATAACTCGTTGTTGCAGAAGAATAAGCTATTTTAATCTGAGTCGCGGAAGCACCTCGTTGTCTCCATTGTTTTTGGTGAATAAAACAATGAGAATGAGGTCATATTTATAGCCTAAGGTCAATGAATCTTGCTCAGAAATGTGTCCAGGTGCAGGGGGTTAATCTTCCCAGATCTCGGTGGGGTCGACCCCCGGGTCGACACCCATGGGGAAGAGGTCGACCCCTAACGGGCCGATTTCCCCCTTCCTTTCCCGCTTCATAGATTTGAATAATTTTGGATATTTTGTTTAGTTTTACTATATATAATTCCCTTGCGCGCATACAAACTTCTAGGCTTAATAACTTCTTCATACGATGTCCGTTTTATGCAAACTCGGAGTCTATCTTAAGCAAAATTATGAGACGAACGCAATGGCATAGTTCATTTTGCCTAATTCCCAACATTAATTAAATATTATTTAGTTTATCATTATAGTTTTCTTTAAAATTATGGGGTGTTATAATCTTTGAGAACATTTTGAGTTGGTTTAATTATTGACTTGAAGCGGTCAAAAAGGCAGGTCGTTTCAAGAGTGGTATTAGAATTTTAGTTTATACAAAGCTTATAGGGTAGGACTCATTAGAAAAGAAAGAAAGGAGTCATCAGAGATAGGATCTGCAATATCTTATGATAAGTAACTCATTATAGATAAGGTTAGTAATGCCCTAGAATGATTTTGAGGTAAAAAAATATGAGAGAACGTATTTGAAATATGAAATTGATTTTGAAAAGTTATATTTTAAGTATAAAAGATATGTTTTGAAAAATATAGATATAATTATCTATTATGACATGGATAATAAATTAAAAATCAAGAATGTTCAAGTTTAAATATAAGTGTTTTGTGATTAAAATTTCACATGGTACAATAATTAATCTTCCCCAAACTAATTAGATAAAAAAATCTAAGTGTCAATGCCATATAAATTCAATTTGACTATAAAATATTTGACGATAACAAATAGGCCTTAAATTTTTTGAGAGATTATATTTTGAATATAAGAGAATAAGTTTTGAAATATATATGGTTAGATATTAAATAGTTTCAAATGGTAAAGGTGAATCAAATGAATTAAAATTTAGCTTAATGGAAGTTAAAATATATTTGGATTGGATTTGAAATAATATCAAGTGGAATTGAATATAGAAAAAAACTGAGTAGTAAATGATTTTATAACTTGGTTTTGAGTTGGATGTGAAATTTCGACCGTCCAAAAATCGAAATTTTCAAGTTAGATTTGGAAACCGAGCTAATTTTTTGTTAAAAGAAACTTAATTGAATATGGTTATAATTTATTAATTAAAAAAATTTGAACTTAATTTAATATTTAATTAAAAACGTGCTCGTCACGCAGTAGCAGTTTGTAATTCAATAACTGAACTTCGACTAAATATATAAGATTCAATATAAGTTCGGAATTCTTTGAAATAAGAATCTTCCGAATCTTTTGAATTATAGTTTTCTAGTGGAAAATAAAAATCAAAATTTCATTTGATAAATTTTAAGTTAGTCAAAATCAAACTTTCAGAAAAATCGCAGTGAGGTAGTTTATAAACTATAATGATTTATTAAATAAACTGGAAGATTTTTTAAGGAAATTCAATTACGCAGCTTATAAATTTGAAAGTGGAATAGTAAGACAAATATAAGAATGGTTCGATCTTGGTAAAGAATAGGAAAATAAATTTGGCTAAGTCGGATTGAATTAAAGGGAAGTAAGTTTAAAACCTCGAAATAAAATACAGACTAGAATTATTAAATAAATATGAACTCATGTGAAGTGTCGGGTTCCAACTAGGTGAAATTTTGAAAAGTTAAAAAGGTTGAAGCATTTTTCCTACCTTATCAATTTCGAGGGCGAAATTCTGTTAAGGGGAAGAATGTAATTGTAACGAACCGGGATTTTCGACTCCGAAAATCAACATCAAACTACCGTGTTGACCATTCAGACATCGAACATTCCAGATCATTAATAGAAAGAAGTTAGAGGGTGAGATAAGAAAGAAAGAAATATTAGAATAGAAGAAGAAGAAGTAACACCACACAGAGTCTCATATCACAGCGGAACAAAATATAATACATAATATAGTCTTTATTGAAAGCTTTAAAATACTTACAGCATCAGAGTACATCATACAATGGGACAGTTATAATAGCTTGCTCCCATATACAACACACAGCGGAATAGTAGTAATATCATACGTCCGAACAACTCCAGCTCGTCTCTTCATAGCAGTCGATAACCTGAACCTGTACAACCCGGTCTAACCCGAGCATTTACAAAACACCGGGTCAGTCTGGTGAACCAGAGTGAGATAAACTCGCACAGTAATAACGGTGAACCATCCAATCATGATTTTTAAGTTAAAAATCTTTTCAGAAGAAAGGATAATCGTAAGACCAAATCCACACATAAACACGGACGGTTTTTACCTTACGATAACCCAAAACAGTTTTGAAAACTAATATCTTGTCTGATATTATAATAATGTCTAAATACAAGTAAATAACAATCTAGTGGAACGCTTGCATCTCACGCTCCACATATATAGTATACAATCAAAAACCGCAGGCGCTTATTGGGAATTGGATTCCAACTTGACAAGGTATGGGTCCACCTTCCGATAGTGTATCTCTAGAGACGAATACACTGGGTTCAACAAGAACGTCTTGCAACCCGGCCCTCACATGACCGACCACTCATTTCGCTTGAGTGTATCGAATGTATATCACCGACGGTTGGGATCAGCAACCGTCTCCCGACAAGGGACAGCATCGAACATAGATTAAAGAAACAAATAGGATTTCCTCTAGATAGGTGATCATACACCCTAATGGGAGCGACCCACATAGCCATGCTGCCTGCCCGATTTCTGTCATCTCCCGGTTGATGAGGCTTGAGGTTTAGATTTACCTTTGAACACCTGGTCATCATTCACTTTGAATGCCACATTGTCAGATCCGTCAGATATCACTAATTGACGTCCACAAAAATACTCTAGTTGAAAGCTAGAGAACGGCGATTCCCCGCCAACAACTATCGTACGTTTGAAGAAATCAACGTACGTGATCCTTTGGAAATACTCTGTCAGACATCCGTCCATACAAGTCACCCAGGAACAGGATGAACCGAAAGCACTCTCCTACCGCATCCATATAGGAATCACCCCATGGATCAGTAGCGAGAAGTCCTTGCACTCGTGGATTCCAACCACGACCGAACCACAGTTTATCTCTGGCCGCTAAACCAGAGATTCTTAGCAGTTCCTCCGCTTATGAAGATCCACGGTCTTCAATGCTCCATCTCGACCGTCTTCAAATATCTTCACGTATTTGTTGGTCGGAATGGTTTTCGAATATAAATTCGATCCCGGTCTTTCCATACCAACAATCGTATTGGGAGGGTTTGATAGTCGGTGTTTTAACTATCAAAATAAACAGTGTTTCAAACATGACACTCCAATGAGTTCACTGGTTCAGTATTCAGCATCATTTGGCCTTTGACAATCTAATTTCCTTTTTGTTAAATTGAAACTTCCAATTCTTTTAATATTCAAAAATATGATATTTGAATAATTCTAATTTCAATTAACTAACATTCGACTTACTCTATTCGCTCGACTCTAGATCGCAGCGATCACAATGGTTACGCCTGAATCCCTCACGAAACATCCGACCGCCGTAGGCTATCTGCAGCCCTGCGAATTACGCTAGCAGTCGTACGAAATGGCAACTTAGCCGAATAATTATGTTTGGCTAATTCTATCTCGAATAACTATATTCAATTTCCCATTTTTGAAATCTCATTTAAAATTTTCCTTTTTACTTGATCTCGTTTAAAGTAACGTTAATGTAAAGTTAACGCTTTTCACTTTAAATCTCACTTAAAACTCTGGTTTATAATAAACCCTTTTATCGTAATCTCCTTTCACTTAATTCATATAATTGAGTACGTTTATTTCCTTTCACCATTCAATTGGCTTGCATCTCACATTCGGTCACTTTTTAAATGAATTCCCATTTAACAATATATTCCTAACTTTATCATTTATTAAAATGATAACTTATTTCAAACATTAACTACTTTAGTAGTTAATCCCTTTATTAACTAAATTAAATATTAAACCCCTTTTAAATCCTTATTTAAATTCAAACAATATTCATTTAACTATTTTAGTCAAA
The DNA here is from genome assembly GCA_030737875.1 of Allium sativum. Taxonomy (NCBI): domain Eukaryota; kingdom Viridiplantae; phylum Streptophyta; class Magnoliopsida; order Asparagales; family Amaryllidaceae; genus Allium; species Allium sativum. The sequence continues at coordinate 153,808,174 of CM060909.1, read as the reverse complement.
ACACATTAACTTGATAAACAATTCTAATTCCAAACGATCGATTTAATTAACTCAAAAACTTGATTATCTCATTAACCGATTTCAACAATCCTCGCTTTAAATTAATTAAAAATATAATTAATTTAAATAGATTCTAATTATTTGTTTTCTTTACAAAACAAATTTTCCAAGGTTTTACCCTTTAATTCATTTCTTATTCTTCACTGGTAAATCTGATTAACATCAACGTTTGCTTTGCAAAATAAATTCATAACAAATCAAAGTCTTAAACAAATAAAATATTTATTTATTCCTCTTTTATTCAAATGATGTATTCAAAATCCAATTCCAGTTATAAAATAAATTTTATAACTTCATCCTTATCGATTTACCTGACGGTGAATCGGTATTTATAACCTGATTGATTTTATAGGCCATACTCTGCCAAATACCCAACCAATATCACCCATTGGTTTAAACTAACAGATGTTGAACATTCAATAATCAACCATCAAATCAATCAACCCTAACAGGACAGTTCATATATGGTAATATGAAAATAAATAATATATTTGAGGGATCCGGTTGGGTCCCTCCACCCTGTTCTTCCCTGTATTCAAATGGTTATCACAAACCAGGTCAAACAATCCCATTTAACGGATATATCATAGCAATTAGCAACCATTTTATATCAACTAACCAATAAAACATTTTCATCAGTTCCTCCAGTTCAACCGGAAACACGTTTATTTTATAAACGTGACCAACCAAGGCGAGTTACCTTTATTGGAACCAGTCGTTAAAAATAACGATTTGGTAATTTCACTGAAATTAAACCCAGTTTAATTTCATCAGTTAAATCAACAAACCAATGTATAACTAGCAAATAGGCAACCATCAGCAAGCAGAGCACACAAAATAAAAACACCCAATTTATATAAAATATAAAAAGGGTAACTGAGTGAGTTTAACTCACCTTGATTTTCCACACGATGTTAGCACGGCTTGTTTCAATTAAATTAAACTGGTGTTTAATTTAATTAAAATTGCTTCTTGTGCTGACCAAAACAGCTCCAGAAGGTAGCGCTTGTCGATACAATTATAACATCCCCTGGATTGTTAAATTCTATTAATGAATTAAGAAATTATTATTATTATATTCTAACATGATTCCAACTTGGTATAATTAACTTTGCAAAATATTTTAAATTTGTCTAACCATGTTTGTTAAAGCAAACACATCTTTCGATGTACAAACGGTAATACCTTAACCCGGTACAAATATTAATATTTGTACATATTAACCTAGTAAGATTCTAACATTCTAAACTAAGTTTCTTTTACGAACTTACATAAAGTAACTCATAATATTAATTAAACTAATTTCTTTTATAAAAATTTGGGCTTGCTTACCTTTTTAATCAGCCAAATGCCTACAGGAGTTCCCCGGCATGACTCCACATACACAAACAGCCCATGTGTATATTTCTCCATCCCCCTTCTGGCCGAACAGTACCAGTCACCCACCGCCACAATGAACCGCCCAGTAAGTCTCCTCATTCTCCTCCTGTACACTTTTTCTTGCGTTCCTTCATGCATGCCAAATATTGATACCAACCAAACTTCTTATCCACTTTAATGTTTCCCTCTTCTCTTCGCTGAATGCCATCCGCACTAACCACCCTTGGCTACAGCAGCACCTTCTTCTCTCCCCAACGTGTACCATACTGCCAACGCCGCACCCCGACCTTTCTACTAAAATGTGCATGCTGCCAAACACAGTATTTCCTACCCTTTCTTTCTTTTTTTGTTTTTATATATTTATGTATATAGCGGGTCAAAGCACACGTTTCATACTTTGAAAACTCATACCGTACCTAGTACTCTTTCCCCAATGTAACGCCACGATGCAGACCCTTCCCATTCGTTGATATGCCCCATAACACCACTGTTCAACACTTTAGTTCACGCCACTCCTCGGATCACCGTTCCAGTACACGCCACTACTTCCAGTTTCTCCATACACCGCCAACTTTCCCCATCACCAATGGACGTTCATCACCACAACCCTTCAGGTTTGGCACCCTTCTCCCATGCCTTCTGTTGTATACAAACCATCAACGTGAGCCACTCTCATGCATCCCAAGGACCACACTTCCTGTGCATTCTCTTTCCTTTTCCCATATGAGATCCGCGCCGACTTTCCCAACGCCAGGCTTTCGCCACCCCAAAACGTTCTGCATGCTTCCCTTCGAGGCTGCACCTCCATCTTTGTGATAGCGGTTAGCCGAGAGTGGTTTAGTTTATACTCATATGTGGATGACGAGTTTGTTTTGTTCTTGCTTGCGTTGTGTGTGTGACTGAAGAATATATGAGCTGCTATTTATAAGGGGTGAAACGTGGCCATCACGTATTAGAGGTACACAGATAGCTGCACCTATGTAAAGAGTAGGGTAGAAACTGTTAAACTTGGTCGGCACGGTGTCTGTGTGTACTTTTCCTTAGGGTGGCTGCTAGTGTATAGGACTGTGTAGTTCGAAAATGGAGAAAAGAAAGAGAAAAGGGGTACGTAATTAACAGTAGATAGGAGAGACAGTGCACATGTATTAGGTAAGCTCTGTATATAGGGTCTGCACTTGGTTTGTACAGACAAAGTTTTAAATGCATGTTTCCTTGATTTGCAATATTATTAGTTTATTATATTTAAAAACTTCAGTGTGAAGTAATTGATAAAAACCACCACAAATGATTTCTGTTTACTGATACAAAAGCTAATCTTGATGTAAAAAGGTATTCAGAACCCAATGGGACAAGTTTCATCGCAATCCGAGGTCGTTTGAAAAAATTTCCTTTATGAAACCAGAAATGAACACACGTTTAATTTTTTCACAGTCACCAGATAAATCAAATCCACTTGAAACTGCGAACATCGACAATAACTTTCCGATACGAACCCAACGGCACTAATTTCGTCGCATTCTGAGACTGTTGCCCCGGTAGGCTATTTTTACCCCGAACCGCCCTACCCTTTTTAATGCCAAATTTCTCGATCTCTAAAAATAACAAACTATATACATATCCTGACTCTAATCGACGATACGAACTCAACGGAATTGGTTTCGTCGAAAACAGAGTCCGTTTGCAAAACGGCTACTTTAAAGGCCTATAATTTCATAACGATTTTCTATAGCGACTATTTCAAATTTTGATTTGGCCATAACTCGCAATCTATAACACGAAATCTAGATTTTTCTCTTTTATATGAAAATTATCGTCAATACGGTTCCAACGTGTCTTGTTTCACAGAAATCCGACTTATATCGGACTCTGTATTCTCAGTTGAAGTTCAAAACTTCATTTCACGAACTGCACGCCATTTTCGAGCTCGATTTTATATTATATATAAATATATAATGTTTAACTTCGTTTTTAATAAACGAATTCAATATTAAATTCCATTAATATTCCAATATAATATTTAAAACTAATTTAAATATTCATATTCAAATGGTCGAAAAACACGGGTCGTTACATTCTTCCCCCCTTAAAATAATTTCGTCCTCGAAATTGCTAAGTTAAGAAAGAGCGTTATAAACCCATTAATTTCAAATCTAATTTTATATTAAATTAGAAACCAATTCAATACTGTAAATATATATTTTCAAAAATACTGAAAATTTTCTAACACATTAAATTTCCGAAAAAAAAATTTCGCCAGCACCTCCTCTGTACGGCTCAATTGGTACCACTACAACTCGCCTCTCTGGGCCTTCTCCACTTCAAAAGAAAATAAAACAGCCAAGCGGCTTGCCAAACAGGCCCATAAATCACCAAATCCATATAAAATAAACGTGTACCTTTTTGTCGGACATATCATTATATCTTTTCCATCTGCTATCTTGTCAGCATATACAATTGCATTCCCAACGAAATTCCAATTTTATCCTCAAAACCAAATCCTTCACACATCCAAGCCAAATACCATTCTTAACTCAATTTCCATCCATCATCAATTTCAACTCTTAACTCACCAGTCCAATACCATTTCAGATTCCCGTCTCACAATTCAAAATCTGGTTCTGCTCGATATAATATATCTCGATTCAATTTCCAGTTAATTGGCTTTAATTCAATTAATATTTGCTTTCACAAATTCTATTAAATTTCGTTTTTGTTCAACAATTTCCCTGGGAGTTTTTAAATAGTTCAAACCTTTCAAAATCAAATACTCCTTTTCAGGATTCAAAACAACTTGTTTTTCTCAAAGCAATTCCAAACAAAATCTTTGGTAGTAATCCGTCACTTACCACTTGATAATGAACACCGATGATGTCCGGATCGTCATCGGAATCTATTTTCCAGCTATTGAAGTGAGTTCAATACTATGTCACTTTCAAAACCAGTTCTAAACACTTTTATTTTGAAATCCATTTCAAAACATCCTTTTCAATACTTGTAACAAAAATTAAAATCTCCCAGGATTTTAAAAATTCTCATATATTCAATTCAAGTTCGTTTGCAAATTCATTTCCCACTTTTGGGAATTTTAATTCCAATTCTGATTTAGATTTCAGATTTACTCCTCTGATTTTCATATATCTCACTTATATGAATTCTGATTGGTTATATAACCATTTCACATTTTATAATCAACCAACACATCCAATATACTATAATATTCTAAATATTAATCATTCTTTTTATATCAAAATATAATTTGGGTAAAATTATTTCATTTACCCTCTTTCAAAAACATACTGTGTCGGTTTATCGTACTTGAGTGTTTAGAAACTCCTATCGATACAGTGGATCAAACTGATCGACCAGAACTCATAAACAACTCAAACAAATAAACCTCCACAATATAAAACAATTTTTATAAAATCTACAAATACGTTCACTCGTATATATACACTCAAACTCAATCTAGGGTATTGCTAACCCCATCTCTACTGAGTCACGCCACAGAGCCAAGGTAATTACTTAACCAATAGCTCTGATACCACTGTAACGAACCGGGATTTTCGACTCCGAAAATCAACATCAAACTACCGTGTTGACCATTCAGACATCGAACATTCCAGATCATTAATAGAAAGAAGTTAGAGGGTGAGATAAGAAAGAAAGAAATATTAGAATAGAAGAAGAAGAAGTAACACCACACAGAGTCTCATATCACAGCGGAACAAAATATAATACATAATATAGTCTTTATTGAAAGCTTTAAAATACTTACAGCATCAGAGTACATCATACAATGGGACAGTTATAATAGCTTGCTCCCATATACAACACACAGCGGAATAGTAGTAATATCATACGTCCGAACAACTCCAGCTCGTCTCTTCATAGCAGTCGATAACCTGAACCTGTACAACCCGGTCTAACCCGAGCATTTACAAAACACCGGGTCAGTCTGGTGAACCAGAGTGAGATAAACTCGCACAGTAATAACGGTGAACCATCCAATCATGATTTTTAAGTTAAAAATCTTTTCAGAAGAAAGGATAATCGTAAGACCAAATCCACACATAAACACGGACGGTTTTTACCTTACGATAACCCAAAACAGTTTTGAAAACTAATATCTTGTCTGATATTATAATAATGTCTAAATACAAGTAAATAACAATCTAGTGGAACGCTTGCATCTCACGCTCCACATATATAGTATACAATCAAAAACCGCAGGCGCTTATTGGGAATTGGATTCCAACTTGACAAGGTATGGGTCCACCTTCCGATAGTGTATCTCTAGAGACGAATACACTGGGTTCAACAAGAACGTCTTGCAACCCGGCCCTCACATGACCGACCACTCATTTCGCTTGAGTGTATCGAATGTATATCACCGACGGTTGGGATCAGCAACCGTCTCCCGACAAGGGACAGCATCGAACATAGATTAAAGAAACAAATAGGATTTCCTCTAGATAGGTGATCATACACCCTAATGGGAGCGACCCACATAGCCATGCTGCCTGCCCGATTTCTGTCATCTCCCGGTTGATGAGGCTTGAGGTTTAGATTTACCTTTGAACACCTGGTCATCATTCACTTTGAATGCCACATTGTCAGATCCGTCAGATATCACTAATTGACGTCCACAAAAATACTCTAGTTGAAAGCTAGAGAACGGCGATTCCCCGCTAACAACTATCGTACGTTTGAAGAAATCAACGTACGTGATCCTTTGGAAATACTCTGTCAGACATCCGTCCATACAAGTCACCCAGGAACAGGATGAACCGAAAGCACTCTCCTACCGCATCCATATAGGAATCACCCCATGGATCAGTAGCGAGAAGTCCTTGCACTCGTGGATTCCAACCACGACCGAACCACAGTTTATCTCTGGCCGCTAAACCAGAGATTCTTAGCAGTTCCTCCGCTTATGAAGATCCACGGTCTTCAATGCTCCATCTCGACCGTCTTCAAATATCTTCACGTATTTGTTGGTCGGAATGGTTTTCGAATATAAATTCGATCCCGGTCTTTCCATACCAACAATCGTATTGGGAGGGTTTGATAGTCGGTGTTTTAACTATCAAAATAAACAGTGTTTCAAACATGACACTCCAATGAGTTCACTGGTTCAGTATTCAGCATCATTTGGCCTTTGACAATCTAATTTCCTTTTTGTTAAATTGAAACTTCCAATTCTTTTAATATTCAAAAATATGATATTTGAATAATTCTAATTTCAATTAACTAACATTCGACTTACTCTATTCGCTCGACTCTAGATCGCAGCGATCACAATGGTTACGCCTGAATCCCTCAGGAAACATCCGACCGCCGTAGGCTATCTGCAGCCCTGCGAATTACGCTAGCAGTCGTACGAAATGGCAACTTAGCCGAATAATTATGTTTGGCTAATTCTATCTCGAATAACTATATTCAATTTCCCATTTTTGAAATCTCATTTAAAATTTTCCTTTTTACTTGATCTCGTTTAAAGTAACGTTAATGTAAAGTTAACGCTTTTCACTTTAAATCTCACTTAAAACTCTGGTTTATAATAAACCCTTTTATCGTAATCTCCTTTCACTTAATTCATATAATTGAGTACGTTTATTTCCTTTCACCATTCAATTGGCTTGCATCTCACATTCGGTCACTTTTTAAATGAATTCCCATTTAACAATATATTCCTAACTTTATCATTTATTAAAATGATAACTTATTTCAAACATTAACTACTTTAGTAGTTAATCCCTTTATTAACTAAATTAAATATTAAACCCCTTTTAAATCCTTATTTAAATTCAAACAATATTCATTTAACTATTTTAGTCAAAACACATTAACTTGATAAACAATTCTAATTCCAAACGGTCGATTTAATTAACTCAAAAACTTGATTATCTCATTAACCGATTTCAACAATCCTCGCTTTAAATTAATTAAAAATATAATTAATTTAAATAGATTCTAATTATTTGTTTTCTTTACAAAACAAATTTTCCAAGGTTTTACCCTTTAATTCATTTCTTATTCTTCACTGGTAAATCTGATTAACATCAACGTTTGCTTTGCAAAATAAATTCATAACAAATCAAAGTCTTAAACAAATAAAATATTTATTTATTCCTCTTTTATTCAAATGATGTATTCAAAATCCAATTCCAGTTATAAAATAAATTTTATAACTTCATCCTTATCGATTTACCTGACGGTGAATCGGTATTTATAACCTGATTGATTTTATAGGCCATACTCTGCCAAATACCCAACCAATATCACCCATTGGTTTAAACTAACAGATGTTGAACATTCAATAATCAACCATCAAATCAATCAACCCTAACAGGACAGTTCATATATGGTAATATGAAAATAAATAATATATTTGAGGGATCCGGTTGGGTCCCTCCACCCTGTTCTTCCCTGTATTCAAATGGTTATCACAAACCAGGTCAAACAATCCCATTTAACGGATATATCATAGCAATTAGCAACCATTTTATATCAACTAACCAATAAAACATTTTCATCAGTTCCTCCAGTTCAACCGGAAACACGTTTATTTTATAAACGTGACCAACCAAGGCGAGTTACCTTTATTGGAACCAGTCGTTAAAAATAACGATTTGGTAATTTCACTGAAATTAAACCCAGTTTAATTTCATCAGTTAAATCAACAAACCAATGTATAACTAGCAAATAGGCAACCATCAGCAAGCAGAGCAGACAAAATAAAAACACCCAATTTATATAAAATATAAAAAGGGTAACTGAGTGAGTTTAACTCACCTTGATTTTCCACACGATGTTAGCACGGCTTGTTTCAATTAAATTAAACTGGTGTTTAATTTAATTAAAATTGCTTCTTGTGCTGACCAAAACAGCTCCAGAAGGTAGCGCTTGTCGATACAATTATAACATCCCCTGGATTGTTAAATTCTATTAATGAATTAAGAAATTATTATTATTATATTCTAACATGATTCCAACTTGGTATAATTAACTTTGCAAAATATTTTAAATTTGTCTAACCATGTTTGTTAAAGCAAACACATCTTTCGATGTACAAACGGTAATACCTTAACCCGGTACAAATATTAATATTTGTACATATTAACCTAGTAAGATTCTAACATTCTAAACTAAGTTTCTTTTACGAACTTACATAAAGTAACTCATAATATTAATTAAACTAATTTCTTTTATAAAAATTTGGGCTTGCTTACCTTTTTAATCAGCCAAATGCCTACAGGAGTTCCCCGGCATGACTCCACATACACAAACAGCCCATGTGTATATTTCTCCATCCCCCTTCTGGCCGAACAGTACCAGTCACCCACCGCCACAATGAACCGCCCAGTAAGTCTCCTCATTCTCCTCCTGTACACTTTTTCTTGCGTTCCTTCATGCATGCCAAATATTGATACCAACCAAACTTCTTATCCACTTTAATGTTTCCCTCTTCTCTTCGATGAATGCCATCCGCACTAACCACCCTTGGCTACAGCAGCACCTTCTTCTCTCCCCAACGTGTACCATACTGCCAACGCCGCACCCCGACCTTTCTACTAAAATGTGCATGCTGCCAAACACAGTATTTCCTACCCTTTCTTTCTTTTTTTGTTTTTATATATTTATGTATATAGCGGGTCAAAGCACACGTTTCATACTTTGAAAACTCATACCGTACCTAGTACTCTTTCCCCAATGTAACGCCACGATGCAGACCCTTCCCATTCGTTGATATGCCCCATAACACCACTGTTCAACACTTTAGTTCACGCCACTCCTCGGATCACCGTTCCAGTACACGCCACTACTTCCAGTTTCTCCATACACCGCCAACTTTCCCCATCACCAATGGACGTTCATCACCACAACCCTTCAGGTTTGGCACCCTTCTCCCATGCCTTCTGTTGTATACAAACCATCAACGTGAGCCACTCTCATGCATCCCAAGGACCACACTTCCTGTGCATTCTCTTTCCTTTTCCCATATGAGATCCGCGCCGACTTTCCCAACGCCAGGCTTTCGCCACCCCAAAACGTTCTGCATGCTTCCCTTCGAGGCTGCACCTCCATCTTTGTGATAGCGGTTAGCCGAGAGTGGTTTAGTTTATACTCATATGTGGATGACGAGTTTGTTTTGTTCTTGCTTGCGTTGTGTGTGTGACTGAAGAATATATGAGCTGCTATTTATAAGGGGTGAAACGTGGCCATCACGTATTAGAGGTACACAGATAGCTGCACCTATGTAAAGAGTAGGGTAGAAACTGTTAAACTTGGTCGGCACGGTGTCTGTGTGTACTTTTCCTTAGGGTGGCTGCTAGTGTATAGGACTGTGTAGTTCGAAAATGGAGAAAAGAAAGAGAAAAGGGGTACGTAATTAACAGTAGATAGGAGAGACAGTGCACATGTATTAGGTAAGCTCTATATATAGGGTCTGCACTTGGTTTGTACAGACAAAGTTTTAAATGCATGTTTCCTTGATTTGCAATATTATTAGTTTATTATATTTAAAAACTTCAGTGTGAAGTAATTGATAAAAACCACCACAAATGATTTCTGTTTACTGATACAAAAGCTAATCTTGATGTAAAAAGGTATTCAGAACCCAATGGGACAAGTTTCATCGCAATCCGAGGTCGTTTGAAAAAATTTCCTTTATGAAACCAGAAATGAACACACGTTTAATTTTTTCACAGTCACCAGATAAATCAAATCCACTTGAAACTGCGAACATCGACAATAACTTTCCGATACGAACCCAACGGCACTAATTTCGTCGCATTCTGAGACTGTTGCCCCGGTAGGCTATTTTTACCCCGAACCGCCCTACCCTTTTTAATGCCAAATTTCTCGATCTCTAAAAATAACAAACTATATACATATCCTGACTCTAATCGACGATACGAACTCAACGGAATTGGTTTCGTCGAAAACAGAGTCCGTTTGCAAAACGGCTACTTTAAAGGCCTATAATTTCATAACGATTTTCTATAGCGACTATTTCAAATTTTGATTTGGCCATAACTCGCAATCTATAACACGAAATCTAGATTTTTCTCTTTCATATGAAAATTATCGTCAATACGGTTCCAACGTGTCTTGTTTCACAGAAATCCGACTTATATCGGACTCTGTATTCTCAGTTGAAGTTCAAAACTTCATTTCACGAACTGCACGCCATTTTCGAGCTCGATTTTATATTATATATAAATATATAATGTTTAACTTCGTTTTTAATAAACGAATTCAATATTAAATTCCATTAATATTCCAATATAATATTTAAAACTAATTTAAATATTCATATTCAAATGGTCGAAAAACACGGGTCGTTACAGTAATGACATGGAATTTTTTATATAAGAATATTTAATTTGTTTGAATATTTGCAACGATTAATTTTAAAATTTAACAACTTGAAATTTACTTAAGTAAGATTTTGAACGTTAAATCACTCAAAAATGGGAATATCAAATTTCAAATCTGAATTAGTTAATTTTGAAGTCATGTAAAATTCTATTTGAATATATACGATAATAATAATTCATTTTCAAAACATTTGATCCTTTGAAATCAATTTATATTTTATCGATTTAATTTAATACTTGAAAATAACTATTTTTCAAACGATCTCATATTTCTACGAAATCAGTTTCATCGGATCTAGAATGTTAAATTGTTGTAAGATTTCAAGTTTCGTATTAATCATAATTGTTATGTGAGCATGCACGATATAAAAACGCATCAGATATCGATTTGAAATTAATAATAACCTGTAATTTAATTTTGAGAATAACTGCTAAAAATAATCAAATTGGCTTCCGAAACATGTCACATTGTGTTCGAAATTTGGGTATTTGGCTAAGAACAACAGTTGTTGTGCTTCCTTTGGAGTTCGTGGTATTTTGACATTGAAGGGTGAATAAAATAATAACAAACTAAGCCAATAAATTTTCACAAACTCTCAATCCTAACCCTCATCTTTTATACCAGCCGCCGCATAGCATTTCAATGACCTAAAATAGTCCTTCTTCTTTCCCTAATCTCTCCCAGTCCATTCACTTTCAGAAAAAAAAATCAACATGAAAGTTGTACATCTCTTCAACCTCTTCAGATCCGGTTGGATCATCGATCGGATGATCGAGGTGGCGTAGATCTGGGTTCAACCGTAAGTGTGTCATTTTCATATTTTTGCGATTTTCGGCTATTGGAGGCGTTTTTAGGTGAAGTTGTCAACTAGGAAAATGAAGAGGATGAAGAGGCCAAGGTTTGGATGGATTTTGGGGACAGTTGGTGGAGCATGGTGGCCGATGGATCAATTTGAAGGTTTTCCGTTTGAATGGGTTTTTCAGGCAGTCGAAAAAAAGTGGATGGAAAAATATGTAATTTTCCATTTTCTACCTTTTTCTAACACAAGGAACCGAATTCAAAAAAATTTAGACTTTTCTGAAATTTGCAAATTTAAAGTTGGTTGTTAGGATGGATGCAAATTTTGGATGAACTACGCTCTTACTTTGTAAATGTGTGGGAAAAATTGGATGAAAAAGTAATTTTGATTTTCAAAATGTATCATTCATATAGAGATTGCTAGTATACTTAGGATGTGCGCATCATGTTTTCAAAAGGTTTTCAAGAAAATTTGCATTAATATAGGAGGTACCGCTTAGACATTCATTGCATTCATGTAATTTTATGTGGTGTTACACTTTTCACAAGTTCATAAATGGTTGCAAAATGGGATGAACATATGATGATTGTAAATTATGTGAGGAATTACTTAATTTTACCCTTACCAAATTTCAAGGATGAAATTTCCTAAGTGATGGAGAACATAACACCCCGCGTTTTTAAAATTAAATAATAAAATTAAATATATAAAATTTTCAGAATTTGGTCACTAAACTAGCGTTACTGCGTCTATAACAATTTTTTGATTAATTTAGACCTATGGTTAGCAGAAAACGGATTTAAAACAAAGAAGATATCATTAAATAAAGTTTTAGAACAAACATGAGAAAGAAGATATAAAGAGAAAAACAAATAAGAGTTATAGCTAACGATGTTTTAATCTTATAAACGAAAATTAAGTTAGGTGAGTTGGTCGAGCATGCACTTCCCAAGTTGGAGGTCAGGAGTTTGAATCCCACCAACATCATATTTTAAATTTTAAGAGGGTCAGCTAAAAGGATGCATGTTCTAAGATATATATATATATATGTACATATAAGGGAAAAATTACATATATATATACATATATATATATATATATATGTGTGTGTGTGTGTGTATATATATATGTGTGTATGTGTGTTTGTATTGATATGAAATTCAAAAAGTAACATCCAATAAATCAAAACAAGTAAGAAATAAATGTCGGGACAACGTTGTTTGGATTTTTAAAAAAAATGGAGTTATGTGTAAATATATACGTATAGATTCAAAATTGAAATTAAAGCGTAAACTTAAAACAAAAGGTGATAAATGTGGAATGAATGAAAATATGCATGAGAAAGAAGTGAACTTAAAACGTCAAAAATTATAATGTTAAGTAAGCCATAAATGGATGTTATTAACGGATAAAAATTTATGAAGTTACGTGCGAATATATACGCGCAAGTTTGAATTTTAAATCTAAAACGTGCGTTATAAATAGAAGAAATTAATACAGAGAAATAAATTCGGCAAGAGAATAACGTTAATAACAACGTTTAAATTATAGCTAAAAATCACGCAGCAGACCCGTGTATGCTATTTTAAAATCGTATAAACAGGTCGACCCATACCTGAAGTGGGTCGACCCAGGGGTCAACCCATCTAAAGCATCGGTCGACCCATTTTGGGCCAATATGACGTGTTTTGTCAGCTTTGATTTAATTTTTGTAAATCTAATGGATGAGGTTATTCTGAGCATCTATAAATAGACCAACATGGCCGGCCTCCAACTCATATTTTCTGAGAGGGCGCCAGAGCTCTGCCATTTCTTTTCTCCTCCAAATTCTTCAGAAAATAAATATATTTTAGGATTTCTGATTCAAGATTTAGAGATAAAGATTATAGATTTAAGCTATTGATGCTCAAATCCTCTTTCTAGAAAAAACTACAAATTCGAATTAAAAGGAAAGCGGCGCAGATCCAAATCAGATCCAAAGTATTAGAGTGCAAATCTCATGTGAGTCGATTAAATAATATTTTTCAATAATAGTATTTTGTATCATTTGATTCCTGCTGAATTTACAATATGTTCTTCTCCTTTTCCCTCTTTTGCATCAGGATATATAGTTTATGTCAAATTTTAGTTATGCGCAAAAATTGAATAAAATTGTGGTTATGCCCAAATTGGATAATTGAATTGGGGATAGGCACAAATTTATTGAATTGTAGTTATGCACCAATTTAATTGGAATTAAACAAAAAGAGGAATATTTAGTGATTTTGGGCTAATAGAACATGTTGTGTCAATATTGTAATAAATGGAAAGACATGTGAATTTACATATTATGTGTAAGAAATTCCTTCTCAGATTTAAATGAAAATAGTGCAGAAATTATAGGGATTAAAACGGAAAAAGAAGTGTAAACCCAATTGTGTTGATTTTTCTGTAATTGTGCAAAACGAAAAGAAGAAAATAAGTTGGAGATAGAAATATATATATATATATATTATTAATCAAATCTGAAAGTTACTAATAGGCTAAATTGATTGGTTAGGAAAGAAAAAGGAATGCATTTGCATAGTTTGGGTAAACAAAGAAAAATAGGAAACATGATTGCAAACTGAAATTATGAATATATGAAGATTAGCGTGAAATAGGAAATTAACTGTATTCTACACTAATTTGATGACCTCAAAAATAAGAGAAGGAATGTTTTACAATCATGGGTCCTGTTATAAAATTACTTTAAAACTATGGAAATATAATTTATTATAGTTTTGGTAGCCAATCAATTTGGAATATGCCTAACTTCCTAAAAAGGATAAACGTTAAAGACAAAAAAGAAAGGTGGCATAACTGGAATAAGTTGTAAAATTATAATTGGAATATAATAAGAAAAGTTCAGTGACAATAATATGTAAGATTATAAGATAAAAGTTATAATTTGGAAAGGGAAAAGAAAGGAACAAAGCTAATTATAAATCAACATGAAATTGGGAATTTTAGTTTAATAAGCCTAAAGACATTCTATGGTAGCCTTGTAATTAGGCAATATTTTATGGTACCCAACAAAGTTTATTTTTAAATAAATAATATTCAATTGAATAGATTAGTGAATATTGAAAATCAACAAAAAAGGAAGAGTAAGTAAAACGCATAAGAATAAATTAGACATAGGGTCTAATAAAATAACGATATGTGTTTGGTCCAGTCCTTAAGAATGAAGAACCCGACTGGGTAGATCATCAAAGGTGTCAAACGACATGGTAGGAACACGTCCAACTTATTTGACAGGACTGAAGGGAAGTGCATGACTTCTACGGGATGTGAGGATCCTCCGTGATGGTCCTCTGTGGTAGGCTTTGGGCTATACCCACAGAGGCATGGTCTGTACGTTACCATCCAATGAGTAAACCTTGGGCTACATTTTTTGCGCCGTAGTTGTGGGGCAGCCTAAAGACTAATTAGATGATTTTAGGACATTTCGGTGGCTGCCTCGGCTCGGGTGAGCAGGCTTTGTGGTCAGGACCCAACTAAGGATAGTAGGTCGTCGGACGTCTGTCATCATCAGTTGGAGCATGTACGGGAAAGACTGGAGCTATAACCAAAAGGCCAATGACCTTCACTATCAGGCCATTGGATGAGGGGACCATATGTTTGTTTAGATTGGTTGTTAGGATCAGTCACTTAACTATTTTTAATAGCCTTTCATTAGGGGTAGGATGGTGGGGACTTGAAGTGCCACAGAAGAGATAAACCAATTTTAGATATCTGTATTTTGGACCTAACGAAGCCATTTGTCTTTGGCCATCCCAAGGCCATTCTTGACAGATATGTAAAGCCCTCGACTGAGTTCTGTTAACAACTCAGGTATTTGGTGCCTTTATGGCGTAACGCTGGAGACTCGGTACGCCTTCGTAGCGTGAAGATGGAGGTCCAGTACGTTTTTTGTGGTACGACGATGAGGACCACTCAAGGAGGGTGCTAACGGGGAGTACCTCAATACATAGGGTATATTGTTATGTGTGTGTGTATAAATATATATTATTTATTAGGTTAATCTACTGAGGAGTAGATGGGTACGATTTATGCATAAAGATCGGAAGTATAATGTGAAATAAACACAAACAACTTAATAAATAAAGAACCAATGATAGAACGGTATATGTAGTGTTATTATTGAAAGTATAGTTTGTCCAGTCATCTGGACTTTTGTTTTGACCCCCTCCTCATAACAAACCCGCAGGTTGGACAAGTGGTTGAGATTCTGCAGCTTATAGACACTTGCTATTTTACTAGTATATTTTATTCGTTCCGCTGTGAGATATTTTGATATGAGCTCTAATATATTTATCATTTCTTTTTTGTAGGATACCATGAAAACCGATTCAAGATTCGATATATTTGGATTTTTGGAAGAAAAAATATTGGGTCTATCGAAATTCATGTTGTTACAAATAGTCCCTTAGTCGAGATTAGACCCAAGTCGGGAACAGTTTGGCTGACGCGTTCCCTCTCTAATTGTGATTTCGACACCATGGCGATTGATCCTTCTTCTACGGCTTCAGTTATTGTGAAGAAAATTGGAAGAGGAGCTCGAGGAGGCGTAATTTGGAGGAGGTCGAGTACTCCTGTTTTCTTGAAGGTGAGTGACTCTCATTGAGAATTTTTGTTGGATCCGTTATATCAACTCCAGATTCTACTTAATTTGGTCACTAAGTAACCTTTGAGTTTCTTCTAATTTCCTTGTAACTTCAAGAAGTTGAGTTTGGGTAACTGGTGCCTTGAGAGCAGGAGTAATAGCCACATCCATAATGGTCGGAGTAATAAAAAGTGATTATTGCTGGTTATTGCTTCTTGTCCAGCATTGTGAGGTCCAACAATGGTGGATTTTCCTCTTTTCATGATTGTTGTCAAATTTCTAGGTAGATCTAGACGAATCTGAGTACCACTCCAAACTTGTGGTGGAATAACATCGGAAAAATATCGAAGCTTTGTTGAGCTTGAGTGAGAGTGTTGATTGTAGGTGCGTTCCACTTTCCTGACGCACCAAAATGTTGTTGTCCAAAAGTTGGCACAACACCCAAGAATTTCCTTAGGTAGTGAAAATAAGTAAATAGTGATGTAAGTATGTAGGGAGAACGCAAGAGAATAGCGATACAATATAATTTGTAGTGGTTCGGCTTGTCAAAGCCTACGTCCACTCCGATAATTTAGCACTTTATTAATCAACTTTACAAGTTACAAGTGGAATCAGTATTTCTCTCGAGAATACAAGAGCCATGATGATTCCGAGTGCCAAAATTGATAGTTGGAGAGTTTCCAATGGTGGTCCAAAGCCTAGAGGATGGAAGGAGGATCTTCCAAGTGTTCAAGAAGTCATGCAAAGCCAAGGAATGGGCCGAAATTATTCTTCTCGAAGTGATCAAGGGTGGCCAAGAGGCAAAGTTCCTTCTAAGTGCAAAATCTCCAAGTAGAAACCAAGTCTCAAAGATCCAACCCCGTTTTCATATCAGAAAGGGGTATTTATAACTGGTAGGAGCAGGTAGGAGCAGATAGGAGCAGAGGCATGTAAGCATGTGGCCCACAAAATTCGTCTTTTGGGATCAGTGCTGGTCTTGGAGAACTTTGTTGATTTTGTGCCTCCTTAGTGTCTTGAATCTTCATACTTTGGGATACGAATTCTCATGAACCGATCTGGAGTTCTCCGATCCTTGCATCGATCGTGCGTGTGTTGTGGGGAGACGAATTTGTCCATGTCGATCCCGCAACACTTATGATTTCGGATGTTTTTCGATAGAAGCACCGATCCTGGAGCTTCTAGGGAGTCGCATTGATCTAGGAAAGGAATGGGGATACAAAATGAGAAATACCAATCCGGGAGGCTTGCTGGTGGAATACTGATTCAGAGATGGTTATGCATTTGTGCCTATCTCATAAGTTTGTTCTTAGGGATATGAATTCTAAACAGGTGATCCCGAGGTACGAAATTAGTTGTATCAATCCTGAGATACGAAATCCTAATGCTGATCCTGAAGATGTTAGACAGATTTACTGAGTTGTCTGGAGTCTAGGGTTATGTACCGATCCCGAAGGATGGCTTATACCGATCCCCAAATACTTAGCCATTTGAGAGAAGTTTTAACGAGTCGAGATGACCACACTTGCACGACTCCATTCAGGCTTGATTCCTGGGTGTTCGGATGACACTTCCGAGTCATTTAACCATGCGATGAGCCAAGTTGTATGGGCTTGGACTGCTTTTGGTAGCCATCTCAAAAGGCCGGGTAACAACTAGGGTACAATGTGTTCCATATTTCCCATCTAAGTAAGCATGTAAACGATTTGAACGTAACCATCATGTCAGATCAATTCAATGATATTAAGGAGGAAACCAAAAGCTGTTGGAACTTGCAAGCTTATTCGTATCGTTGGGCATAATATGAAGCAACTTAGAAATAAAGCAATGAAGTCTATCAAGGTCTAGTGGGGTAAAGGTGAGCGCGATTGCACTTGAGAAATTGAGGAGAATATGAGGACATCGTACCCAAACTCTTTATTTGGTAAAATTTAATTCATTACTTTTAATTCCGTTCGCAATATCGTAAGTTTTCCCCTTACATAGTGTCATACATGTTATGATGAGCTTAAATTGTTTCTTTCCTATCATGGTTACTATGTATGTATGGCTGATTACAATGGATGTATATGCCTGGTAGACAATGTTTGATAATTTCGAGGGTGAAATTTCTTAAGGGGAGAGTATGTAATGACCCGTGTTTTACATACCAGAGGACCATAGACTGTTGATATTATTTGAATGTGAGGTCGTATGACCCTATAACCTTGGGAAATGACTACTAGGGTCATTTCTTGCATTCACTATTTTAATCGGAATTTTATTTTATAATTTACCCTTAACAAATCTTGTTTCACCCATAATTTTTATTGGTCAGTAATTCGAACTTAAAACCACTTCCACTAGATCCAGATAATGGTTTCCCATTCTGTAGATTGATCATACTAAGCTACAGACTTACATTTGGGAGGAATGACTGAAATAAGGTTTGAAGTGGTTTATACAACTTAATTGGGCCAAAAGAGGTCATTAGTGGATGGGTCCAAGAACCATTTCGGATATAAGGTTAGTGGATAATGAAACATGTAGGAGAATCATCTTCTATTTATTACACAACTCTCAAAACAGACTCCAAACCCATTAGTGGATTCCATTTCTCAAATCCCTCTCTAAACCTTGCTTTAATTAGCTTAAGTTCAACACTAATGAAGGATTAAATCAAACTAACATCAAATCAAAAAGATAACTGCTGCAAACGCCTAAAAACTCGTCCTAACGGTTATTTATTTGGATTTAGCAAAGTTTGGGTGATTAAAATGAGTAATTATCGCTCTTTCTTACTCACTACAGTGATTAGGCTCTAATCCCTTTTGAAAAATATGGGAAAATGTTCATAAATCATTATTATTCATGTCATAAAACATATACAAATTTAGGGTGATTTGGAACATGTTTGTAAACCCAGAATTTAAGGGAGATGAGGGTTAAGTTCTTCCTTATGAACATATGTCATTTCTCGTGCTAATGCTTTAATTTTTCATTACTTAACCAAGTGTCATTTAAGTATGTTTTTCTATGTTAGATGCTTGCTTAGGAATATTAGAATGGATATAAATGCAGAAAGGGTAGCAAATTAGAAATAGGAAGTCATACATAGAATAGGGTGACTTTGTCTCTATCTGGCATAGCTTGCATCAATATTCTGTTTCAAAGGGACAACAAGGTAGGTCCCAAGAAGCCACATACGAAGTTTCATGTCAGTTAGAGTTGGCTAGATCGAGTTATGGCACTGGTGCTGTTTCGGACCGGCCTACAACTTTAAATCGGCATGGATACAGAGTTGCGGATCGCGAAAGTAGAGAAGATAAAGGGGAAGGCCAAAACTAGATCAGTCATATCGATCCAAACTCGGATCAGGTATGTTGATCCGAACCGGATCGGCTATACCAATCTGGACCCAGAGGGGATCTGGATCGGGTGACTTCTAAGGGGAAGGGGGATTCCTTAGGTGAGAGGAGACTAATTTCAGGTGCAAGGAAACCGGTGAAACAAACTAGGACTAGGTGCAGTGAAACAATCTAGGACTAGGTGTAGGGTCATCATCCTGGGTTGTGCTAATTGGTACGCCTTGGTTCGTAGCCCTCTTAGTGGCATGGATTTGGGTATTGTAGATTCCAATCATAATTATAAATTCGATGCATTAAGAGAGTAGGCGCGAGGATGGATGCTATGTTTGATCGACTATTATTACCTATCACCTAAACATCTGTTCACACTAGTAGTATGATGACCTTAGAGTAGAGCGCATTACTATATGTGCTAACTTTTTAGGTGTAGGGACAGGTCAGGCGTGATTCTTCATACTAATTGTGTTACTTTACTAGCATTACTATCACTTACACCAGACTTTATCTGACCTGGAGCCGTACACATATCTTCTTATCACTCTGGGCGTTGTTAAATGAGAAGACTAGAGACATATTAGATGTACACGAGTGGCTGAGCATAGGGTGAGCTGAAGGCTATTTAACAATTTTTTTACTATATACCATATTTACTTCCGTTCATTACGTTGGGGGTATAGTAATATTTATGTAGAGACAATTTATTCTGAGTTATTTCCATGTATGACTCCATTATGATTATGTTTTATTCTGGATCTGCTACTCTGATATTATTGATTCATTATCAAGTATCTATCATTTTGCCTTTTTTATATGTGTTATGTTGCTATTATACTTTATTCCATGCATTATGAGATATACAATAGTTTTTTGGGTTATTTCTATTATTTCAATCTCGATGATCGCCTCCATCGCCACATCGCACTCGCTAGGGTGTGGGAGATGTTGGGAAATCGTCACATCTAATTTTCTTAACGATACGTTTTGGTCCCTTAAACATGATAATAATGCTTCGATAATCTAGAAAAGTATGTTGAAATATAGGGACAAAATTTGAAAGATAAACTGCAAATGGTCAACATAAAGACATCTGGAGGGATCCTTGGTTGAATGGTAAGAGTGCAACTGAGAGAGAATAACGGGATAGCTATTCAACGTATGGAAGCCCTAACAGTACCATGGCAAGTACCATCGATGGTGACAATTGGAAATGTGATGATCGGTTAATAACTAGAAATTTTAGCAGAGTTCCATAAATACAAATTCAAATCAACAGAACCAATGACTCTTTAGGTTGGAAAAGTAATAGCAAAGGACTATTTTGACTAACGTAGCAGAACGATATATGTGTTGTGCAACCTAATGTGCTATGGTTTAATTTAGTTTGGAGTAGGTCCTTAGATGGCATGCTATTTTTAAAGCTCTCTTAAATCGTCTCCCTACTAAAGATAAATTGTATAACCAAGGTATCGTTCAAGAAACCGACAATGTGTTTTTCAACTCAAATATCGAAGATCGCGATTAGCTTTCTTTAACTATAATTACATGAAAAGGATTTATAATATCTAGAAGCTAAGATGCATGCAGAAGGATGAAGCGAAATATCTTGAGGTTGAAGTGGAATACTTAGATGGTATGGGTAAATTGTCGAACTTAACGTAATAGTTTATCAAAATTAGTCTAACATCTGTCGTATGACATATCTAGTGAGAGCGAAACAACTAGGCTTCTAAAAACAAAAAGAAAGATATATTGGAATTTAACTTATCAAATTAATATTGGAATATTTATTCAAATTGAATGAATCCTAGAAAATAATTTGACCATCTTAAAGGCATGAAAAGAAGGAGCACTAGGGAGATTGAAGTGGTCGGTATCATTTGAAACAGCCATAGCAAGGAATTGGGATCCGCCATGAAGTTCAGTTTGGGATTGGGTATGTTTTAGTTCGAAATCTACTTGTATTTAGACAATAAGAAGTTCAGGTCAATTGCATAATATCGTGCTGTCAGTTGCGATGTCGTAGTTTCAAGACACATTACCAAATTTGGTTCCAAAATTTTTTTGTTGTTGGTTCATTCCGCCATCCCGCCTACTCAATCATTTTGGATTCTTTAAAACTAAACCAGTTTCAATACACATAAGCACACGTGCACATGTACACACATACACACACACATACACACAAACACACACACACACATACACACACACTCTTACAATATCGATTATGAAGCTAATATGCATTATTCTTTTTATCCAACCATATAAATAAAAAATAGCAAGATCGTAGGGAAATTACAATGTGGAAATGAAGTCGAAATTCAGATTATGAAGCCGATATGCATTGTTCTTTTTATCAAGACTAACACAAACAAAAAGTAAACATCACAAGTGGAAAAGCTGGACATGAAAAGGCTGTTTAAACTCAAATCGTGAAGCCAACATGCATTGTTCTCTTTATCCACCTTAACCCAAATAATGACCAAACAACAAGAGAGTAGAGAAACTATAACATGAAAAGGAAGTTTATTACCTAAAGGGAATGGATTATAAATCTTACAAAGTATCTAGCCATTAAATCGAGTACATAGCGCAAGTAGTTGCTTACGGAACTAAAAAACAAAAAGCCTCAAACTGGATTTTTATTTCAGGAAAACTGAATGTGGAAAACTGTAGAAAAGAGGCTCTGATTTTGCAAAGGACTTATGTCAGTTATGGAATTACGAATGTTAAGGCTAATTTAACACTAATGATAGTGTTTTTAATTTATGTGAATCTTTCCAAAATGCTTTCAAGATTAATGTTAAATCAAAAATCACCAAAGCATAATTATACTAACAAATAGTCACAAAAGCAACCGCATATGAATATATGCAGTAAAGTAAAAGCAGAGAATTGGAGATATAACACACAAAAAAAGCGGCTTAAGTTTCTTCTCTATCCAGTCAAAATGTAAATCCCTAAACGATAGAAGACTTGCTTAGGTAAAATCTCAATTTCAAGATTATGACCCTTTATATATCCAAGCTTTGGGTACACTCATTAGATTTGAATGTGCTACAAGCTTATCCACTTGATTTCTAGAATACAAGCACACTTACTTGATCTCAACGAGCTACAAGCATACCTACTTGATTTGAATGAGTTACAAGCACCCCACTTGACTTAAAGGCTACATGCAACCCACTTGATTTAAGGACTATAAGCACTCCTAAGGATATTTGTAGAGTTGATAGTTTTTACAAAGTAAATTCCTGATCTTTGGATACAATGAATCCTATAGCCTTTTGAGTAGCATTTAAAGGGAAAGATGATCAAAAAGTGAGAGTATATTGTAATGATGCAATAAAAGGAGTTTAAATTGATTTTGTATTATTTTGAAGAGATTTGAATATACTTTTCACTAGAAATTTCAAGAGAATAAGAGGAGATAAAAGAGCATTTGTTAAAAAAATTGTTTGAACTCCTATTTATATAGTGAATAAACAAATATGTTCAATCACAAAGAGTTGAAATGAATAGACACTTCCATTCAAAATTTAAAAAGCCATTACATGACATACATGTCGACATATCACTTGCCCGTATGTCAACATATCTGTAACACCCCGAATTTCAATTAATACTAATGGTTAGTAATTAAAGTATAATTAATCTCAGATGTGAGAATCAGGGGAAACGGGCTGCGTCATTGCGTTCGTCTCGGAAAAATACGCGAAATAGAGTCCGAGTTTGCGTAAAACGGGTACCGTATGAAAGAGATATGGACGAACGAAGTTAGGCAGAAAAACCCGAAACATGCCAGAAATGCACTGGCGCACTTGTGAAGTGCGCCAGCACAAAAATACACTGGCGCACTTGGGATGTGCGCCCATGTCGGGACAGGAAACCTGCACAGTTTCTAGAGAGTTCTGTGGTTGGGTGCACCAATTTGGGGTTTGGGCTTGGTCTTAGGGCTGGTTTCTGGAAGGTTCCGAAATCTAAGGGTCCTAATCTAATTTAGGGTTAATCTAAGGGCCTAAAACACTCACCTAATCTATAAATACACCCTAATACTACCCTAATTCATACTAAAAATAGAAATGATGCCACCATGCCGCCAAAATCAAACTTGAGAGGAACCTCCACTAGTTTATGAAGAAAGTTGCAAGCTAATCAACCTCTAATCATCATCTTCTTCTTGTATAGCAACTAGTTCTACTACATAAGTTTGCTAATCTTGGTTTTGGTGAGTTTCTATCACTTTAATAACCAATTGCTAAATTAAGTAGATGAGATATGATGAGATCATGCGGTTTTGTATGCGGATTTGTGGGTTTTAAGTCATATGATATGATGTTAGTTTGCTAATCTATGTTTAATGTTAACCCTATGTTTATGCAAGTTAAGTATGTGGGTTTATGCAAGTTAAGTGATGGGTTTCATGCATGCTAAGCATTGGGTTTCATGCATGCTAAGCATTGGGTTTTATGCATGCTAAGTATTTGATTTTATGCATGCTAAGTGTTTGGTTTTATGCATGCTAAGTATTTGATTTTATGCATGCTAAGTAATTGATTTTATGCATGCTAAGTATTTGATTTTATGCATGCTAAGTGTTTGGTTTTATGCATACATTATGACATGCAAGTTTACCCTTTTTCTAAATAAGATGCATACATATGCAAGATGACACCTTTGTATGCTATGCATACATATGCATGTTTACCCTATTATGATGCAAGTTCATATGCAAGTTTGTCTCTTTTTATGATATGCATAACATATGCGAGTTTGCCTCTATGTATGACATGTTATGCAAGTTCACATGCAAGTTTATGTGCAAGTTCATATGCAAGTTTATGTGCAAGTTCATATGCAAGTTTGTCTCTTTTTATGACATGCATAATGCAAGTTTGGGTTAAATGCTAGTTGGGTTTAATGTATGCTCATATATGCAAGTTGACACCTTTTGAACCCATATAAAGTTATAAGCTATGTTGGTTAAACCCATGACATTTGTGATGAATCTTCCCTTTTATTATGTCACGTTACGAGAACGAATTACGTGGGGAACGATGGGGTTAATATGCATGTTAATAAATTGATGTGGAATGGGTATGCTTAGGAGTAACATAAATTAAATGGACATAATTGGGAATTTACCTATTGAGTTAGGTCTACCCATATTATGGAGTTGGGAATTTACCTATTGAGTTAGGTCTACCCATACTACGGAGTTGGGAATTTACCTATTGAGTTAGGTCTACCCATATTTTGGAAAACATGATTAATTAATTAGGGATAATTAATATAAATTATGAGGGTGATTAATTAGGTGTAATTAATCGACTAAGACACGAGGTTGGACTCAGTTGTAGCGTAAAACTGCCCGGACCCAACCGGCTTAACCAGTTGCTACAAATGTTAGCCCAATGTGAGAGGTCTTAGGCACAAATTAAATACGTGATTAAAGTAAAGACACGAGGTTAGACCCTTTTTATGACGTAAGGCTGCCCGGACCCAACCGGCATATCCAGCAGTCATAAAAGACGGCCTAATGTGAGAGGTCTTTATGAGGTCATGATCTTAATTAATTAATTAAGAAACACTTAACCATATTAGCATGTAGAGGGACATGAGGGGTTAAGTGGGGGCCTTGGGTGGCAATAGAAAATACGATTAGAATACTTAACCAAAGTGGAACATGTAATTAAAACATGGTTAAAGGGTTAAGTAAGTGCTTTGGGTGGCATGTGGAAATCTAGTGGGTACCTTGAATGGCAATTAAAATATGATTAATGACTTAACCAGAATTTATAACATGTAAGTGGACATGGTTAAAGGGTTAAGCGGGATTCACTAGAAATAACAAGCTTAGGTGGTAGCTTGTGGGGGCCCATTTCAACCAATATCCCAAACGTATCTTAGTGAGTTCGACTCTAGTCGAGTGACGGGACACGCATATTGGGCTTGACTATAAGAGGCCAAAATGGGTTAGCGGTGGCAACGCATGACCAACGGGTTTCATATGCGTGTGTGGACCCGGGCTGGTAAATAAGACGTTGTTGCATCGTGTAGATATAAGCCGTGCACCGTTAGTTTTATCAGGTTGCCACGTTGGGGAATGGTACACCCCACGGTGGGGCCAGCACGGGTATCTACGTTAGGGAGCCGATCGAATGGGGAGTAGTGTGTACACCTAGTGGATTGTAGGGCCCTGTGGCGTCTACTCAGTCACCTAGGGGTACGCGAGAACTATTAAGTTAATTTTATAAGTCCATGGGTGGGATCAACCTTTAAGTTAGGAATGACTGGTGTGGTGCAGTTTAGTAATTTACCTTTGGAAGGGTAGATGCGTCTTTACGTTTCTTAGTTTATCCTAAGTCTACCAAGCTGCTTAGTGTAGCCATTCATCCCCAGACGACACCGTATATCAAGCTCATGTCTTCTCTGGTTACTTTAATGATTGTATTGTTAAAGTTATAGGACTCGCTCAGACTTATGTCTGACCCCGTTGTTTTTATCTTTTTTCCCAACCCTCAGGTTATCAGAGTGGGCCCAGTACGAGTGGGCTTTGATCAGGCTGCTTTATTCTCTTTTGGAGCTTGGACCATAGATGTAGAGCTCAGCTTACCCTTTCTTTTATGGCTATCAGTTCATGTATTGGGATTATGTACTTTTATTTATCAGGATGGATATTTTGTACTTGACTCTTATTATGGTTTTGTGATGTAACCAAACATGTTTTACTTTCCGCTGCAATGAAATGATGTTTTAAAATTTTCAAGTATTACTTATATCTGTCTTGTTGTAATTTTTTTCTGTTCTATATTCACTTAAAATACTCCACCGATGTTATGGCATTCCCTTAGCGAGTGACCATAGCGGGTGTGGGGTGTTACACGTGGTATCAGAGCTTAAGGTTACCAGAATAGATAAAATTTTTAGAAAAACTATTTTCTAAGAATATTTTTGAAAGGAGTATTTTCAAAACCATGTCTTTTAAAAGAAAAGTTTTTGAAAGAAAGCATAATCCCCAATAGCCATATCTATATCTTTCGAATTCTCCGTTTTGAATCTCTTCCTCTCTCGTTTTGAGTTTCCCCTCCGCGTATAGATGAGCTTTCTAAGATAGATAAGAATGGAAAACCACTTCAAGGGACTTAGACGTTAGTCAGATTAGAAGTTGGTTCAAGAGGGAGGAGGACTGGTAGGTATCTATTGGATAGACGAAGGGAGGAAGGCTCAAATAGTTGTTTGGTTAATGAAGGATGAAACCTCATTGGTGGGAGGTTACGAGTGGAGAATGGGATGAAGAAGGCGAGTAGTTATCCTTTTGGGAGGAATAGGACACCTTATTAGGATTGTCCAAAGAGGCAAGGGCAAGGTACGGAATCTCCTAGAGGGTAGTTGTATTCCCTCACGACTAGGGTACCAAATGGGGATAGACCGTCTAGGTTGGAATTTGGATTTCTTTATTATCCGATTCGAACTTTATTTAATTCTGACGCATCGAGTTCGTTTGTCTCATCATTGTTAGTTGAGTCACTGCACTTAGACACCAGTTAGTAGATGATCCCTTAGTTGTTTCAAACCCAATTGGGGCTCCATGAAGTGTTTGGGTTTGAAAGTTGCTATACTTAGCGTTGAGAGTAGATGTGATGCTTTTTGGGCTTCACGAGCTATGGGTTAGTTTTGGGCATGGACTGGTTATCCAGTAGGGGTGCCGTTCTTGATTTTGAAGGGAGAGTTGTTAGGCTTATGACCCGCTTGGGTAACACTCTCGAGATCTCTTGTAATCCCATGGAATCTGTTATGCTAAGTTATCTAGAATCGCTTGACACGTCGGTCGAGAGTTTGCGATCTGTTAGAGTGGTCCGGGAATACTCGGATGTGTTTGAGGAGGTGAAGGGCTTACCTCCGGAGCGGGAGATTGACTTCCAAATATATCTGGTAGACAATGCTAAACCTGTATCTTTACCAGTGCGCCACATGGCTCCTCGCGAGAGGAGGGAACTCCATAAGCAAGTAGGGGAGTTGCTTGAGAAGGGGTCCATAAGACAAAGTATATCGGAGTGGGGTGCTCCAGTAGTTTTTGCTATGAAGGCGGATGGGTCCCTCAGACTTTGTGTAGGCTAAAGAGAACTAAATAAACTCACAAAGAAGAA
Source organism: Allium sativum (assembly GCA_030737875.1). Classification (NCBI taxonomy): domain Eukaryota; kingdom Viridiplantae; phylum Streptophyta; class Magnoliopsida; order Asparagales; family Amaryllidaceae; genus Allium; species Allium sativum. Next base: position 153,780,430 of record CM060909.1, on the reverse strand, counting down.
TAGACACCCATTGCCGAGGATTGATGATCTCTTTGATCAGTTGGTTGGCGCCTCAGTATTTTCGCAGTTGGACTCAGCCACGGGGTTTCGTCAGTTGAGAGTGGCTGAGGATAGTATTGAGAAGATTGCCTTTAGGACTCCGGATGGTTTTATGAGTGGTTGGTGATGCCATTTGGTTAGACGAACGCCTCCGCATACTTTGTTGATTTGATGAGAAGGGTGTTCAGGGAGTACCTAAATAAGTTCGTGATGATCTTGGTGGATGACATCTTGGTCTTTTCTAGGAGCGAAATAAGTTTTCGTATGTGCTCAATAGGTTGAGCAAAGCCAGTTATGGGATAAACGGTGGTTTTGGAGCGAGACTGGCAAGGACATCCAGAGTTGGACAAAGGCTTAATTATTTAGCCGTTTTTACTAGTATCATCTCACGTAGGTCGTCTGAATTCGAAGGAGGTATCCCTTGGGTGTTTGTCTGATATTGGTTTAGGCCTTTGGGGCTTGCATTTGGGGGATGTCGAGTTCGACTAAGGTGGTCTGCGTGAGAGATGGATAGTTGTGACGATTTTGCATGGGAGAATATCCTGATTTTCTCTAGAAATGGAGAAAAGCATGCCCTACATCTTAGGGAAGTGTTGGAGACTCTTTGAGCGCATTGTCTTAAGACAACAAAGGTGGATGGAATTCTTAGCATCCTATGAGTTTGAGATAGCGTATACCCCTGGCAAGGGTAACGTGGTGGCAGACGCCTTGAGCAGAAAAAGGCTGTCTTTGAGTCCATTGTTCGTGGAATGGCGAAGCTTGGAGTTTAATTCTATGATTGACTTTAGACCTTCTGTTGACTTTGTACCCGGTTTGCTAGCCTCCTTGGAGGTTAGGCCTACTCTTTTGGGGCGGATTGGCGAGGCACAGCGAGACGACCCACAGTTGGTTGAGTTAGTAGAGAAGCTCATAAGGGGGGGAGTCGTCCAGCCATTTGAGTAGGTACACCCTAGATGGTAAGGGGTGGTTGCGTAGAGACGGTAGACTTTGTGTACCGCAAGACGAGGGTCTGAGGAAGGCTATACTTGATGATGCACATCGGTCAAAGATGACCACTCATCCTGGTAGGGACAAGATGTACCAAGACATGAAGAGAGTTTTCTTCTGGGCCGGTATGAAGAAAGATGTGGCCGAGTATGTGGCTAGATGCTTAGTGTGCCAACAAGTTAAAGCGGAGCAAAGGAAACCCGGTGGGTTGCTACACCCATTGGAAGTTCCGCAATGGAAGTGGGATAGTGTCTCGATGGATTTCATCGATGGGTTACCGAGATCGAGGAAGGGCAATACGGGAATTTGGGTTGTGGTAGACAGACTTACCAAGAGTGCCCATTTTATACCCGTGAAGAGTAAGAGGACCGCTCCATGGCTCGCTTCAGTCTATGTTAGAGAGATTGTTAGATTGCATGGCGTACCATCCAGCATTGTGAGTGATCGAGATCCTATCTTCACTAGTGAGTTTTGGAGAAGTTTGCAAGAGGCGGTAGGGACTCAGTTGTGTTTGAGCACCGCATATCATCCTCAGACGGACGGTCAGACCGAGAGGGTGAACCGTATCTTAGAAGATCTCTTGAGGCTTTGTATCTTGGATTTTGGAGGTACATGGGAAGAACATCTTCCTTTGGTGGAGTTCGCATACAATAACAGCTTTCAGTCAAGTATTGGCATGGCACCTTTCGAAGCTCTTTATGGAAGGCCTTGTCGATCTCCTACATGTTGGTGGGAATCTACGGATAAGATCTTGCTTGGGCCAGATATGGTTAGAGAGACTTCAGAGAAGATTGATTTGATTCGAAGAAGGATGAAGGCAGCGCAAGATAGACAGAAATCTTGTGCGGATCGGAGAAGGACGGATCTTGAGTTTGAGGTTGGGGACATGGTTTTTGTCAAAGTATCTCCGTTGAGAAATGTTGTTCGCTTTGGGTCCGTTGGGAAGTTAGCACCGAGGTTTGTTGGGTCGTTTCCTATTAAGGAAAGGATTGGACGGATGGCATATAGGGTGGAGTTGCCCGACAGACTTAGTGGTATTCATGATGTATTCCATGTATCACATTTGAGGAAGTGCTTACATGAGACCGCAGAGGTGGTAGAGCCGAGCTTGCTTAGAGATGTAGAGGTAGAGCGTGATGCGACGATTCGACGAGCTCCTACTCGCATCCTTGGGTCAGAAACTAGGAAGTTGAGGAACAGAGAAGTTCAGCTAGTTAAAGTGCAATGGGGAGAAGACGAGGGCAATGCTACTTGGGAGACGGAAGTGAAGATGCGTTCTTTGTACCCATTTCTTTTTGAGAGTATGTCTTTTAACTTCTCCTTTATCGCTTATCTAGTACTTATCTTATCTTTAGTATATCCTCTCGCTAGTACCTATGACCTTTAGATAGGGTAAAACCTATGGTTGAAACATGTGTTTGAAACATGTTATGGTTGATGGATGCATGTGGATGCAATTGTTTGCTAGTGGTTGCTCGTGGATGCATATACACACACATTAGGCACTAGATCGGCTCAGTCACTTCATGTTGCATATCGCATAAATAGATGTGGTAGTTAGATTGATGGATGTATCATGGTTGTGTTATCATGTGGATGATGCATTTTTGTGTATGGTTGTGCACGCATATAGAAATTGTATGTGTCAATAGGGTTTCGCATACATATTGGATGCATGGCACTATCATGGTTTGCATTAAGGAGGTCGACTGAATCAGTAGACCGCCTGATTTTGCATTAGTATACGGACATATACACACACTTTCTGCATATGTTCATACATCATTAGAAGTTTCTAAGGATAATGGTTGCTTGTGGTTGATGGTTTAGTAGATGGTTGTTTGGTTGGTAGGATACGTTCTTCTTGACTTAGAGATTTCGAGGACGAAATCCTTTAAGTAGGGGAGAATGTAACACCCCGAATTTCAATTAACACTAATGGTTAGTAATTAAAGTATAATTAATCTCAGATGTGAGAATCAGGAAACGGGCTGCGTCATTGCGTTCGTCTCGGAAAAATACGCGAAATAGAGTCTGAGTTTGCGTAAAACGGGTACCATATGAAAGAGATATGGACGAACGAAGTTAGGCAGAAAAACCCGAAACAGGCCAGAAATGCACTGGCGCACTTGTGAAGTGCGCCAGCACAAAAATACACTGGCGCACTTGGGAAGTGCGCCCATGTCGGGACAGGAAACCTGCACAGTTTCTAGAGAGTTCTATGGTTGGGTGCACCAGTTTGGGGTTTGGGCTTGGTCTTAGGACTGGTTTCTGGAAGGTTCCGAAATCTAAGGGTCCTAATCTAATTTAGGGTTAATCTAAGAGCCTAAAACACTCACCTAATCTATAAATACACCCTAATACTACCCTAATTCATACTAAAAATAGAAATGATGCCACCATGCCGCCAAAATCAAACTTGAGAGGAACCTCCACTAGTTTATGAAGAAAGTTGCAAGCTAATCAACCTCTAATCATCATCTTCTTCTTGTATAGCAACTAGTTCTACTACATAAGTTTGCTAATCTTGGTTTTGGTGAGTTTCTATCACTTTAATAACCAATTGCTAAATTAAGTAGATGAGATATGATGAGATCATGCGGTTTTGTATGCGGATTTGTGGGTTTTAAGTCATATGATATGATGTTAGTTTGCTAATCTATGTTTAATGTTAACCCTATGTTTATGCAAGTTAAGTATGTGGGTTTATGCAAGTTAAGTGATGGGTTTCATGCATGCTAAGCATTGGGTTTCATGCATGCTAAGCATTGGGTTTTATGCATGCTAAGTATTTAATTTTATGCATGCTAAGTGTTTGGTTTTATGCATGCTAAGTATTTGATTTTATGCATGCTAAGTAATTGATTTTATGCATGCTAAGTATTTGATTTTATGCATGCTAAGTGTTTGGTTTTATGCATACATTATGACATGCAAGTTTACCCTTTTTCTAAATAAGATGCATACATATGCAAGATGACACCTTTGTATGCTATGCGTACATATGCATGTTTACCCTATTATGATGCAAGTTCATATGCAAGTTTGTCTCTTTTTATGATATGCATAACATATGCGAGTTTGCCTCTATGTATGACATGTTATGCAAGTTCACATGCAAGTTTATGTGCAAGTTCATATGCAAGTTTATGTGCAAGTTCATATGCAAGTTTGTCTCTTTTTATGACATGCATAATGCAAGTTTGGGTTAAATGCTAGTTGGGTTTAATGTATGCTCATATATGCAAGTTGACACCTTTTGAACCCATGATAAAGTTATAAGCTATGTTGGTTAAACCCATGACATTTGTGATGAATCTTCCCTTTTATTATGTCACGTTACGAGAACGAATTACGTGGGGAACGATGGGGTTAATATGCATGTTAATAAAATGATGTGGAATGGGTATGCTTAGGAGTAACATAAATTAAATGGACATAATTGGGAATTTACCTATTGAGTTAGGTCTACCCATATTATGGAGTTGGGAATTTACCTATTGAGTTAGGTCTACCCATACTACGGAGTTGGGAATTTACCTATTGAGTTAGGTCTACCCATATTCTGGAAAACATGATTAATTAATTAGGGATAATTAATATAAATTATGAGGGTGATTAATTAGGTGTAATTAATCGACTAAGACACGAGGTTGGACTCAGTTGTAGCGTAAAACTGCCCGGACCCAACCGGCTTAACCAGTTGCTACAAATGTTAGCCCAATGTGAGAGGTCTTAGGCACAAATTAAATACGTGATTAAAGTAAAGACACGAGGTTAGACCCTTTTTATGACGTAAGGCTGCCCGGACCCAACCGGCATATCCAGCAGTCATAAAAGACAGTCTAATGTGAGAGGTCTTTATGAGGTCATGATCTTAATTAATTAATTAAGAAACACTTAACCATATTAGCATGTAGAGGGACATGAGGGGTTAAGTGGGGGCCTTGGGTGGCAATAGAAAATACGATTAGAATACTTAACCAAAGTGGAACTTGTAATTAAAACATGGTTAAAGGGTTAAGTAAGTGCTTTGGGTGGCATGTGGAAATCTAGTGGGTGCCTTGAATGGCAATTAAAATATGATTAATGACTTAACCAGAATTTATAACATGTAAGTGGACATGGTTAAAGGGTTAAGCGGGATTCACTAGAAATAACAAGCTTAGGTGGTAGCTTGTGGGGGCCCATTTCAACCAATATCCCAAACGTATCTTAGTGGGCTCGACTCTAGTCGAGTGACGGGACACGCATATTAGGCTTGACTATAAGAGGCCAAAATGGGTTAGCGGTGGCAACGCATGACCAACGGGTTTCATATGCGTGTGTGGACCCGGGCTGGTAAATAAGACGTTGTTGCATCGTGTAGATATAAGCCGTGCACCGTTAGTTTTATCAGATTGCCACGTTGGGGAATGGTACACCCCACGGTGGGGCCAGCACGGTTATCTACGTTAGGGAGCCGATCGAATGGGGAGTAGTGTGTACACCTAGTGGATTGTAGGGCCCTGTGGCGTCTACTCAGTCACCTAGGGGTACGCGAGAACTATTAAGTTAATTTTATAAGTCCATGGGTGGGATCAACCTTTAAGTTAGGAATGACTGGTGTGGTGCAGTTTAGTAATTTACCTTTGGAAGGGTAGATGCGTCTTTACGTTTCTTAGTTTATCCTAAGTCTACCAAGCTGCTTAGTGTAGCCATTCATCCCCAGACGACACCGTATATCAAGCTCATGTCTTCTCTGGTTACTTTAATGATTGTATTGTTAAAGTTATAGGACTCGCTCAGACTTATGTCTGACCCCGTTGTTTTTATCTTTTTTCCCAACCCTCAGGTTATCAGAGTGGGCCCAGTACGAGTGGGCTTTGATCAGGCTGCTTTATTCTCTTTTGGAGCTTGGACCATAGATGTAGAGCTCAGCTTACCCTTTCTTTTATGGCTATCAGTTCATGTATTGGGATTATGTACTTTTATTTATCAGGATGGATATTTTGTACTTGACTCTTATTATGGTTTTGTGATGTAACCAAACATGTTTTACTTTCCGCTGCAATGAAATGATGTTTTAAAATTTTCAAGTATTACTTATATCTGTCTTGTTGTAATTTTTTTCTGTTCTATATTCACTTAAAATACTCCACCGATGTTATGGCATTCCCTTAGCGAGTGACCATAGCGGGTGTGGGGTGTTACAATATCCTTGTAAAATTTGAAGACTATCTTATTTTTAAAATACTTTTAAAATCTATGCTTTGTAAAATATTTGATACTTCATAAAATATTTTAAACGTAGTCTATGCACATTGAAAACTTAAAAATATATTTCAAATATATTTTGATAAATATAACGATATAAAGATAAAATGATATTTGAAATATATTTTGATTCAAAATTATAATAACTATGGAAGCTAGTTTTTGAAACTTAAAATAATATTTTAAAATTTATTTTGGCTAAAATTATTTTGATAATATTTTTTTTAAATTTGAAATAAAAAGATAAAGATCAAAGACTGCTATTAGAAAACTTTAACAAAATATACCATAACTCTATATACAAAACCAAGGTGTTGATAACTTCATATATTGTCTTTGAACTCATGAGTCTTCATGTCAATCTCTTGAGTTCTCATAGCCGCCTCTTGAATTTTTGTACTGTACAGTTTTCAATTCAACTCATTTCTAATATTTTTAGTATATCCTATATAACTTATAAATTATTCATATCAATATACTACACAATTATATATGTTTGGTATCATCAAATCAATAAACAAAGTATTAACAACTCACACCTAAACAACAACTAAGAGGATAGATTATAAAAGGGAACTCTAAACGAAACCTCTAGAATGGATAATTCTCTGTGGGACTTGATAGAAAATTTTGGATCGCCCAAGAAGGAAGATCTAGTAACTGAAATTAAGAAGACATGCGAAGGTAGAACAATGGCATAGACAGATGGAAAAATGTGGGAAATCTCCCTTCTGTATTAACTTAGATGTCAGATGGAGAGATAAAGGGACAATTTCAAGAAAAGGAAAAGTTAAAAGTAAAATAATTGGGGTACTTACTCAATGTTTTAAAGATAGTTAAAAAAGGAGAAAATTTGGGATTACATTAGGACAATAGTAAATGGAAAATGAATGAAGGAGAGCAAAGGGTGAGATTCTCAACTTTAATAGTATAGTATAAATATCTAACTTCTGTATAAACACACACACTATCAATGTAACAACCCGCATTTTACGTATCGGAGGATCGTAAAATATTTTTATTTTATTCCTTGAGGGTTGGATCATTCTCATATTTTAATATGTTGCTTATGGGGATATGAGATATGTTCATAATTTTTACCAATTTTGTTTGTGACCTTTTTTCCTCTCTCAGTCATGTACAGGGCATAACTTTTGACTCATGTCAAACTAGGTTTTGAGACCTATGCCATTGGAAAGGAAATGATGGTTTCCTTTCCGTAGAGTGGTCACATTAAAGATTTGGCTCAACGGTTTGGGAGGAATTGTTGTTCTAAGGTTTCACAGTTGGCTATTCAGGTTTGATAAGCCATAATGAGTTGATTTGGGGAGGCCTATTAATGGGCTGGTGGAGGCTATAAATAGGGGGTAGGAGGCATGGAGAATAGCTTACTTTCTCCATTCTCTCATTTAGAGAAGCTTGTAATCCTCCATTTCTCCATTCTCCTACACCTTTCCACTATTAAAATTTGAGAACTAGAAGATCTACATCGTTGGAAGCTAGATCTACATCATTCCAAGGGAGGGATCATCGAACTGAAGAGTTTGGATCAAATTATTCGCTGTCCGGAATCATGTTTCAATTATTTTGGGTTGTTTTGCGGAATTGGTGAGTGATATGCATCTCTCTCACGGATTCAAGCGAATATTTGAGTTCTATGATCTAAATTTCATCATTTTCATGTCGTTTTCCCTAGATCTACATCATGGTAAGCTTATTTTCATGTGAATCGCCATAGCATCTAATTTAGCAACTTAAAACCAGCAATTTTCCTATATGTTTATGCAAGTTAGATCCATAATTATGTTCATTTGTCATGATTTTGGTCAAGTTTGCATAATTTTAGTGATAATCGTCATATTCATGTTGTTAGTGATTTCGTAACATGGTTATGATTGTGTTGAATGAATTAGATGAATATATTTCGTCGATTGGCGAAGTTTTGGTCGAAATTGGACTTGCATTGAGGTTGTTCTGGTCTCTGGTCGGTCGGGTTCCTACTGGTCGGCCATGTAGTACGAGTGTAGCACATGTCCAGTACGAGGCGTAGTACAGGCCATGGGTCAATCGGTCATAAGTTGGGTCGGTCATAGTGCTGGATTGGTGCAATGTTGGATTGAGTTGGTCATGCAATGCTTCGGATCGGGTCGGTCATCACTTTTTGGATTGGTTGGGAGAATCAGATTGGTTGTGTAGAGCTGGTCGGTCAATCACAAGATAAGGTGGAGCAGAAGTTGGATTGGTCATGCAGGGTTGGACCGAGTCGGTCATGCATCGGGTCCATCCAAGATGGGGTCAGTCATGATGGGTTGGTCAGGTCGACATTAATGGGTCGGTCGGTCCAGAAGAGGATGGATCAGTCTGTGTTACATAGATGGGTCGGTCGGCTCCAAGAGGATGGGTCGATTGTACAGGGTTATTTATATTAAAAAAAATCGGGTACGACCCAGATTTGAGCAAAAAGGGCTTTTTTTTAAAAAAAAATCGGGCAGAAGTGCCCGAACCCGTGCCGCAGCGAAGTGCAATGATGCTGTGACTTCGAGGAGAATTCAAGTGGGAATATTCAAAGTGTTGAACGTGTTCGTTCATCGGTGTGGAACACTGAATGAGGTGGCAACTCAAAGGTCATGAGTTGGTGGATAATGGTTGCCCGAGAAGGTTGCTTGAGCTATGAAAATTTATCAGGCTGGATTAGTAGAGATACGAAGGCCGAGAGATTATTGTTGTCGTAAGTTCTAGCAGGCTCAAAGCAGGGGTAGGGGCACCCAAAAGACTGGAATGTTGTTGGTCAAGTACCCTGGGTATCATTGAAATACATAGTTGTCAAGGTTGGACACACATACGTATCGTTGAAAGACATATGGAGTTTATACTAGAAGTGGGGTTACCTGTAACGACCCAAGGATTTTCGACCTCGAAAATCGACATAAAGTCACCATGGGACTATTCAAGTATCGAAAACACTGGATTGTCAATAGAAAGAAATTAGAGGGTGAGAATAGAAAGAAAGAATATTAGAATAGAAGAAAGAAGAAGAACACCACATCAGAATCTCATAGTGGAATAGATAAAATATAATATAACAAATCTCTTTATACAAAAGGAATTGTATATATATACCAACCATCAGAGTACAACATATGTCAGACACAGCGGAATAATAACTTTATATAACTAGAGGTGAAGCCGCCTGCTTCTAGCTCCTGAAACTCCAAGCAAAACCTAACCTGGAACATACTCGGTCTGACCCGAGCACATTTGAAATAAAGCAAAATACACTGGGTCAGTCTGGAATACTATCAGTGATAAACTCACAGAATACACAACTTGTTTAACTTTGGAAAGCCCTTTCTGAAATCAAAGGATAATAGTAAGACCAGTCCACACATAAACACAGACGGTTTTTACCTTACTATAACCCAAAACGTTTTTGAATTCATACTTTGTTCTGATATTATCATAGTGTCTAAATACAGATAAATAACAATATAGCGGAACGCTTGCATCTCACGCTCCACATATATATTATCCAATCGAAAACCGCAGGCGCTTATTGGATATTGGATTCCAACCTTGACAAGGTATGTGTCCACCTTCCGATAGTGTATCTCTAGAGGAGAATACACTGGGTTCAACAAGAATGTCTTGCAACCTGGCCCACACATGACCGACCACTCATTTCGCTTGAGTGTATCGAATGTATATCACTGACGGTTGGAATCAGCAACCGCCTCCCGAAAAGGGACAACATCGAATATCGATTAGAAAAGCAAATGGAATTTCTCTAGATAGGTGATTATACACCCTAATGGGAGCGACCCACATAGCCATGCTGTCTGCCCGATTTTTGTCATTTCCCGGTTGATGAGGCTTAAGGCTAGAATTCCTCTTCGAACATCTGGTCACCATTCACTTTGATTGTCACATCGTCAGATCCGCCAGATATCACTAATTGACGTCCACAAAAATACTCTAGTTGGAAGCTAACCACTATAATACGTTTGAAGAAATCAACGTGCGTGGTCCTTTGGAAATACTCTGTCAGACATCCGTCCATACAAGTCATCCAGGAACAAGATGAACCGAAGGCACTTTCCTACTGCATCTCATATAGTAATCACCCCATGGATCAGTAGCGAGCAGTCCTTGCAATCCATAGATTTCAATCACGACAGAATCACAAACCAAATAACTCTTGTTTCAAGCCAGAGAAATTAGACAAGTAGTCCTTCCGCTTATGAAGATCCACGGTCTTCACTTGCTCCATCTTCAATCGACGTCTTCACGTATTTGTTGGTCGGAATGGTTTTCGAATATAAATTCGATCCCAGTCTTTCCATAACAACAATCGTATTGGTCAGGTTTGATTGTCGGTGTTTTAACTATCAAATAACAAATGTGTTCATAAAATGATTTCAATGATCCAGTACTTGGCATGACTTGGCCTCTTTAAAAATATATTTAACAAATTGGTTAACCAACCTTTAATTCTTCTAATATAATTAAAACCTTTAGTTATCCTTATTCCAATATAATAAAACTATTTTATGTTTTAGAACATGAATATATATACATAACTTTCCATTTCAACTACCATTGGAAATGTCATTATATTCTTCCAAATCACTTTTCCATTTCCTTAAGTCCTGGGCTCACAATCTATATGTTTATATATAATACTTAATAAACTAAACCAAATTACCAATTCGATATGACTAATCAAATGTCAAAGTTATATAATTTAAATCAATATCCTTATTGATCTTATAACTAACATTTATATTCAAAAAACTCGTACTCATGTTTAATATTCCTCATATGGAATAATTAACCAATCACAACACCTTTTTCCTCATATTCACTAATACCATTCCTCGATAATAACGAAGCCGTTCAAGTTGGGGTATTCTATTTACCTCTCAGACCTTGATCGACAATGTCCTTATCTCAGAATAATATCGGTTCGTCACTTAACCATTGATATACAAATCCCGTTTACCACTTTGATTTCAAAATCTAGTTTTACAACATCGTTTTTTCTTACATTTGAAATCCTCTTTCAAACATCCTCTTACTTAATTCCTTTAATCAAGTAAATATTCATTAAACCCACAACTTTACCCTTATAGCATTGATTCCATTTATAACCCTTTGGGTTTATATAAAAATCCCACGTTAAATAATATTTTTCCACATATTGGCATTCTTAAAATAAATTTATCTTGTTTACCACCTTCCTACCATAAGCCCTCATCACTTGGATGCTATTCCCAAAAGCCATATACCAATATTCAACACTATTCAATTATATATATTTTCCATTTTTATTGAAATCCTTATTTCGATGACAGCATTTTACTTAATTCAATTTTTCAACACTTAACTCATCATTTTGGTTTAAAAACCTTTTTAAACCTTGTTTGGATTCCTTCCCCCAATGACTTATAAAAACCCGTTAAGCATTAAACAACTTCCGATATTTTATTTTAAAACCAATACCAATTCTAATTAAAAACGGTTGATTTTGTCAACCGTATATCTCAGTTAACCATTAACTGAATTTCATTTGTCATTTCCCTTTTTAAATTAGTCAAATAACTTAATTAATTTAAAATCACCGTTAATTATTTTAAAAACAATTATTTTATTTTACCAACCCGTAGGTAAATTTTTTGGATTTTCTGCTTTATAACTTGTTTACATCATTCGGTTTTGGCTATCAAACCATTTAAATAATTCTTTTATTAACTTGAATAAAATATTCATTTATAAATTTCTATTTTAATTAACTATATAAAATGATAGAAAATCTTCAGTTCAGTTATAAAATAATTTATAACCTTAAAACTGTGTCAATTCACCGACAGGTAAAACGACGACTAAAACAACACATTTTAGGCCATTCACTGCCAATTACCCAATCAACACAGTCGGTTGATTTTAAACACAACACAGGTGAATATTTATTCAACCATCACGCTCAAACAGGTTTTTCAACCATATGGGGTTCAATCAGTTCAAATATCAACGACATAAACAAAAAACAACATATATAATATTTGAGGAATCCGGTCGGATCCCTCCAACCTGTTCTTCCTTGCATCACAGCTCGTTATACATTTCATAACAATATATGAAATAAATTTCATATGATCTACTAATTTAAAACGACGAAATAACAGCAACCGTTCAAAGAATAATCAGCCAATAGCAACCAATCAACCAATTTATAATTTTAAAGGTAAATTATTTTTTTAATATGGATTTACCACAGCATAGAATTCCAAAAGGTTTGAGAATTAACTCACCAGTTCAATACGGTTGATGCGTTTGTTGCATTTAATCTTGAACGGACGTTCAAAATTAGCTGAAATTTCAATGGTGTCAGATCAGTGCCTAGTCAGTGCCATCGTCTAGGTCTCGTCCCTGCGATCCCAATGGATCCAGTTTCGTCGGATTTCGTTAATGTATGTAAAAGTTATAGCCATTATAATTTTGTATATATTGAACGATTATTAAAATAATTAATCATTAACTATTTGAACAAATTAATTATTTACTCACCTTAATTACCTGCCACGTCAGTAACGATTTAGCACAAAAACGCGTTTTCTTTTTTTTTTTCATTTTCTCAAACCCGATCGCCATCTTCAGTAACAAAACACGCAACCCCTTCCAACCTTCAACCACCAACTGCACCATCGTGCCACCACCTGGGCCCACCCTATGACCGCCGCCGACACCGCCTCGGCCTGGCGCCCCTTCGCCTGAAGCGCCGCCACCCAACTCCTCCTCCCTGACCAGAAATCGACACATGAACGGAATTAGTTCAAACCCCCACAACTCCGGCTACAAACCACCGAGTAACCCGAGACCACCACCCAACTGACCGCGATCCTCCCTGCTACCTTTCCCCCTCACACTCCACCATCTGAAAGGACCATCGGTGCCGGAAATTGCTTAAATCCGACCACCACTCGAAAAAAAACAACCCTTAAACTCCACTCTGTTCATCTTACAATTCCGGCGACCACTGACCACTAAAGGTCACGCCACCACCGCCAAAACGAAGCCTTGCCTCTGCTCTACAAAACCCCCAAAGCCCCGGCCTCTCAAATCGACCCAAACTCCTCAATTTAGAAGAAAAACGAAAATCAAAATTTGCGGTTCCAAGTCGATTCTGGCCACCCCAGTCGCCCGATGACCCCAAATATTTCTCAGTAGGTAGATCTCGACCCGATCTACCACTTTACTTCAGATAGCCCTAGCAAATTCATGATGGATTTGAAGATATAATTTATTTTGCGTTTAGGGGCTTTGTTGTAAAATTACTGAATGGAAATGGGAATGTGGCTGGAATTTCTGATTTAGGAGGGTATGTATATTGAGTAAATAATACATTTTATGTTGATTTGACGAACGATGTTGACCAACGATTTTTATTTCGTACCTATCGCTATTTCGAACATTGTTTATTCGTTCCTGCGCTCACATACGAACCCCGTTCAAGATGCGACTGGACGGCATAGTAAAATTTGACGATACGGTCCTAATGAAACTTGTTTCGTCAAATTTTGAGTTCGTTTGCTCGAATGGTCCTCGTTCACATTCAAATGGCCGTTTTTATTTGTATTTATTTTGCCACGCTCACAAATTAACCCCGATTGATGCGCCACTTGAAGTATAACAAAAATTTACTGTTGCGGACCCAATAAAATTTATTTCATCGAAAACTGAGGTCGTTTGAATAAAGGCCCTTTTATAACTGGCCAATTCAAATAAAATAAACCAATTTTAAAATACCTCAATATAATATTAATAAAATATTGAAAATGGCCATGTACGACTAAAATATCGTATATTACTACGATAAAGTATCCCAGGTTGAATTTGAAGCCAAATCGATATTATAAATATTTTAAAATCCCTTTATTTCATATAAATTACGATATAATATATGACGAAATTCCACAGCGACCTTTTCAAAATTTGATTTGGACATAAAATAAAATCTACAACACGAAAACTCGATTTTTCTCTTCCATTAGAAAAATATTATCCAACAGATTCGGACGTTTCTTGTTTCGAGAAAATCCGACTTATTTTGGGCCCTGTACGGCCGTTTAGAGTTCAAAACACCAATTTACGAACTAACGCGCCGCTGCAACTCGTTTATAATTAAATTATAAATTAAACGTTATAATGTCATTTTAATAATGAAATCGCCACTATAATTTCAATACAAACCATATTTAACCATTTTAAGTTGTCCGCTCACTCTATACTGCGAATTCAACATTTTTCCAATATTTCATAAATTAAAATATTATCATATTATTAATATAATTTAAATTAAAATTGTCAAAATCGATTATTTAAATTCAAACCAATATTTTAAATAAATAAAATATTTCAATAAAATGGCCAGAAAAATACGGGACATTACATTCCTTCCCCCTTAAAATAATTTCGTCCTCGAAATTGCTAAGGTAGAAAGAACGTCACAACCCATTATCTTTATAAAAATATTTAATTTAAAATTCAATTTTATTTTCCAAACAAATCTAATTGGTCGTAAAACCAAATTATTTCAAATAAAAGAATTTCCCAAAAATCTTCAAAAAATTTCTAATACCTTAGTTTTTGAAAAAAAATTGGCAGAGTCTCCCCTGTACGGAGGACGTCTGCAATATCGCAGGTTCAAGAAAAATATATATACATCGACTCTCATGGTCGGAAAAATCAAAATCCAAACTCAAAACCCAAATAAAAACCAAAAATTTCATATTTGCATAGGCGTACCTTTTTGCGAGCGTTATTTTATGATATGCAATAATTTATTCTCGAGCTTGCTTAGTTATTATACAGCTCTATTCAAACTGGATTCGATTAACTCCAAAATTTTCTCTTCTGGATGGATTTTAAAGCTGAATTGGCACTTCTGCACCTGTTCTCAACTCAAATCAATTTATTAGTCCCGAAAACCAATGTCAGTTAGGTTCAAAAATATCCATATCATTCATATCAACCAATACACACACAATTTAATCCATACGAGATTATAATTATTTATAATCACTTCATTTATTTCTTTATCCATTCAAATTTATTTATCTGGATTGATTTATTTAACTTCTTTATTTCAAATTGGTTTTCAACCAAGTTTATTCATTTTCATATTCATATTCATGAGATCGAGCACACCATCCAAACATATCACATAATCAACATTAACAAATCCAAATAATCTACCCATATTATAATAACTTTTACTTTTATTTTATTATAAAATAAATTAGGCAAAAATAGTTTCTAAATAATTTTATATCAAATTACAAATACGCACTCTCATATATTTACTCAAACTCAATCTAGGGTATTGCTAACCCCATCTCTATTGAGTCACGCCACAGAGCCAAGGTTATCACCAAACCAATAGCTCTGATACCACTGTAACGACCAAAGGATTTTCGACCCCGAAAATCGACATAAAGTCACCATGTCGACTATTCAAGTATTGAAAACACTGGATTGTCAATAGAAAAAAATTAGAGGGTGAGAATAGTAAGAAAGAATATTAGAATAGAAGAAAGAAGAAGAACACCCCATCAAAATCTCACAGCGGAATAGATAAAATATAATATAACAAATCTCTTTATACAAAAAGAATTGTATATACATACCAACCATCATAGTACAACATATGTCAGACACAGCGGAATAATAACTTTATATAACTAGCGGTGAAGCCGCCTGCTTCTATCTCCTGAAACTCCAAGCAAAACCTAACCTGGAACATACTCGGTCTGACCCGAGCACATTTGAAGCAAAGCAAAATACACCGGGTCAGTCTGGAATACTATCAGTGATAAACTCACAGAACACACAACTTGTTTAACTTTGGAAAGTCCTTTCTGAAATCAAAGGATAATAATAAGACCAGTCCATACATAAACATAGACGGTTTTTACCTTACTATAACCCAAAACGTTTTTGAAATCATACTTTGTTATGATATTATCATAGTGTCTAAATACAAATAAATAACAATCTAGCGCAACGCTTGCATCTCACGCTCCACCACTACACCAAAACAGCACATTAAGCAGTGCTTTTGACCGTATCAAATGCAATTTGGCAGTGCTCAGACCCGTATCAAAAAATGGCGTCTTTATTACTTTGATACGGTCTTAAGCCGTATCAATTTACAAATTTAATACGGCTTAAAACCGTATCAAATTTATAGTTTAATACGGTTTTAAGCCGTATCAATATAGAAATTTGATACAGCTTAAAACCGTATCAAATTCCTATATTGATACGGCTTAAAATCGTACCAAATTCCTATATTGATACGGCTAATGGCGTTATCTAATTGATCATTAGATACGGCCTTAAGCCGTTTCTAATTTTGAAAATAAAAATAAAAAAATTACAATTAGCTACTATTTGAATTTACACAGAAAAAAATTCAACACAAATATTTATGGATTTCAAAACTCATCATCAACACAAACATAAACTAGTCCAAGAAATAAATCTATAAACCATTTTATTAATGTAACATGACATCAATCACCAAATCTGCAAATTATAGTTACACTACTACATGTATACGCAAATCAATCAGTTTTCTTCAGTTTCTTCCTGTAAGCTATCATTGCTTTTACAAACTCCTACACAAGAAAACAACATAACAGACGTTAGATATTAAAATAAACAAAGGGATTGCTTTCTTCAAATATTCACCTGATAAGCATAATCAAACTTCCAATGAATCCAACAAAGATGGAGCAAGGCATAGCCAATGAATCCAGTGCAGCTGCTAAAGCACAACTAAAGCTTGCAAAAAACAAGGCATGAAGTGGCCATTGCTGAACTAAAATCCGTGAAAACGAGCTAGTCTATGTTCATAAGGATTGCATCATATTACTTAGGGAAAGGGATGATGCAATAAAAAAAGCTTAAGTGTCTATGCTAGCAGGTAAAGAAATTGAAAAAATGGTCAACAGACTAATATGTCTCCAATTAATTGCCTTTTATACTATGATGCATGATGCATAATAGCTATGATGCATCTCTTCTGCAATATTGCAACACGCCAACAGGCACATTTCAAATTCCCAACAGACTGTTGTATGCTTTTTATTTTACACAACACAGGGCTACTTTTTTAACAACTTAATCCTAGCATTGTGGTATAGCTTAAAAAGTATATGTCATACCAAACACACGTTTCTAAGAAGAGAAAATATATGTCATACCTACCTTAATCTTTTTGGTCCTATTTGAAAAGTAAATTAAAAAATGAAAGTGGCATATTTGTACCCACACAAAAAAGGATTAATATAGTCAGGAGAAAGTAGATAAAGACATGATTAACAACACTGTTTGTACCAATAATACATACACATGTATTTAATAATGAATCAGAGGACAGGAATGAAGATATTCATATGACTTGTTAAGCGATGAGTTACATCGACTACCTGTATAGGGTAAAAAGATTCCGAATGTTCTTGTCCAAGTCTGCAGAAAGATATTTTCTATTGTCTTTATCAAGGTCAAGTTTCATAGGAAATTCATAACGATCAAAAATCTGCATTGCGATGCATTTATTGAAGTATATCAGGAATACGTTTTCAATTCACAGAATGAAGATGACTGTATGCTCAGATCTGTTATAAGCAAACCTTTATTGCCTCTCTCTCCAGAGAGTCATATTCAAACCATTTTAGATGAAGAAATAAAACTGGAGGGAAGTCGATGAATAGGCAACCTTTCTTCACATCCTGAATTTTATTTTTACTTTTTTATTATAGTGAAAAATAAAATCAACACTGGTATAGTTATACCACACGGATTGAACATTTGAATAACTTAAACAATTTTTTTGCTCATAATTTTAAAAAACGATGCCAAGAGGAGCAAGCCTGGATGCCATACTTTTTCAATCTGTACTCGTCATCTCCTTCAAGGCATTCAGCTTCACAGTATTCATCAAAAGAAGCATAAATGTCTGGGCAGCCTTTCACATCAAGCTGAAGGCCTGCATTTATGCATGTAGCATCATATTATGTAATAACACAACTACCACGCATAAATAACAAAACAAATTTCAAAATTAATTTTACTAGAAAGGATTAATGACATCAAAAGGAAGTGATTAAATTTAATGTGGATCCATAGTCTAATCTATGAAGGCCTTGCCACTATTACCATTGTAAAAAAAGCAACTACCCTGAGATATCATTACCATAAAATTGTTCCTTGTAGGTTTTGCATTCTAAATGGGTACACTCTACATAATACACGAGGTGTCCTTCAAATAGTTCATGTATTTTTCCTTCAACAACAGTTCCCTAAAGTACATTGATAACAAAATTTGTTCACTGGAGATCCGTGTCGGTCAGAGCACTCACATTTCCTCTTTGATCTGTGTTTGGTACAAAGACATGGATAGGAGTTCTAGTAGTCATTCCTGCAGCACAGAAGACAAAATAAAATGTTTCAATGCTCAACAACAATCTTTGTTCATAGAATACGAAGTTTTTACACATAATAAAAATATGGAGTATTTTCAACAGCATATGCAGGACAACTAGCAAATAAAGTATTTTCAGATGAGATTCAGTTGATCCAAAAGCATTAAACACAAACGATAGTTCAAATGCCATACCAGTCTACATTTCAAATATTATAAACATGCAATGCTTAGTTAAATTAGCATTTTAATGCTATCTGTGTTCCCACTTACAGATAATTTCAGTTTAATATAACATTTTGGATCGTTAATCGTGAAAATAAAATAAAAAATCGATCAACAACCTGTTACGTTGACTCGATCATCACCTCCAAATGAATCTCGAACAACCACGTCATCATCTCCTAACCCGCTGCAAGCTCGTCATCTTGGTTAACCACCGTCGTAATCACCTGATCCGGAGACTGCGGTGGAAGGCGAACAGAGGAACGAACGGATTTGCAAGGGACATCGGTGGCGGTGCGTGCGAGGCTCGGGTGGTTGAAGGCGTCGGCAAAGAAGGAGGGTGAAGCAACGTTAGGGATTTGAAAAAAAAATAGATTTAGGGGGAACTAATTTGGAAAGAAAAAAGAGCGGCCTAGAAAATATTCAACGAAATGGGTAAAGGGTAAGTTGGAGCGCAGGTTTGATACGGCTCAAGCCCATGTTAAATTTACTGATCTGAAGGATTGCCAATCTACGGTTAGATTTTGAGTGCTGAGGGAGGTGCGGATTGGTGGAGCTGTAGCAAATGAAATTTAATACGGCTATGAGCCGTATCAAATCTGATACGGCTTTAAGCCGAATCAAATCTCTACATCCTAGTGTGTCAAATTTGTTGTTTTGGTGTAGTGCACATAGATATTATCCAATCGAAAACCGCAGGCGCTTTTTGGATGTTGGATTCCAACCTTGACAAGGTATGGGTCCACCTTCCGATAGTGTATCTCTAGAGGTGAATACACTGGGTTCAACAAGAAAGTCTTGCAACCCGGCCCACACATGACCAACCACTCATTTCGCTTGAGTGTATCGAATGTATATCACCGACAGTTGGGATCAATAACCGCCTCCCAAAAAGGGACAACATCGAATAAAGATTAAAGAAGCAAATGGAATTTCTCTAGATAGGTGATTATACACCCTAATGGGAGAGACCCACATAGCCATGCTGCCTGCCCGATTTTTGTCATTTCCCGATTGATGAGGCTTGAGGCTAGATTCCTCTTCGAACATCTGGCCACCATTCACTTTGAATGCCACATCGTCAGATCCGCCAGATATCACTAATTGATGTGCACAAAAATACTCTAGTTGGAAGCTAACCACTATAATACGTTTGAAGAAATCAACGTACGTGGTCCTTTGGAAATACTCTGTTAGACATCCGTCCATTAAAGTCATCCAGGAACAGGATGAACCAAAGGCACTTTCCTACTGCATCTCATATAGGAATCACCCCATGGATCAGTAGCGAGCAGTCCTTGCAATCCATAGATTTCAACCACGACAGAATCACAAACCAAATAACTCTTGTTGCAAGCCAGAGAAATTCGACAAGTAGTCCTTCCGCTTATGAAGATCCACGGTCTTCACTTGCTCCGTCTTCAATCGACGTCTTCACGTATTTGTTGGTCGGAATGGTTTTCGAATATAAATTCGATCCCGGTCTTTCCATACCAACAATCGTATTGGTTAGGTTTGATAGTCGGTGTTTTAACTATCAAATAACAAATGTGTTCATAAAATGATCTCAATGATCCAGTACTTGGCATGACTTGGCCTCTTTAAAAATATATTTAACAAATTGGTTAACCAACCTTTAATTCTTCTAATATAATTAAAACCTTTAGTTATCCTTATTTCAATACCATAAAACTATTTTATGTTTTAGAACATGAATATATATACCTAACTTTCCATTTCAATTACCATTGGAAATGTCATTATATTCTTCCAAATCACTTTTCCATTTCCTTAAGTCCTGGGCTCACAATCTATATGTTTATATATATAATACTTAATGAACTAAACCAAATTACCAATTTGATATGACAAATCAAATGTCAAAGTTATATAATTTAAATCAATATCCTTATTGATCTTATAACTAACATTTATATTCAAAAACCTCGTACTCATGTTTAATATTCCTCATATGGAATAATTAACCAATTACAACACCCTTTTCCTCGTTTCCACTGATACCATTCCTTGATAATAACGAAGCCGTTCAAGTTGGGGTATTCTATTTACCTCTCAGACCTTGATCGACAACGTCCTTATCTCAGAATAATATCGATTCGTCACTTAACCATTGATATTCAAATTCCGTTTACCACTTTGATTTCAAAATCTAGTTTTACAACATCGTTTTTTCTTACATTTGAAATCCTCTTTCAAACATCCTCTTACTTAGCTCCTTTAATCAAGTAAATATTCATTAAACCCACAACTTTACCCTTAAAGCATTGATTCCATTTATAACCCTTTGGGTTTATATAAAAATCCCACGTTAAATAATATTTTTCCACCTATTGGCATTCTTAAAATAAATTTATCTTGTTTACCACCTTCCTACCATAAGCCCTCATCACTTGGATGTTATCCCCAAAAGCCATATACCAATATTCAACACTATTCAATTATATGTATTTTCCCTTTTTATTGAAATCCTTATTTCGATGACAGCATTTTACCTAATTCAATTTTTCAACACTTAACTCATCATTTTGGTTTAAAAACCTTTTTAAACCCTTTTTAAACCTTGTTTGGATTCCTTCCCTAATGACTTATAAAAATCCGTTAAGCATTTAAATAACTTCCTATATTTTAATTTAAAACCATTACCAATTCTAATTAAACACGGTTGATTTTATCAACTGTATATCTCAGTTAACCATTAACTGAATTTCATTTGTCATTTCCCTTTTTAAGTTAATGAAATAACTTAATTAATTTAAAATCACCGTTAATTGTTTTAAAAACAATTACTTCATTTTACCAACCCGTAGGTAATTTCTTTGGATTTTATGCTTTATAACTTGTTTACATCATACGGTTTTGGCTACTCAAACCATTTAAATAATTCTTTTATAAACTTGAAAAAAATATTCATTTATAAATTTCTATTTTAATTAACTATATAAAATGACTAAAAAACTTCAGTTCAGTTATAAAATAATTTATAACCTTAAAACTGCGTCAATTCACCGATAGGTAAAACGACGACTAAAACAACACATTTTAGGCCATTCACTGCCAATTACCCAATCAACACCGTCGGTTGATTTTAAACACAACACAGGTGAATATCTATTCAACCATCACGCTCAAACAGGTTTTTCAACCATATGGGGTTCAACCAGTTCAAATATCAACAATATAAACAAACAAACAACATATATAATATTTGAGGAATCCGGTCGGATCCCTCCAACCTGTTCTTCCCTACATCACAGCTCATTATACATTTCATAACAATATATGAAATAAATTTCATATGATCTACTAATTTAAAATGATGAAATAACAACAACCATTCAAACAATAATCAGCCAATAGCAACCAATCAACCAATTTATAATTTTAAAGGTAAATTATATTTTTAATATGGATTTACCACATCACAGAATTCCAGAAGGTGTGAGATTTAACTCACCAGTTCAATACAGTTGACGGTTGACGCGTTTGTTGCATTTAATCTTGAACGGACATTCAAAATTAGCTGAAATTTCAACGGTGTCAGATCAGTGCCTAGTCAGTGCCATCGTCTTGGTCTCGTCCCTGCGATCCCAACGGATCCAGTTTCGTCAGATTTCGTTAACGTATGTAAAAGTTATAGCCGTTATAAGTTTGTATATATTGAACGATTATTAAATAATCAATTATTAATTTTTTGAATAAATTAATTATTTACTCACCTTAATTACCTGCCACGTCAGTAACGGTTTAGCACAAAAACTCGTTTTCGTTTTTTTTCATTTGCTCAAACCTGATCGCCATCTTCAGTAAAAAAACACGCACCCCCGTCCAACCTTCAACCACCAACTGCGCCGCCGTGCCACCACCTGGGCCCACCCTATGACCGCTGCCGACACCGCCTCGGCCTAGCGCCCCCTCGCCTGAAGCGCCGCCACCCAACTCCTCCTCCCTGACCAGAAATCGACATTTGAATGGAATTAGTTCAAACCCCCACAACTCCGGCCACGAACCACCGAGTAACCGGAGACCACCACCCAACTGACCACGATCCTCCCTGCTACCTTTCCCCCTCACACTCCACCATCTGAAAGGACCATCGGTGTCGGAAATTGCTTAAATCCGACCACCACTCAAAAAAACACAGCCCAAAAACTCCACTCCGTTCATCATACAATTCCGGCCACCATTGACCACCAGAGGTCACGCCACCACCGCCTAAACGAAGCCTTGCCTCTCCTCTACAAAACCCCAAGGCCCTGGCCTCTCAAATCGAACCAAACTCCTCAATTTAGAAGAAAAACAAAAATCAAAATCTACGGTTCCAGGCCGATTCCGGCCACCACAGTCACTCGATGACCCCAAATTTTTATCAGTAGGTAGATCTCGACCCGATCTACCACTTTACTACAGACCGCCCTAGCAAATTCATGATAGATTTGAAGATATAATTTATTTTGCATTTAGGGGCTTTTTTGTAAAATTAATGAACGGAAATGGGAATGTGGCTGGAATTTCTGATTTAGGAGGGTATATATATTGAGTAAATAATATATTTTATATTGATTTGACGAACGATGTTGACTAACGAATTTTATTTTGTACCTATCGCTATTTCAAACATCGTTTATTCGCTCCTGTGGTCACATAGGAACCCCGTTCAAGATGCTACTGGACGGCATAGTAAAATTTGACGATACGGTCCTAATGAAACTTGTTTCGTAGAATTCTGAGTTCGTTTTCTCAAATAGCCCCCATTCACGTTCAAATGGTCGTTTTTATTTGTATTTTATTTTTCCACGCTCACAAATTAACCCCGATTGATGCGCCACTTGAAATATAACAATAATTTACTGTTGCGTCCCAATAAAATTTATTTCATCGAAAACTGAGGTCGTTTGAATAAAGCCCTTTTATAACTGGCCAATTCAAATAAAATAAACCAATTTTAAAATACCTCAATATAATATTAATACAATATTGAAATTGGCCATATACGATCAGAATATCGTATATTACTAAGATAAAATATCCCGGGTTGAATTTGAAGCAAAAATCGATATTATAAATATTTAAAAATCCCTTTATTTTATATAAATAATGATATAATATATAATGAAATTCCACAGCGACCTTTTCAAAATTTGATTTGGACATAAAATAAAATCTACAACACAAAAACTCGATTTTTCTCTTCCATTAGAAAAATATTATCCAACAGATTCGAACGTTTTTTGTTTGGAGAAAATCCGACTTATTTTGGGCCCTGTACGGCCGTTTAAGTTCAAAATGCCAATTTATGAACTACCGCGCCGCTGAAACTCTTTTATAATTAAATTATAAATTAAACGTTATAACGTCGTTTTAGTAATGAAATCGCCACCTTAATTTCAATACAAACCATATTTAACCATTTTAAGTTGTCCGCTCACTCTATACTGCGAATTCAACATTTTTCCAATATTTCAAAAATTAAAATGTTATTATATTATTAATATAATATAAATATTTAAATTAAAATGGTCAAAATCGATTATTTAAATTCAAACCAATATTTTAAATAAATAAAATATTTCAATAAAATGGCCAGAAAAATACAGGACATTATATTACCATTAGCCCTTGACATATGGTAAGGTTGGTCGTCATACGATTAATAATAGTTTCGAAGCAGGATTGGCGGTGATTGCCAGAGTCTGTCATGGATGATTGGTTGCTTTGTTTGAACCATCTCATGTAGATTGTCCAACGTGGAAGGAGATGTTCCTTGGATGCTTGTCTGATATTGGTTTAGGCCTCTGAGGCTTGTGCTTGAGGGATGTTGAGTTCGATTAGGATGGTTTACGTGAGGTACGTATAATCTGGATGCTATGTGTGCTAGTGGTGTTTGCTTCTGTTTACCATGATTGAATGGTTGAGATGTTTGATGTAAAGGCTATCACTGTCCAATGTGGGGAAGGCGAGGTTGAGTTCTTCTGTGGTGTTGTGGGTAGATTGATTTGTTTATTTACCCATTCTCATATACTTTATTGATGATGTTAGTTAATTGTTTTATTGCTCGCTAAGACTGTTGTCTGAATCAAGGTTTTATGTTTCCCTCTTATTACCTTGGGCTGTTCGTTCTGTTGTGGATGGGAAGACTAGGTGGCAGATGACAATGATATCTTATTGAGGATAATGTTGCAATTCGGAGGCAAGCAGGATGCTGGCATATAATCTTACTTACTATCTAGTATTTCTATTTTCGCTGTTTGAGTTGATCTCAGAGTGTTGTTGTAATACCCCATAATTTTGTTAACATAAAAGAGGATAAATTAAATAATAATTAATTTAATATTCAGAATTAAGGAAAATGGATTGTACCATTGTGTCCGTATCGAAATTCTGGTCAAGATAGACATTTGAATTGCGTAAAACAGACACCGTATGAAGAAGTTATGAGAGATTTAAGTTTGTATATGCGCAGAATATATACATATATACACATGAGTCAGAGATGAGTCAGTATTTTATCCAGAACATTTCAAATTCAAAAAATGAAAAGTGGTGGCAGATTTCCCGCTCTAGGGGGTCGACCCCCTAGAGGGGTGTCGACCTATGGGTCCACCCACCCAAAGGGGTGTCCACACCCCTAGGGCTGAGGTGGCAGTCGGTTTCAGAGGGTTTTGCAGCTATATATACGTAGCCATTTCTCATATTTTCTTCATTGAGAATTCATGGTGGCCAAACTTTGCCGGTGTCTGATCTGAATTGGATCTGTTAATCCTCTACAACTTTCAGCTTTGCAAATCAAATTCTGAGATTCAAGCATAGATTCAACACCAACTTCTTATCTATCTTCTTAACAATCCAAACACTGTGAGTTGATTACTTTTAGGTTTAAATGAATAAAAGTAAATTGTGAAAGACTGTGATTTGGATATGTTGTAAACTATGAATCTATGCTAGTGTCAAATCTTATACTATATCATGATAGATCTAATTCAATTATGGTTATTCTATTATGTCTCCTTTGTGGATCTTGATTTGTTATTGTATTGTGGTTAATGTTAATTTGGATAGTTACAACATTGGTTAGATTTAATTCTTTATGTAAGTCACCTTTCACCTGTCATATTGTGGTCAATTTAGAGATGTTGTAAATTGGACATGTGAATCATATTTAGATCTAAACATGCTATTATGTCATCCTAATTATGTTAGATCTGTTTTATGTCCATATTATAATTTATTTAGCTCTACTTTTACCTATTAGATCTGTATTATGTGGACTCCTAAATTATTAATCAGATCTAGGTTATTGTTTGGATCCCCTTGTGCTTCTCATATTAGATCTGAACTTGTTGGACATCTAAATTAAATTTAGATCTTGTCATGTTCATCTTATCACCTTTTCTATGTTATAACAAGTTAACTGCTACAAGTTCGTTAGATCTATGCTTATATGTTCACCATGTTAGTATATGCTTATGCTAGTTATGTTAGAACATTCACCTTTGTCATATTTCCATTACCTTCCCTTTTTATTGTTTATGATTAGGCTGCTATTTAGCCTATACATATCGTAAATGGTGCGAACACACTAGTTAAGGAACTGGGAGGGAAAAAGGTTAGTATTGACATAATTTGAATATAAACATGAGTTGGACATATAATTCAAAAGGGGGGAAAGTGGGGACATAATCACCTATTAAGACATAAGTAAGAATTGAATAAAAATGGAATGTCTAGTAATTACAATTAGGAATTGTAATTGCACTTATGACACGAGGTTAGGTTGCATTAGTGGTGGAAGTCTGCCCAGACCCGACCGGCATATCAGGCAGCCACTAATGTTGAACCTAATGTGCGCAAATATGAATCAGGCTAAGACACGAGGTTAGGCCCAACTGTCGAATAAGAATTTCATGGACCCAACCATCATATCCAGCATCCACATGTTGTAGGCCTAATGTGGGTGGTCTAGCCCGTTATGAACCATAAATGGACATGGTAATAAATTTGACTGCTTAACCAAATCTAATCCATAGGGATTGTATGACTATAAACTAAAGTTAGGGTTTAGTAAAATTTGTTGGATAATGGATGGGTTAAGCAAATCTAGAGGGGGTGGGTAATATTTACATATAGGCCCATAAACTTAACCCGATAAGGTTATGTAATTAAAGACACCTAGTGGTATACATAACCAGAGGAAATAATAAAGTTATGTAATTAAAGACACCTTTATGGTAAGCATAACTGGTAGAAAGATCGGGGTTATATAATTAAAGACACCGTTAGGGTAAGCATAACCTATGGAAAACCTAGTGGGGGATACAAGACAAAGGGGAGAGCTTGTATCATATTCTGTGGGACCCATTTCAGTTAGTAACCCGGAGTATGTATCGAGTAGAGAACTCCGAGCTAGATCGACGTGGGGCATGCTTACTAACTGATTGTAAGAGATCCAAACATAGAGGCGGTGTTGGCGGCGCAAACCGTCCGGGCCATGTGCGTGCATGAGCCAGGACGAAGGGGATAAGACGACCGTAACACCAGTAGATATGGGGTTGTGCATATAAGTGAGGGGTTGCCACTTTAGGACATGATACATCCTACTGTGGGCCCGGCACAGAGTATCTACGGAGTAGGAGCCAATAGATTAGGTTAGTGGTTAGGGTACATTTGGACATATGCCCTAAGTCTACCACCTTATGGTGGAAGGGATCATCTCATTTTGGTTATACTAGAAATAGTGCAGAGTCATCATTAGAAGCATATACACCTTATCCTGTCTACCTTGTCACACCTGCCATTTATGTAGTGATCTCTCTTATCCACTTTATATGCATGTCATGCTACTTTTATTATTTTATTGGCTAAAAGTAATTAGACTCGCCAGACTTTATGTCTGACCCTTTTTATTTCTCCTTCTTTCTTCCATTCCCTCCCCCCTCGGGTTCTCAAGGAGGAAACACTCAGGCTTGACCGGGATTCTGCTTATTTTGCTGGAGCTGCTTATATGTATGGCTCAAGCTCCTGTCCTTGTTGCTATGACTATATTTTGTTCTTGGGGAATTTTACGTCTTTTATGTACTCTGATATTTTTGAAGTACAAGACAGTAACTTTTATGTTGTAATGGGCTTTTATGTTTCAGACATATGATGTTTTTGGACCACAGTATCTTATGATAAATAAAGTTTTTTTATTCTATTGTTATTATATATATCTGTCTTGTAATATTCTGTGTCTATTTACCTATAATGCTTCACGAAACTTAATGCATTCCCTTTGCGAGTGACATTAACAAACGTGGAGTGTCACACTTGATATCCGAGCTGAAAGTTACCAGATTAGATAAAAGTTTTTGAAAATTGTTTTCAAAAAGATTTTAAAAGAAAGCATTTTCAAAAGAAAAGTCTGTTTTGAAAAACATTCCCCAAAAAATAAAAAGCCATATGTAATATCCTTCGGTCCTTTGTCTAAATCTCTTTCTTTTCCTTTTTTTCGCATGTCTAGGGAACAAAACATTCCTAATATCCCAGAAGGCGTCACGATACCTGGATGGTTCTGTAGGTATCTAGAGGCCAGGGCGCCTGCCGAAGGCCAAGGAAACGTTCCTCCCCCAGTTGCACCAATCATTTCTCCTCCTCCCCCTCCTAGAGCAGATAACTTCGCCAATATCTGCAAAGAATTTGTGCTATGGGAGGGAAGCCATTTCATGGGAACCAGACATTCGTGGAAGAGCAGAATTGGCTCAAGGAGTCCGAGGACTTGTTCATAATCTTTGAAGTAGAGGATAGAAGGAAGGTTCAGTTAGCCACCTGGCTACTAAAAGACGAAGCCTTATTTTGGTGGGAAGTTACCCAAGCTGGACGTCCGGTGGAAACTTGGGAAGATTTTAGACAGAGGTTCGAAATGAAATTTCTCTCCCAAGCTGAGAGAAGCATGCAGATAGGGAGGTTCTTAGCACTCAAACAAGGAAACTTCACGGTGAAAGAGTATGTGAATAAATTCAACCAGCTAGCAAGGTTCAGGTTAGAGTTAGTGGATATGCCACGCAAAAGGGCTTTGCAGTTTGCTAAAGGACTGAATGAACCTCTGCATGGGTTAGCCATGTCACGTATTCCAATGAGGGCCACCTTTGAAAAGCTTGTTGATATGGCCCTAATGCATGTGGAAGACAAGGGAGAAAACAAGGCTGAGGAGATATCGCAAAATAGGAAGTTGTGGCCCAAGAAGGGACAACAGCAGCAACAACAACAACAGTAGCAGAAGAAACGAGGGAAGAATGATAACGGCAAGGATATGAGAAAATGTCACAATTGTGGGAAGGAAGGTCACATGATTAAAGAATGTAAGCGAAGAAAGAACTCTTGCTACCACTGTGGAGAGGTCAGACACTTTGCTAGAGAGTGCCCGAAGAAACAGGGATCACAGGGACAGGGTCAAAGGACAGGGACTTCTGGAGGGAAGATGCATGCTCTCGTGGTCAGTGCTCCTGATAGAGGTAGAAAAATTTCTGCGGAATGTTTAATTTCTCTTTCAAACCATCCTACTAGAACACTTTTTGATTCTGGCGCTTCACAGTCATTTATATCAAGTTCTGTAGTTGAATCTCTTCACTTAATTACTAGTATGGTAGTGGATCCCGTAGTTGTTTCAAACCCATTGGTGGTTCGGCTCATTTGTCTATAATTTTTTGGGGTTTGAAAATATCTATGTTAGGCGTCGAGTTTGAATATAATGCGTATGTGCTCAGGTTTATGGGCTATGGGTTGATTCTAGGAATGGATTGGCATACCACGTATGGTGCCATTCTAGATTGTGAGAAGAGGGTTGTTAGGATTCTGACTTGTCATAGGAGGACCCTCGAGATTTCTTGTGACCCACAAGGGTCAGTTATGCTTAGTTTCCTAGAGTCTCTTGATGCATCTATCGATGACTTGCAATCTGTTCCAGTAGTCCGAGATTATTCTGATGTTTTTAATGAGGTTCGGGGCTTACCTCCGAGGCGTGAGATCGACATTCGTATATATTTGGTGGACAATGCAAAGCCAGTTGCATTGCTAGTGCGCCACATAGCTCTGAGGGAAAGGAGGGAGCCGAGTAAGCAAGTAGGGGAGCTTCTTAAGAAAGGGTTTATCAGACGAAGCATATATGAATGGGGTGCTCCAGTAGTATTCGCGACTAAGGCGGATGGTTCGCTTCGTTTGTGTGTTGACTATAGAGAGCTGAATAAACTCACTAAGAAGAATAGGCACCTGCTTCCGAGGATTGATGATTTATTTCATCAACTTATTGGTGCCTCGGTATTTTCTCAGTTAGACTTGGCCACGGGGTTCCATCAATTGAGGGTGGCGGAAGATAGCATAGATAAGACTGCTTTTAGAACTTCGGACAGTTTCTTTGAATGGCTAGTGATGCCTTTTGGGCTGACGAATGCACCCGCCTATTTTGTCGGTCTGATGAGTAGGGTGTTTAGAGAGTTCCTAAATAAATTTGTTGTATCCTTTGTTGATGATGTTTTGATCTTCTCCAAAAGCGAAGAAGAGCATGCCCAACATCTGAGAGAAGTTTTGAAAACTCTCTGTGGCCATCATCTTAAGGCAAAGTTCTCCAAATGCCATTTTTGGAGAAAAGAGGTGAGATTCTTAGGGCATGTGGTCTCCAAAGAAGGGATAGCAGTAGATCCTACCAAGGTGGTTGCAGTGCAAGATTGGAAGATTCCTAAAAATGCAATCGAGGTGAGAAGCTTTCTTGGGTTGGCAGGGTGCTATAGGAAGTTCATTAAGGACTTCACAAAGATATCACCCCACTCACCAGGCTGACGAAGAAGAACTTGGCATTTTCATGGGATATAGACTGCGATGTTGCTTTCCAACGACTGAAGAGGGCTTTGACAACAACCCCAGCCTTGACCTTGCCTGATGAGAGTAAAGTGTTTACTGTTTACACTGATGCGTGTGGTATAGGGTTTGGTACAGTTCTGATGCAAGAAGGGAAAGTGGTGTGTTACCGGGACAGACAGTTGAGGGTTCATGAAAAGAACTATCCACCCATGATCTAGAGCTAGCTGCCATAGTATTCGCGCTAAAGACGTGGCATCATTATTTACTTGGGGAGAAGTTCGAGTTACACAACGATCATGAATCTCTCAAGTATCTGTTCTCATAGAAAGACCTCAAGTTAAGGCAACAACGGTGGATGGAGTTTCTAGCTTCTTATGATTCTGAGATTGCTTATACCCCTGGCAAGGGTAATATGGTAGCGAATGCACTAAGTAGGCAGAGGATGTCTCTGAGTCCTCTATTTGTCGAGAGAAAGAACTTGGAGTTCATATCAGCTTTTGATTTTAAACCCTCCATCGAGATTTGGCCTGATTTGTTTGCGTCCTTGGAAATATGACCAACTCTTAGGGACCAGATAGGAGCTTCGCAACAAGGTGACCCACAAATTTTAGACATTATGGGAAAGCTCAGAAGAGGGGAGACTTCTAATTACCTCAACAGATATGCCATAGATGAAAAGGGGTGATTGCGACGAGATGGAAGGCTTTGTGTTCCTCAAACTGGAAGCTTGATAAAGGCAGTCCTAGAAGAAGCCACCATTCTAAGATGACCATTCATCCAGGCAGTGATAAGATGTACAGAGACATGAAGAGAGTCTTCTTGTGGGCTGGGATGCAAAAATATGTGGCCGAATTTGTTTCCCAATGCTTAGTTTGCCAGCAAGTTAAAGCTGAGCAAAAGAAGCCCGGTGGTCTACTTCATCCTTTGGAGGTTTCTCAGTGGAAATGAGAGAGCGTCTCTATGGATTTCATGGATGGTTTGCCTAGATCGAAGAAAGGAACACCGGTATCTAGGTTGTGGTAGATAGACTCACTAAGAGCGCTCACTTTACTCCAGTTAAGAGTAATAGGACGACATCATGGTTGGTAGCAATTTATGCTCGGGAGATAGTTCGTCTTCATGGAGTACCTTCTAGCATCTTAAGCGATCGCGACCCTATCTTTACCAGTGAATTTTGGAGGAGCTTGCAAGAAGCATTAGGTACACAGTTGTGTTTGGGCACAGCTTATCATCCTCAGACCGATGGACAAACGGAGAGGGTGAACATGATTCTTGAAGATCTTTTGAGGCTGTGTATCCCAGACTTCGTAGGGACTTCGGAAGAGCACCTTCCTTTAGTAGAGTTTGCCTATAACAATAGCTATCAGCCCAGCATTGGCATGGCACCCTTCGAAGCATTATACGGATGACCCTGTAGATCACCAACTTGTTGGTGGGAATCTATAGAAAGATTATTACTTGGACCAGATATGGTTAGAGAAACGTCCGAAAAAAATTGACCTTATTCAAGGCAGATGAAGACAGCTCAAGATAGTCAGAATTCCTATGTAGACAAGAGAAGGACTGACATCGAATTTGAAGTGGGAGACTTAGTTTTTATCAAAGTATCACCTCTGAGGAATGTGGTTCACTTCGGATCGGTAGGGAAGTTGGCACCTAGGTTTGTGGGACCATTTCCCATAACCGAGAGGATTGGCCAAATGACCTATAGAATAAAGCTCCCAGAAAATCTATCTGGTGTTCATGATGTTTTCCACGTTTCTCATCTGTGGAAGTGCCTGCATGACACCGCAGTAATTGTTGAGTCGAGTGTGTTGGAATAAGTAAAAGTGGAACGGGAGGCGATAGTCAGGTAAGTCCCTACTCGTATTTTTGGATCAGAAGTTAAGAAGCTACGCAATAAAGAGATCAAGTTGCTAAAGGTTCAAAGGGGAGATAACCCAGAAGATGCAACTTGGGAGACCGAAGACAAGATCCGTGCTTCGTACCCTTTCCTTTTCGAGGGTATGTTCTTAACTCCTTTTTCAATGTTTTTATCAGTGCTTGTTTCTATCATTTGAGTATATCTTATCCATAGTATTTTTCGACCTTTAGATAGGAATCCTATGGATGTAAATATGTGTTTGAAACATGTTATGTTTGATGGATGCAAGTGGATGCAAGTATTTGCCAGTGGTTGCCTGTGGTCGCATATATACACACACATTAGGCACTAGATCGGCTCAATCACTCTCATACTGCATATGGATGTGTGTGCATTTTCTTTTCTTTTATGGATGGAAATGGATGAATTAGCATATGGATGTTGCACTTGGATGAATGAGTGTGCACACATATAGAGCTTACATGTTATAATAGGATTATTTGCATATATATTGGATCCATGGCACTAACATACGTTGCCTTAAGGAGGTCAACTGAATCAGTAGACCGCCCGATTTTCACATTAGTATTGGGACATATACACACACATTTGCATATATTCATATAAGCATTAGAAATCTTTAAGGACTATGGATGTCAGTGATTGATGGATGAGCAGATGGACGATGAATGGTAGGATATGCATTCTTCTCAACTTGGAGATTTCGGGGACGAAATCCTTTAAGTAGGGGGAATGTAACACCCCATAATTTTGTTAACATAAAAAGAGGATAAATTAAATAATAATTAACTTAATATTCAGAATCAAGGAAAACGGACTGCCCTATTGCGTCTGTATGAAATTCTGGTCAAGATAGACATTTGGTTTGCGTAAAACGGACACCGTATGAAGAAGTTATGAGAGTTTTAAGTTTATATATGCGCAGAAAGAATATATATATACACACACACATGAGTCAGAGATGAGTCAGAATTTTATCTAGAATGGTTCAAATTCGAAAAATGAAAAGTGGCGGCAGATTTCCCGCTCTGGGGGGTCGACCCCTCTTAAGGGGTGTCGACCTATGGGTCGACCCACCCATAGGATTGTCGGCACCCCTAGGGATGATGTGGCCGTCGGTTTCAGAGGGTTTTGCAGCTATATATATTTTCTTCATTGAGAATTCATGGTGGCTAAATTCTGCCGGTGTCTGAACTGAAATGGATCTGTTAACCCACTACAACTTTTAGCTTTGCAAATCAAATTCTGAGATTCAAGCATAGATTCAACACCAGCTCCTTATCTATCTTCTTAACAATCCAAACACTGTAGTTGGTTACTTTTAGGTTTAAATGAATAAAAGTAAATTGTGAAAGACTGTGATTGTAACAACCCGCAAATTCTAAACCAATTTAAAAAAAAACATTTTAGGAAATTTAATGAAAATTTAATAGTTAAAATTGTTTATTTTAAATTATAACGAATAAAAATTTATTTTAATCGAAGTTAAAACGAATAAATTTAATTTAAATATAAAAGGAGTTAGAAATGGCGTGGTAGTTTGAAAATTTGATTTTAAACTTTAACTGAATGCACAGGATTCAAAATAAATCGGATTTCAGTAAAACCAAAAATATTTAAATCTATTTAACTATATCTTTCAAACGAATGTAAGAAACTAAAATTTCACTTTAAAAATAAATAGTTACGGCTAGTTTAAAATTTAGAAAGTCGCTATAGAATTTATATATATTTTAATATAATATATGGCCCTTAAAAATAGCCATTTTTCAAACAACCTCCGTTTTCGTCAAAACCACTTTTGTTGGAATTGGAATGTCAAATTATTGTTAAGTTTCAATTTTCATAATTTTTCGAATTAATATGTGAGCGTGGAAAAAGAAAATGTGTTT
The DNA here is from genome assembly GCA_030737875.1 of Allium sativum. NCBI lineage: Eukaryota > Viridiplantae > Streptophyta > Magnoliopsida > Asparagales > Amaryllidaceae > Allium > Allium sativum. The sequence goes on along the minus strand of CM060909.1, from coordinate 153,745,812 downwards.
TGTCAATTTCAGTCAAATTTAATCGACTTGAAAATGGCCATTTTTCAAACAGTCTCAGAATTTGATGAAATTAGTTTTATTAGGACCGTATCATCAAAACTTAGCTAAAAATATTTTTTCTGGATTTTCTTGAGTTCGTATGTGGCCCTGGTGAGATTAAAAATACGATCAAATTAATTTAATAAAGGATTTAAATATTAAATTAAAGATTTCAGGCCATAGACAGTTGTTTGGGCTGACGAGACCTAGCCCATTGGATCCGGAACGGGGGCTATTGGGTGGGATCAACTCTGGTTGGGTTGGAATTGGAGCCGTTCAAAAGTTATGGATTTTATTGTAAAATTACATTTAAATATTATAAATAATACTAATGAAACCCTAACACTATTCATAATCTTGTAGTCGTCGCCTTCATAAAAAATCCATGGCCACCGTGCTCCCTTTTTCATCCCTTAATATCCATCGATCCCCTCACCGAAACCTCTCCCTCAAGTTCAAGTTATTGTAGAGATTTTCCAACTCTACAACTCCATAAGGTTGGATCATCTTCAAGTGGCTCGAAGGACGAGAACCGTGCACCCAAACCCCACGAGTTTCAGCCACCGCCGCCCCCTACAGTTGCCATCACGACTGACGCAAGTGGGCCCTCCTGGTGCGCCACTTGTAGCTCTTCGACGCGCCGCCTTCTGATCGTCCTCTGGTACTGCGGATCGAAAGAGAAGATCTACCCTAGATTGGAAGCCTTATTGAAAACTAACGGCCGATTATTTGGTTGAGGAAGAAAGGATTAACAGTGAGGTTAAGGACTTAATTACTTTTGCTAATTAATTATTTATTTAATTTATGGTCAAATGTTTAAACAACGATAACTTTTGCATACAAAAACGAAACGGAACAATTTCAGATCCGTTAGAACCCTCTTGATGAGATCTACAACATGAAGCTAACTAGATCTGAAAAGTACATTGGAAATTCAGCCAAATTTGAACGTGAACAGAAATGAACACGATCGATTTCTACAAACCGATCACTGTGAGATTTCTTTTTTTTATATATATATACATAATATAATTGCTATGGAATGATTGTATGCGTACGACTGAGATTTTCTATGTGATGATATTGTGAATGATTTACCTGTTTGTTGGTGATGTATAAACACAGATTTGTATGTGTTAAATAAAAATTAATCATTTTTTCTATATTATTGATTTGGATTAGAATTTCCATTTCAACAAAAATAAATCATTTTGTTATAGTTTGAATTGAAAAAAAACTGTCAAATCAACATTTAAAACATTATTTGGATTATTTTGATAGAATTTTCAATTCAATGTGAATTTTTTTTTTCATTTTTATTGAATTGAATTAGTATTGTATATTCAAAATAAAATATTATTTTGTCATTTAATAGAATTGTCAATACAATTAGAAATATATCATTTTGAAAAGTATAATTGCGATGAATTAAAAAGTTATTCTTTTATTTGCATTCCTTGATGCAAATAAATGATGAATTATAAAGTTATTCTTTTATTTGCATTCTTTGATGCAAATAAACGATGAATTAAAAAGTTATCTTTTATTTGCATTCCTTGATGCAAATATACGATGAATTAAAAAGTTGTTCCTTTATTTGCATTCTCTGATGCAAATATACATTGAAATAAAAAGTTATACTTTCATTTGCATTCTTTGATACAGATTAAATGTTGAAATTGGAAGTTAAATTTTTATTTGCATTTCTTGATGCAAATAAGTCATAGTTTTAAAAAGGTTATATTTTATTTGTAATTAAGATACAAATCAATAAAATGATTTGTAAAGTTACATTTTTTTGTTTGCAATTTTAGATGCAAACAAAACATTAGAATTAAAGTTACATTTTTGTTTTCAATTTTAGATGCAAACAAAACATTAAAATAAAGGTTGTATTTTTGTTTGCAATTTTAGATGCAAACAAAACATTAAAATAAAAAGCTACATTTTTATTTACATTTTAGTAGTAATAAAAATGATATAATTAAAGGTTGCATCTTTATTTGTCAAATTAGATGTAAGTAAAGGAATAAAAATAAAATAAAAAGTTACATTTTTATTTACATTTTTGCTGTAATAAAAATGATAGGACTAAAAGTAATATTTTTATTGTCATTTTGAGACAATAAAAAAAAAGAATTTAATGTACATTTTTATTTTCACTTTCGAGACGATAAAAAGAGTAGGATTACGGGTACATTTGTAATGTCACTTTATGCAATGCAAAAAGGATTAAATTTCTTATGTAATATAAAGTTTACATTTTTTTTAAATGTAATAAAGATATCATTTTTATGTAATATAAAAAGATTACATTTCATTGTAAATGAGCCAACATTAGAATTTACATTTTTAATGTAAATGAATTAGTAGAAAAGATTCATTGTTTTTGTTAAAATATGTTAACATGAGAACCTACATTTTTATTGGAAATGATTCATTGTTGCATTAAAATGTTTAATTATAAATGTTCAAATTTTTATTGTAAAAAGAGATTATTTGAAAAACATTCATGTGTTGAAAATATAATGTAGCGATGCCTTGAAATATATGTTTGTGATGTTGAAATGTTACACTTTCATTTACAAGTTGTTCGACTTGTTTATGTGATTGGAACGATAATTTCTCAAACATCGCCCGAGTGCACAGATAATCTATTATTGTTTGTTGGTTGAAACCCCACATGGGTGTTGGGACGACATTTGATATACACTAGCCCCAATATTTAATTAATTGTCAATCGATAGATTGATAGTCTGTGTTGAGCATTATATTTATTTATTTTAATGCTCACACATTTATAAATCTCACTTTGGATGTGAATGTATTGTTTGATGATTGTTTATCATTATCGTTGGATATATGCAATGTATGAAAGCCATATAACTGTAATTATATAGTAATTGATTGGGTCGCATTCCTATTCAGATTTTTTTTAATGAAAAAGGTCATTTTAATGTAAAAACAATTTTTATGTAGAATAATGAAAAGATCATTTTAATGTAACAATACATTTTAATGTAAAAGAAAAAGGAACATTTTAGAAAAGGAACACCTTAGAACAAAGAATATTTTAATATAAAGAATATTTTAATATAATGAATATTTTAAAATAAAGAATATTTTAAAATAAATTTAGGAAAGAATAAAGTATGATTTTTATGTCCGTCTTAGAATGGACACAAGAATATAAAATATGAAGCCGTGTTATGTAGGGATGCTATTTTTAACCCGAACAGGTTTATCGATCGATTTATTCTGTCTTTAAAACAAATATAAAAGAAGTGATTTACAAATCTAATATTTTGAAAATTTAAATATTTTAATATAATAAAATATAGAATATTCAATTTTTATTTAAAATTGAAAATGAAGATAAAATCATTATAAATGAATTTATAAATATTTTATAAAATATGTTTTAATAGAAATCGACGAAATATAATGGCCTGAATAGAACACACCGCACAGCGACCGTTCGCGAATTTTGACCATTAACTTCAAATTGATGTAACGGGAGATCCGACCATCGGATTCTCCTAAAACCGGAACCGTTGGGTTCGTATCGAAAAGAGCTTTCCAATGAATATAAAAGTTTTGAAATCTAACGGTTAGATTTGGAGTCATGTCTAAATCAATTTTAGAAAAGGTCGCTATGGATGCAGTTCGATGACCATTTATGGAAATCGACTGTAAAGGCCTTAATAAAATTATTTAAAATATAGGAAAATTATGTAAAATCATAATATATGATTTAAAAAGATTTTAAGATGAAAAACTCCAATTTTGTAAAGGTAAAATATATTTTATCAAAATGAACTACTTATTAACTAGAAAGATAATCCAATGTTTTAAAATAAATAAATTGGATTTTTGGGTTATTGTGAATGGTGTCTTCAATAACACTATTCTTAAAACCCCATGTAAAAAGAATAAATCTTTTAATTAAGATTGATAGAGTTTCCAAATTTTATTTAGTAATTGGAATAAATTGAAATGTGAATTGGGTTTATTGTAAACTGTGTTTTAAAACAACATTTGTTCTTTAACCCAATTAACAGTGAAAATATAATTCGGAATTTATAAATCTTTTATTAAGATTTAATTTCAAATTTTCCAAAACAAAGTTTTCCAATTTATTACATTAAATTGGAATTGAATGGAATTTGGTTCGGTAATAATCGAGATAAGCTTCTGTAAAAGAAGGCTGTTACTATATATGGAATTTAAAAGGCTTTGCCGTTATTCCATTTATATTGTTGTTCTGATATAGAAATTTATATCGATTATATATTGATTTGATTTCTGTGAAAAATCCATATTTAATGGAAGATGATTTTGGGTTTATCGTGAACTGTGTTTTAAATGACATCCGTTCTTTAACCCAGTTAAAGATAAGATTAATTTCTTAAATTTGAATAATCTTTAAGTAATGATTTAGAGATGTTAAAGTAACTTTAAAGGATTTATCTTTAATAAAATTAATGGGGATTTTCCCTAATATTGTGAATATTTTACTGAAAGAATATTCTAAATGAGGCGTTGGATGTGTTTTTATAGCACTTGATTTTAAATTATGCGGGTTATTCGGAAAGATCGGGTTTAACCCATTCTGAATAATGAATACGACGATTAACTGTCGAAGAAATTGAAGACGATGCAAGACCGACGATCTTCAGGTCGAATGGATGAGTTGCTACTGATGCCCAAGATTGGAGTAGCTACCTTGAAGGGGCTACAGTGGTAGCCATCCGGACGTACATGTTGATTGTTCGGATATGCGAGGAATAAGGTTCCTCCGGTTTCGTTCAAACCCAGAACGGACTTGTAAATGGATGGTATGTCTGATGTTGTATTCCTTTACATTATATTTGTTGATTTCTGTTAATATATATCTGCTTGGTAGCGGAGAATTCCTTCTCTTTCATAATACCCTTCTCTGAGACGCATGAGCTCAGAGGTTATATATTGGCAGAAATCAGTTGTAAGGATTGACAATGTGGCATACTAAGATGCATGGATCAAGGCTTTTGTTGAAAAGCAGTGCCTTGCGGATGATGATCAAAGCATAGCCTATTTAGTCACAGCTTTGTGTATTACGTTACCTCGCGAGCCTCACACCCCGGTAGGGTCAAAAACGGGACAAGGGAACGCAGGGAGTGCACACGTTTCTTTCTAGCTAGAAGTGGTGTTTGGGTTTTCACATGGCCCGACATTTTTACTTATGTGGTTGATGGATTGAGGTGCCTCGGATATTTTTATTGGTCGCCAATGGCCAATTTATAGGTCCAATAGGATCGAGAAGCGTGTGTTCAGGAATTGCCTATCCGCTAGCGTTATTTTTGGACTGCCCTGCTGTATCCAAGGGTTCACTGCGGGGAATCCCGAGACATTGCTAGAGTGTCTCGAATCGGTTAATAAATCGTCCCTAGCCTTGACTCAAGATGAAAACCCAACTTCCAATATGACATCATGCGGTTTTGATTGTATAACTAGTATGGCGACATAGTAGGATGGGGTACTATGCCGTCTATGATTGATACATTATGATTGAAATTGTTTTTAAAACATCTATACACTAATAATAATATCAAAATCCATTTTATCGTATCAAGCATCTTTTGACCATTATAAGGTAAAACTCTATCCTCCGGTTTGCGTTGCATTGTGTGATGGGACTTGAGTCTTATAATGGTTTCATTTTTCTAAAAAGCATTGCGTTGTTTAACGATTTACTTCATTTATGCACTGGCAATCCAATGGAGTAAACCCGTTCTGCAATAGCGGCGTGGTCCTATGATTAGCCTTATTATCAAATAGTTTAAATAAGATTTCTCATACCAGTCCCGTGACTGACCTGTAGTTTGTTTCACTTGCAAACTCGGGTGCTCTCTTTTCCACACGGGCAGTCAAGTAGCTTATTTTGCAGATATATTAAGCAGGATTCTGGATCGAAGCTTAAAGCTGTGTCCAGAGTGTTGATAGACTTCCGCTGTATCAGTTTAGTTATCTCCGCTGCTTTGTATAATTTATTGTAAATAATCTTCCGCTGTATTATTATTTATTAATGTACTCTGGTATATTATGTACTCTGATGTTATATTATCATGATGTAATAAAAGTCTTCTGTTATCTGTTCTAATGTATTGTATTCCCAAAGTTAAAGTGTTCGAAGATTTCCGACTTTTGGTTCAGACCTGTGTGGTTTATGGTCGATTCAAAGGGTGGGGATTTTCGAGTCTTTACAGTTAGTATCAGAGCTCTGGTTAGCTCAAATCTTTGGGGTACAACTCGTTAGAACTGAACAAAAGACTCATCAGAGGTAGGATTAATAATATCCTATAAAAGAATGAGTCGTTAGAGATGAAATCAGTAGTATCCTAGAATGAGTCTGAAGAGTGTTATTTTTATAAAAATGAAAACAAAATTTAGTTTTGAAAATTTTATCTTAAAATACGTATTTGAGATATTATTATATTTTAATTTGGACAATCGAGTATATAGAGATTTTAATATACGTCTGATCCACGTGTATACGAAGTCTCAAATATACTAGATAGCTATAGAATCACGCTCTAGTCATCCGGAGATGATTCTGGTGATATATATATATATATATATTTATATATCATCATCAATATTTATGTTCGAGTTACGAAAGTGGAATATCTATATATTTCAAATCGACAGGTATGAGAACCAAAACTTAATTAGAACTTATTGTTGTGCTTTGCACTAAAAATATGATTTTTGACTATATATAAAAAAGTTATATATTTAAAAAGTTAATTACCTAAATGATTGTTGGTTGTGATGTTTGATAATTAGTTTAACTAATAAAAATGTTGGTATGATAATTAACTTAACCAATATGAAAGAATGATAAATTTAGCTAAAATTTAATATTGAATTAAATTGATTAGAAATGAAAACTGAGTTGATTAATTAAACAACTTTCAGCTATGTTCCTTTTCGAGGACGAAAAGATTTTAAGTGGGGGAGATTGTAACAACCCGCAAATTCTGAACCAATTTAAAATTTTTATTTTAGGAAATTTAATGAAAATTTAATAGTTAAAATTGTTTATTTTATATAATAACGACTAAAAATTTATTTTAATCGAAGTTAAAACGAATAAATTTAATTTAAATACAAAAGGAGTTAGAAACGACGCGGTAGTTTGAAAATTTGATTTTAAACTTTAACTGAATGCACATGATTCAAAATAAATCAGATTTCAGTAAAACCAAAAATATTTAAATCTATTTAACCATATCTTTCTAATGAATGTAAGAAACTGAAATTTCACTTTAAAAACAAATAGTTATGGCTAGTTTATAATTTAGAAAAGTCGCTATAGAATTTATATATATATATATTAATATAATATATAGCCCTTAAAAGTAGCCATTTTACAAACGATCTCCATTTTGGACGAAACCACTATTGTAGGAACCAGAATGTCAAATTATTGTTAGGTTTCAATTTTCATAATTTTTCGAATTAATATGTGAGTGTGGCAAACGAAAATGTGTTTTGTCAATTTCAGTCAAATTTAATCGACTTGAAAATGGTCATTTTTCAAACAGTCTCAGAATTTGACGAAATTAGTTTTGTTAGGACCGTATCGTCAAAACTTAGCTAGAAATATTTTTTCTGGATTTTTCTGAGTTCGTATGTAGCCCCGTTGAATTTAAATATACAATCGAATTAATTTAATAAAGGATTTAAATATTAAATTAAAGATTTCAGGCCATTGACAGTCGTTTGGGCTGACGAGACCTAGCCCATTGGATCCGGAACGGGGGCTATTAGGTGGGATCAACTCTGGTTAGGCTGGAATTGGAGTTGTTCAGAAGTTATGGATTTTATTGTAAAATTACATTTAAATATTATAAATAATACTAATGAAACCCTAACACTATTCATCATCTTGTAGCCACCGCCTTCATACAAAATCCATGGCCACTGTGCTCCCTTTTTCATCCCTTAATATCCATCGATCCCCTCACCGAAACCTCTCCCTCCAGTTCAAGTTATTGTAGAGATTTTCCTACTCTACAATTCCATAAGGTTGGATCATCTTCAAGTGGCTCGAAGGCCGAGAACTGTGCACCCAAACCCCACGAATTTCAGCCGCCGCCCCCTACAGTCGCCATCGCGACTGACGCAAGTGGACCTCCCTGGTGCGCCGCTTGTAGCTCTTCGACATGCTGCCTTCTGATCGTCCTCTGGTGCTGCAGATCGGAAGAGAAGATCTACCCTAGTTTGGAAGCCTTATTGAAAACTAACGGCTGAATATTTGGTTGAGGAAGAAAGGATTAACAGTGAGGTTAAGGACTTAATTACCTTAGCTAATAAATTATTTATTTAATTTATGGTCAAATGTTTAAACAACGATAACTTTAGCAAATAGAAACGAAACGGGACAATTTCAGATCCATTAGAACCCTCTTGACGAGATCTACAATATGAAGCTGACTAGATCTGAAATGGAGTACTTTGGAAATTCAACCAAATTTGAACGCGAACAGAAATGAACACGATCGATTTCTGAAAACTGACCACTGTGAGATTTCTTTTTTTATATATATAATTTAATTGTTATGGAATTGTTGTATGCGTATGACTGAGATTTGCTATGTGATGATATTGTGAATGATTTACCTGTTTGTTGGTGATGTATAAACACAGATTTGTATGTGTTAAAAAAAATTTAATCATTTTTTCTATATTATTGATTTGGATTGGAATTTCCATTTCAACAAAAATAAATCATTTTGTTATAGTGTTGAATTGAAATAAAATTGTCAAATCAACATTTAAAACATTATTTGGATTATTTTGATAGAATTTTCAATTCAATGTGAAACATTATTTTTTCATTTTTATTGAATTGAAATAGTATTGTATATTCAAAACAAAATATTATTTTGTCATTTAATAGAATGGTCAATACAATTGGAAATATATCATTTTCAAATTTATAATTGCGATGAATTAAAAAGTTATTCTTTTATTTGCATTCTTTGATGCAAATAAACGACGAATTAAAAAGTTATTCTTTTATTTTCATTCTTTGATGCAAATAAACGATGAATTAAAAAGTAATCTTTTATTTGCATTCCTTGATGCAAATATACTTTGAATTAAAAAGTTGTTCCTTTATTTTCATTCTTTGATGCAAATATACATTAAAATAAAAAATTATACTTTCATTTGCATTCTTTGATACAGATTAAATGTTGAAATTGGAAATTAAAATTTTATTTGCAATTCTTGATGCAAATAAGTCATAGTATTAAAAAGGTTATATTTTATTTGTAATTTAGATACAAATCAATAACATGATTTGTAAAGTTACATTTTTTTGTTTGTAATTTTAGATGCAAACAAAGCATTAGAATTAAAGTTACATTTTTGTTTGCAATTTTAGATGCAAACAAAACATTAAAATAAAGGTTGTATTTTTGTTTGCAATTTTAGATGCAAACAAAACATTAAAATAAAAAGCTACATTTTTATTTACATTTTAGTTGTAATAAAAATGATAGAATTAAAGGTTGCATCTTTATTTGTCAAATAAGATGTAAGTAAAGGAATAAAATAAAATAAAAAATTACATTTTTATTTACGTTTTAGCTGTAATAAAAATGATAGGACTAAAAGTAATATTTTTATTTTCATTTTGAGACAATAAAAAAAATTAGAATTTAATGTACATTTTTATTGTCAATTTCGAGACGATAAAAAGAGTAGGATTACGAGTACATTTTTAATGTCACTTTATGAAATGCAAAAAGGATTACATTTCTTATGTAATATAAAGATTACATTTTTTTTACAATGTAGTAAAGATATCATTTTTATGAAATATAAAAAGATTACATTTCATTGTAAATAAGTCAACATTAAAATTTACATTTTTAATGTAAATGAATCAGTAGAAAAGATTCATTGTTTTTGATCAAATAAGTTAACATGAGAACCTACATTTTTATTGGAAATGATTCATTGTTGCATTAAAATGTTTCTATAAAAGTTCACATTTTTATTGTAAAAAGAGATTATTTGAAAAACATTCATGTGTTGAAAATATAATGTAGCGACGCCTTGAAATATATGTTTGTGATGTTGAAATGTTACACTTCCATTTACAAGTTGTTCGACTTGTTTATGTGATTGGGACGATAATTTTTCACACATCGCGCGAATGCATAGATAATCTATTATTGTTTGTTGGTTGAAACCCCACATGGGTGTTGGGACGACATTTGATATACACTAGCTCCAATATTTAATTAATTGTCAATCGATGGATTGACAGTCTGTGTTGAGCATCACTTATTTATTTATTTTAATGCTCACACAGTTATAAATCTCATTTTGGATGTGAATGTATTGTTTGATGATTGTTTATCATTATCGTTGGATATATGCAATGTATGAAATCCATATAACTGTAATTATATGGTAATTGATTGAGTCGCATTCCGATTCAGAATTTTTTTAATGAAAAAGGTCATTTTAATGTAAAAACACATTTTTATGTAGAAGAATGAAAAGATCACTTTAATGTAAAAATACATTTTAATGTAAAAGAAAAAGGAACATTTCAGAAAAGGGACACCTTAGAACAAAGAATATTTTAATATAAAGAATATTTTAATATAATGAATATTTTAAAATAAAGAATATTTTAAAATAAATTTAGGAATGAATAAAGTATGATTTTTATATCCATCTTAGAATGGTAACAAGAATATAAAATATGAAGCCGTGTTATGTAGGGATGCTATTTTTAACCCGAACGGGTTTATCGATCGATTTATTCCATCATTAAAACAAATATAAAAGAAGTGATTTATAAATCTAATATTTTGAAAATTTAAATATTTTAATATAATAAAATATAGAATATTCAATTTTTATTTAAAATTGAAAATGAAGAAAAATCATTATAAATGAATTTATAAATATTTTGTAAAATACGTTTTAATAGAAATCGACGAAATATAATGGCCTGAATAGAACGCGCCACACAGTGACCGTTCGCGAATTTCGACCATTAACTTCAAATTGATGTAACGGGAGATCCGACCGTCGGATTCTACTAAAACCGGAACCATTGGGTTCGTATCGAAAAGATCTTTCCAATGAATATTAGAGTTTTGAAATCTAACGGTTAGATTTTGAGTTATGTCCAAATCAATTTCAGAAAAGGTCACTATGGATGCAGTTCGATGACCGTTTATGGAAATCGACTGTAAAGGCCTTAATAAAATTATTTAAAATATAGGAAAATTATGTAAAATCATAATAAATGATTGAAAATGATTTTAAGATGAAAAAATCCAATTTTGTAAAGGTAAAATATATTTTTATCAAAATGAACTAGTTATTAACTAGAAAGATAATCCAATGTTTTAAAATAAATAAATTGGATTTTTGGGTTATCGTGAATGGTGTCTTCAATAACATTATTCTTAAAACCCTGTGTAAAAGGAATAAATCTTTTAGTTAAGATTAATAGAGTTACCAAATTTTATTTAGTAATTGGAATAAAATGAAATGTGAATTGAGTTTATCGTGAACTGTGTTTTAAAACAACATTTGTTCTTTAACCCAATTAACAGTAAAAATATAATTAGGAATTTATAGATCTTTTATTAAGATTTAATTTGAAATTTTTCAAAATAAATTTTTTCAATTTATTACATTAAATTGGAATTGAATGGAATTTGGTTCGGTAATGCTCGAGATGAGCTTCTGTAAAAGAAGGTTGTTACTATATATGGAATTTAAAAGGCTTTGCTGTTATTCCATTTATATTATTGGTCTGATACAGAAATTTATATCGATTATATATTGATTCGATTTCTGTGAAAATTCCATATTTAATAGAAGATGATTTTGGGTTTATCGTGAACTGTGTTTTAAATGACATCCGTTCTTTAACCCAGTTAAAGATAAGATTAATTTCTTAAATTTGAATAATCTTTAAGTAATGATTTAGAGATGTAAAAGGTAACTTTAAAGGATTTATTTTTGATAAAATTAATGGGAACTTTTCCCTAATATTGTGAATATTTCACTGAAAGAATATTCTGAATTGGAATGAGGCTTGGATGTGTTTTCATAGCACTTGATTTTAAATTACGCGAGTTATTCGGAAAGACTGGGTTTAACCCATTCTGAATAATGAATACGACGATTAACAGTCGAAGAAATTGAAGACGGTGCAAGACCGATGATCTTTAGGTCGAATGGATGAGTTGCTACTGATGCCCATGATTGGAGTAGCTACCTTGAAAGGGCTATAGTGGTAGCCGTCCGAACGTACATGTTGATTGTTCGTATATGCGAGGAATAAGATTCCCCCGGTTTCGTTCAAACCCAGAACGGACTTGTAAATGGATGGTATGTCTGACGTTGTATTCCTTTACATTGTATCTATTGATTTCTGTTAATATATCTGTTTGGTAGCGGAGAATTTCTTCTCTAACATAATACCCTTCTTTGAGACGTATGAGCTCAAAGGTTATATATTGGCAGAAATCAATGGTAGGGATTGACAATGTGGCATACTAAGATGCATGGATCAAGGCTTTTGTTGAAAAGCAGAGCCTTGTGGATGATGATCAAAGCATAGCCTATTTAGGCATAGCTTTGTGTATTACGTTACCTCGCGAGCCTCACACCTCGGTAGAGTCAAAAACAGGACAAGGGAACGCAGGGAGTGCACACGTTTCTTTCTAGCTAGAAGTGGTGTTTGGGTTTTCACATGGCCCGACATTTTTACTTATGTGGTTGATGGGTTGAGGCGCCTCGGATATTTTTGTTGGTCGCCAATGGCCAATTTATAGGTCCAATAGGATCGGGAAGCGTGTGTTCAGGAATTGCCAATCCGCTAGCGTTATTTTTGGATCGGCCTGCTGTATCCAAGGGTTCACTACGGGGAATCCCGAGACATTGCTAGAGTGTCTCGAATCGGTTAAGAAATCGTCCCTAGCCTTGACTCAAGATGAAAACCCAACTTCCAATATGACATCATGCGGTTTTGATTGTATAACTAGTATGGCGACATAGTAGGATGGGGTACTATGCCATCTATGATTGATACATTATGATTGAAATTGTTTTTAAAACATCTATACACTAATGATAATACCAAAATCCATTTTATCGTATCAAGCATCTTTTGACCATTATAAGGTAAAACTTTATCCTCCGGTTTGCATTGCATTATGTGATGGGACTTGAGTCTTATAATGGTTTCATTTTTCTAAAAAGCATTGCGTTGTTTAACGATTTACTTTATTTATGCACTAGCAATCCAATGGAGTAAACCCGTTCTGCAATAGCGGCGTGGTCCTGTGATTAGCCTTATTATCAAATAGTTTAAATAAGATTTCTCATACCAGTCCCATGACTGACTTGTAGTTTGTTTCACTTGCAAACTCGGGTGCCCTCTTTTCCACACGGGCAGTCAAGTAGCTTATTTTGCAGATATATTTAGCAGGATTCTGGATCGAAGCTTAAAGCTATGTCCTGAGTGTTGATAGAATTGTGCTATATCAGTTTAGTTATCTCCGCTGCTTTGTATAATTTATTGTAAATAATCTTCCGCTGTATTATTATTTATTAATGTACTCTGGTATATTCTGTACTCTGATGTTATATTATCATGATGTAATAAAAGTCTTTTGTTATCTGTTCTAATGTATTGTATTCCCAAAGTTAAAGTGTTTGAAGATTTCCGACTTTTGGTTCAGACCTGTGTGGTTTATGGTCAATTCAAAGGATGGGGATTTTTGGGTCTTTACAGTTGTTTGGATATGTTGTAAACTATGAATCTATGCTATTGTTAAATCTTATATGTCATGATAGATCTATTTCTCTAGATCTAATTCCATTGTGGTTATTCTATTATGTCGCCTTTGTGGATCTTGATTTGTAACTGTATTGTGGTTAATGTTAATTTGGACAGTTACAGCATTATTTAGATCTAATTCTTTATGTAAATCACCTTTCACCTGTCATATTGTGGTCAATTTAGAGATGTTGTAAATTGGACATGTGAATCCATATTTAGATCTAAACATGCTATTATGTCGTCCTAATTATGTTAGATCTGTTTTATGTCCATGTTATAATTTAGTTAGATCTACTTTTACCTATTAGATCTGTATTATGTGGACACCTAAATTATTAATCAGATCTAGGTTATTGTTTGGATCCCTTTGTGCTTCTCATATTAGATCTGAACTTGTTGGACATCTAAATTAATTTAGATCTTGTCATGTTCATCTTATCACCTTTGCTTTGTTATAACAAGTTAACTGTTACAAGTTCATTAGATCTATGCTTATATGTTCACCATGTTAGTATATGCTTATGCTAGTTATATTAGAACATTCACCTTTGTCATATTCCCATTACCTTCCCTTTTTATCGTTTCTGATTAGGCTGTTATTTAGCCTATACATGTCGTAAATGGTGCGAACACACTAGTTAAGGAACTGGGAGGGAAAAAGGTTAGTATTGACATAATTTGAATATAAACATGAGTTGGTCATATAGTTCAAAAGGAGGGGAAGTGGGAACATAATCTCCTATTAAGACATAGGTAAGAATCGAATAAAAATGGAATGTATAGTTATTACAATTAGGAATTGTAATTGTATTTATGACACGCGGTTAGGTTGCATTATTTGTGGAAATCTGCCCGGACCCGACCGACATATCCAGCAGCCATTAATGTTGAACCTAATGTGAGAGGTCTAAGTGTGCAAATACGAATCGGGCTATGACATGAGGTTAAGCCTAACTGTGGAATAAGACTGCTCGGACCCGACCGGTATATCCAGCATCCACATGTTGTAGGCCTAATGCGGGAGGTCTAACCCATTATGAACCATAAATGGACATGGTAATAAATTTGACTGCTTAACCAAATCTAATCCATAGGGATTTTATGATTATGAACTAAAATTAGGGTTAAGTAAAATTTGCTGGATAATGGATGGGTTAAGCAAATCTGGAGGGGGTGGGTAATATTTACATATAGGCCCACAAACTTAACCCGATAAGGTTATGTAATTAAAGACACCTAGTGGTATACATAACCAGAGGAAATAATAATGTTATGTAATTAAAGACACCTTAAAGGTAAGCATAACTGGTAGAAAGATTGGGGTTATATAATTAAAGACACCCTTAGGGTAAGTATAACCTGTGGAAAACCTAGTGGGGGATACAAGACAAAGGGGAGAGCTTGTACCATATTATGTGGGACCCGTTTCAGTCAGTAACCCGGAGTATGTATCGAGTAGAGAACTCCGAGCTAGGTCGGAGGTAGGGCACACTTACTGACTAATTGTAAGAGATCCAAACGTGGACGCGGTGTTGGCGGCGCAAACCGACCGGGCCATGTTCTTGCATGAGTCGGGCCGAAGGAGATAAGATGACCGTGACACCAGTAGATATGGGGATGTGCATATCAGTGAGGGATTGCCACTTTAGTATTTGACACATCCTATTGTGGGGCCGGCACAGAGTATCTACGAAGTAAGGAGCCGATCGATTAGGGTAGTGGTTAGGGTACATTTGGACATATGTCGTAAGTCAACCACCTTATATTGGAAGGGATCATCTCATTTTTGTTATACTAGCAATAGTGCAGAGTCATCATTAGAAGCATATACACCTTATCTTTTCTACCATGTCACACCTGCCATTTACGTAGTGATCTCTTTTATCCACTTTATATGCCTGTCATGCTACTTTTATTTATTTACTGGCTAAAAGTAACTACACTCGCCGGACTTTATGTCTGACCCTTTTTGTTTCTCCTTCTTTCTTTCGTTCCCTCCCTCCCCCCTACCCCCAGGTTCTCAGAGAGGAAACACTCAAGCTTGACCATGATTCTACTTATTTTGCTGGAGTTGCTGATATGTATGGCTCAAGCTCCTGACCTTGTTACTATGGCTATATTTTGTTCTTGGGAATTTTACTTCTTTTATGTACTCTTATATTTTTGAAGTACAAGACAGTAACTTTTATGTTGTAATAGGCTTTTATGTTTCAGACATGTGATGTTTTTGGACCACGGTATCTTATGATAAATAAAGTTTTTGTATTCCTCTGTTATTCTATATATCTGTCTTTTAATATTCTGTGTTTGTTTACAAATTACGCTTCACGAAACTTAATGCATTCCCTTTGTGAGTGACATTAACGGATGTGATGTGTCACAATTGTAGTGAGGCTTTATATATAGACTACGATATTCCTATGATGTATGGATAACCTTTCAGGATGTTGTGAAATTTTTCAAAATTTTGTTATATGATGCTCCACTAATTCTACATGTTGTATATGTTCTATTATGTTTTATCCTTGCGCTATGATTTTTATGACAGGTTCCAATGGTGTTACCATACCTTGATGATCGTTCACAGCTTCCTGGAACGCCTTTCAGCGCATTATTCCTCTTGTTTATTGTAGGGGTTGTGGGTGGTCGTCACATTTCATATTAGAGCTCTGGTTAATGGTTGTAGTCAAAGTTTGTGGACGTAATTACGTATGAGAGACGTATTTGTATATATCAGTTGGGTGTAAACTATATAATACTATATAGTATAGTAGCGTTTGTACTTCTTTTGCAGCTTTTCTTGCAAGTGGATAATTATTCTAATTTGCAGATTTAGAATAAGTCGACGTGCTTCAAGACATACTACTAGGGAAGGGGTTGTGCCTGGAGGGTGTAATGGCGGTGCACCAGACTACCCAACCATGTTTGAGGCGATGATGGAAGCATTCGTGCGAAGGGTACCCGCTCCAGTGGCATCCACGATAGTTGTAGGTGTTCAGTTGTCTAAGGTTGTGGATTTTGCGGAGCTGTACAAAGATTATACATCTCTAGGAGGAAAGCCATTCAAAAGGAACAAAACTGCCTGAAGAGGTTTAGAGGTGGATGGATCCTTGTGTCCGTATTTTTGGAGACTTGGGGTTAGATGATGCAACTGAGAGAAAACTTGCATCAAGGAAATTGCAGGGCAAGGCCATGGAGTGGTGGAATTCTGTTACACTTGAGACTCCAGAGGAAGAGATTTCATCGGAGCATTTCCAAGCTAAGTTTGAAGCAAAGTTTATGTCCACTGCTTAGAAGTCTTCTTTGTTCAAGAAGTTCGTAAAACTAAAACAGAATGGTCGTTCTGTGCTTGACTATGTTTCTGACTTTGATGCCTTATCCAGATATGCTCGTCCATACATTGATACACCGTGCCAGAAGAATGATAAGTTTGTTATGGGTCTGGATACCTATATTGGAAGGCCATTGGTGGATCATCTTGATGATCCATTTGAGAATATTATGGAAAAAGCTGTTCGCCATAAGAGCTTGTTTCCTAAGGAATTAAATGTTGTCGCTGCAACCAAGGAAGTTTAGAAACCACAACAAGGTGGTAATAATAAGAAGAGGAAGCAACAACAGCAAAAAGGAAAGAATGGCGAGAAGAAGCCTAAGAGTAAAGTGGTTTGCTTTAACTGCCAATAAAAGAATTATCTCGAATTGGTGCAAAAATCCCAAAGCTGAGAAGACATGCTTCAAGTGTGGAAAGCCTGGGCATGAGAAGAAAATCTGTCCAGAATCAGCTAAGGGAAAGCCTGAGATTTGTGATAGATCAATGATCATGACTAATCCAGTCGGGGGTTCGTCTTGTTTGTGCATGATGTGTCGTGGCCTAGAGTTGTAGAGTCATGGCTGCTTCCTTGTGTGTGATTGCTTTGTTCTTAACTTCGCTGGGTTTGGGATCATCTTGGGCATGGATTGGCTCTAGAGGTATGCGGCAAGAGTGAATTGCAAGAAGCTATAGGTGAGAGTCGGGGACATGGAAGGGAGAAAGGTGTTGATTAGATGTAAGCTCAAAGACGGGGTCTTCGTAAGCTATCTATATTCGCTTGTGATTTTATAGGAATACTAGTCATCAGTACTGATCGAGAATGAGCTTGAAGATGTCTTTGACGAGGTCAAAGGGTTGCCACCGCATCATGAGATCGAGTTTAGGATCGATTTGGTCGAGGGTGATAGACCAATCTTTATGCCTCTTAGGTGGATAGCGCCTAAGGAATAGTGAGAGTTAGAGGTGCAAGTTCATGACCTTTTGGGAAAAGGATTCATTCGGAGGAGTGTTTCCGAGTGGGGTGCACCAGTAGTGTTTGCAACCAAGGTCGATGGCTCATTAATATTTTCTATGGACTATCGTGAGTTGAACAAGGTCGCCAAGAAGAACAAGTATCCGTTGTCGAGGATTAATGACTTGTTCGATCAGCTTCACGAAGCCAAAGTATTTTCTCAGATGGATTTGGCGACTGGATTTCACCAGTTGAGAGTGGAGAAGGATAGCGTGTCGAAGACTTCTTTTTGGACACCATTCAGTTTCTTTGAATGGTTGGTGATGCCATTCGGGTTGACTAATGCACCAAGTATTTGTGGATCTTATGAATAGATTTTTCAAAGATCAGTTGAACAAATTCATGCTAGTGTTCGCGGATGACATTCTAGTTTACTCCGAGAACGAGGAAGAGCACAAGATGCACTTTCGAGTTGTGTTGGAAATCTTGAGAAAACATCAGCTGAGAGCTAAATTTTCAAAGTATCACTTTTGGAAGAGCGAAGTGAGGTTCTTAGGCCATGTTATTTCTGGATATGGTATAGCGGTAGACCCCCGCTAAGGTGGCAGCAATCCAGGACTAGGAGCGACCTAGGAATGCGACGGATGTTCAGAGTTTCCTTGGGTTGGTAGGATATTACCGACGATTCATCAAGCATTTCTCCAAGATAGTTGCACCATTGACAGGATTGACGAAGAAGATCCAAGTGTACACATGGGATGCAAAGTATGAGCAAGCGTTTGGAATTTTGAAGGAGAGACTGACGATGTTCTGACCATTCCAAGTGGGAATGAAGAGATGTTTATGTATACCGTTGCATGTGGTACTGGACTTAGAGCAGTACTGATGCAAAAGGATATGGTTGTGGCTTACGCGAGTCGACAGCTGAAGCTGCATGAGAGAAATTACCCAACTCGTGATTTGGAGTTGGCAGCGATTGTGTTTGATCTAAAGATGTGGAGACATTACCTGTCGGGAGTTCGATTCGAGTTGTTTACGAATCACAAGTCGCTGAAGTATCTTTTCTCTCAAAAGGATTTGAATCTTCTGCAGCAACGATGGTTAGAGTTTCTGGCATCGTATGATTTTGATATAGCCTATACTCCTGGTAAAGGTAACACAGTTGCAGATGCATTGAGTCGAAGATACGCAAGTTTGGGGGTGATGTTTTTGGAATGGAAGGGCCTCAAGTATTTGGCAAGGTTTGATTTCAGGCCATGATGTAAGTTGGAGCCTGAAATATTGGCAAGCTTATTGTAACACCCGATGTCGATTAATGTCACTCACAAAGGGAATGCATTAACTTCTATGGAGCATTTTAAGTGTGTATAGAACAGAAACTTAACAACAAGACAGATATAAACAGTACTTAAAAATTTAAAACTTTATTCATTGCAGCGGTAAACACATAAGATTGATTACATCATCAAATACCAGAGTCAAAGTACATAATATCCATCTTGACTAAATCAAAGTACATAAATTGAAAGACATAACCCCGATACAAAATAGCCATAGATAAGATAGGCTGAACTTTTACTTCAGCGATCCAAGCAACTTCTAAAAGCAAAGATACAGCTGTCGAAAATCAAGCTCCACTGGTGCTAGTTCCACCCTGAGCACCTTGGGGGGGGGGGAAGGAAGAAAAGAGGAGGAAACAAAGGGGGTCAGACATAAAGTCTGGCGAGTGCGATAAATTTAACAATATAATTACCAAAATAACTAGGCTAAGGCATAAGTTGGAAAATAAGGAAATGACTGTGAACAATTGTGTATAACAGAATATACAAGGAAATAAGATGAAAAAAGATAACGTTAAAGGCGCACCTAAACCACTATAAGATAATTACCATACTGCACCACCACTAGTCACCCTAAGGTTAATCCCGCTTACAAAACTTAATAATGATAATGGTAGTTTCGTGCACCCTTAGTTGCCTTATAGGTGCCGCCTGCCCCTATCTCCACTAGGTGTACCCACTACCCCCATGTGATCGTCTCCCTAACTCGTAGATACCTGTGTTGGCCCCACTGTGGGGTGTATCACTCCCCAAAGTGGCAACCCGATACCACTAATAATGCACGGCTTATACCTACACGATGCAACAACGTCTTACCTACCAGCCCGGGCCCACACGCGCACATGAACCCGTTGGATTTGCGTTGCCACCGCTAACCCGTTTTGGCCTCTTACAGTCAAGCCCAGTATGCATGTCCCGTCCTCGACTTGGGTCGAGCCCACAAAGATACTTGACACAAGCTATCCACCTAAGCTTGGTCCCCTCTAGTACATCCCACTTAACTCTCTTCTTAGTCATGTTCACTTACAAGTTTCAATTTTTGGTTAAGTGTTTCTAATCGTATTTCAAATGCCACCCAAGGCACCCACTTAACCCCCTCATGTCCCATTATATGTTTATCTGGTTAAGTGTTTCTTAATTCATTAAGACCGTAACCTTATAAAGACCTCCCACATTAGACTGGCATTTGTGGCAGCTGGATTTGCCGGGCGGGTCCGAGCAGTCTTACACCACAAAAGATCCTAACCTCGTGTCTTTACAACTGTTACGCATTTAATTTATGCCTAAGACCTCCCACATTAGACTGGCATTTGTGGCAGCTGATTTGTCGGGCGGGTCCGGGCAGTCTTACACCACAAACGAGCCTAACCTCGTGTCTTTACAACTGTTACGTATTTAATTTATGCCTAAGACCTCTCACATTAGACTGGCATTTGTGGCAGCTGGATTTGCCGGGCGGGTCCGGGCAGTCTTACACCACAAAAGAGCCTAACCTCGTGTCTTAGACGATTAATTACACAAAATTAATTATTCCCCAATTTGAATTAATTTCCCTATTCAAATTATCAATCAATTCCAAATTTAACTATGGCCGTAATTGACTCAATTATGTCCATCCATTTATGGTATGCAAAATCATACCAATTTTCATCACAAGTTTATTTTATGCCATTTAAGGCATTTATGCCAATTCTCAATATTAAATCTTTTAATATTATCCCATTACCCCACGTTGTACGTTTTTTCGTTTAACATAAAATATACGTTAGACTCAAATAGTCTAACTAATGGAATAAAAAGAAAACATCACAACATGCATATAGATAAAACTAGATTTAAAGATAAGGGGTGAACTTGCATGTGTGAATGAGGTTCTTCACCTAAAACTTGCATAGGACAAAGTCACAAACTTGCATAAAACTACATATGTCATAGATCCAAATCTAAAGGTGTGAACTTGTTTAGGCAATAGTCATAAACTTGCATAATCATGTATGTCATAGATCTACATCTAAAGGTGTAAACTTGCATAGGCAATAACCACAAACTTACATAACATGATTCATACTCCAAACACATATATTTATATAAACTTGCATATGTGATTTATGCAACATGACGATGGTGTAAACTTACATCTAAACATATAAACTAGCATGTAAAATTTAGCATATAACTCACACATGTCATAGCCTAACTTTAGATTTAAAATAGATGTCATGAAACATGTAAGGTTATGTATAAAAAATTTCACTAACTTGCATATGATCTATGTCTCAATTAACATCCTAACTTGCATACATACATATGATTTATCATATGAATCAACATAACCAAACTAGCATATGAAACATGATTATACATAAGCCAATCATAGAATTACAACACAGACGATAACATCACAACTTTACAACATAGATGATAGCATCATAGAATTTACAAGATAGATGATAACATCATAGATTTTACGACATAAATGATAACGTCACAATTTTACAACATAGAATGATAACATGCGGTCAATAATTCAATACATAACCATATAATCCGCATTATATCTCAATCCAATTAAATTGTTAATTATTTTATTAAAGAAATCGAACTCACAAAAAGAAGGTCTTGCGCTCTGAAATCTGAATTCTGAAATTGAATTAGCTTTCCTTTGTAGTAGATTCGTTGTTAGAGTTGAATAGATTTGAATTTGATTAGCTTTCTTCCTCTCCAATTGGTGGCGGCTATTCTAGGTTGCAAGGTGACGACATGGAGGCCACGGCTCTAATTTTAATTTGATTTTAGGGTTTGAGTCTACATGTCTTTTTATAGAGTTTAGGATTAGTTTAAGCCGTCCGATCAACCCAGAATTAATCCCAGCCAATAAGAGCAGATCAGAAACCCTAACGAGTCAGCACACAGTCATAAACAGGTCACCAAACAAATATGCCCGGGGGGGCAGGTCGACCCTATGGTCGACCTAGTCAGGGTAGGTCGACCCCCAGATAGACCCTATGGTCGACCTGGCCCTGGCGGGAAATTTCCCGACTAGCCATTTCTGATTCTGAAATTTGAATTTTCGAAATTTGTTTTGAATTTTCTGAAACTTCCGATGGCCATAACTTCTTCATACGAAGTCCAATTCACGCAAACTCGGACTCTATCTCAACCAGAATTCCGAGACGAACACAATGGCGCAACCCCTTTCCCTTAATTCTCACATCTGAGATTAGTTATTCTTTAATTTGTTATTATAGTGTTAACAGAAATACGGGGTGTTACATTCTCCCCTCCTTAAAGGATTTCGCCCTCGAAATCTCCAAGTTAAGGAGAATGCATATCCTAACATCCAAACAACCATCAAACACAGGCATCCATTGTCCTTATAAAATTCCTAATGATGTATGAACATATGCAAGAAGTGTGTGTATATGCTCTCTATCTAATGTAAAATCAGGCGGTCTACTGATTCAGTTGACCTCCTTAATGCAAACCATGATAGTGCCATGCGTCCATTATGTATGCGAAAGAATCCTATCGGTACATACTATTTCTATATGTGTGCACAACCATTCACCAAAATGCAGCATCCATATGATAGTACAACCATTATACATCCATTAACTTAAATATGCACACACATTTATATGCAATATGCAATATGAAGTGACTGAGCCGATCTAGTGCCTAAAGTGTGTGTATATGTATCCACGAGCAACCACTAGTAAACACTTGCATCCACATGCATCCATTATACATAACATGTCTCAAATACATGTTTCAACCATAGGACTTCCCTATCTAATGGTCAAAGGTACTAGCGAGAGGACATACTAAAGATAAAACAAGTACAAGCTAAGCGATAAAGGAGAAATAAAAAGACATACCCTCAAAAGAAAAGGTTACAATGAACGCATCTTCTCTTTCGTATCCCAAGTAGCATTGCTCTCATCATCTCCCCATTGCACTTTGACTAGCCTGACTTCTCGATTCCTCAACTTCTTAATCTTCGACCCAAGAATGCACGTAGGAGCTCGTCGCATCACGCTCGATCTCCACCTCTCTAAGCAAGCTCGGCTCCACCACTTCCGCGGTCTCATGCAAGCACTTCCTCACTTGTGATACGTGGAATACATAGTGTACACCACCAAGCATCTCGGGCAACTCCACTCTATACGCCATCTGTCCAATCCTCTCCTTAATAGGAAATCGCCCTACGAACCTTGGTGTTAACTTCTCAACGGACCCAAAGCGAACCACATTCCGTAATGGACACCTTGACAAAGACCATGTCCCCAATATCAAACTCAAGATCTGTCCTCCTCTTGTCAGCATAAGATTTCTGCCTATCTTGCGCCGTCTTCATCCTCCTTCGAATCAAATCGATCTTTTCTGAAGTCTCTCTAATCATGTCGGGCCCAAGCAAGATCTTATATGTAGACTCCCACCAACATGTAGGCGAACGACACAGCCGTCCATAAAGAGCCTCGAACGGTGCCATGCCAATGCTAGACTGAAAGCTATTATTATATGCGAACTCCACCAACGGAAGATGTTCCTCCCATGTACCTCGGAAGTCTAAGACACACAACCTCAATAGGTCCTCTAGAATACGATTCACCCTTTCGGTCTGGTCGTCCGTCTGAGGATGATATGCGGTGCTCAAACATAACTGAGTCCCTACCGCCTCTTGCAAGCTCTTCCAAAACTCACTAGTGAAGATAGGATCGCGGTCGCTCACTATGCTAGAAGGAACACCGTGCAAACGAACTATCTCTCGAATGTATACGGAGGCTAACCATGGAGCAGTCCTCTTACTCTTTACGGGAATGAAATGGGCGCTCTTAGTAAGTCTGTCTACCATGACCCAACTCCCCGTATTACCCTTCCTCGACCTTGGTAACCGATCAATAAAGTCCATCTGGACACTTTCCCACTTCCATTATGGGACCTCGAATGGGTGAAGCAACCCACCGGGCTTCTTTTGCTCTGCTTTTACTTGCTGGCACACCAAGCATCTAGCGACAAACTTGGCCACATCCTTCTTCATACCG
The DNA here is from genome assembly GCA_030737875.1 of Allium sativum. Lineage (NCBI taxonomy): Eukaryota > Viridiplantae > Streptophyta > Magnoliopsida > Asparagales > Amaryllidaceae > Allium > Allium sativum. The sequence continues at coordinate 153,721,250 of CM060909.1, read as the reverse complement.
GCCCAAAAGTAAACTCGTCTCATGTCCATATTCCCCATCGGGATGGATGGTCATCTTCGAACGATGTGCATCATCAAGAATGGTCTTCCTCAAATTCTTGTCCCGTGGTACACAAAGTCTACCGTCCTTACGTAACCAACCCTTATCATCTAGGGTATACCTACGGAGATGGCTCGCTGACTCCCCTCTTTTGAGCTTCTCTACTAACTCAACTAACTGTGGGTCATCTCGATGTGCCTCACCGATCCGTCCCAAAAGCGTAGGTAGACCTCTAAGGGTGCTAGCAAACCGGGTACAAAGTCAACGGATGGTCTAAAGTCAAACATAGAGATGAACTCCAAGCTTCGCCGCTCAACAAACAACGGACTCAAGGATAACCTTTTCGTACTTAAGGCGTCTGCCACCACGTTACCCTTGCCAGCGGTATATGCTATCTCGAAATCGTAGGATGCTAAGAATTCCATCCACCTTTGCTGCCTTAAGTTCAAGTCCTTCTGAGAGAACAAGTATTTTAGCGATTTGTGGTCAGTGAACAATTCGAATTTCTCGCCAAGAAGATAATGGCGCCAAGACTTAAGCGCGAAAACAATAGCGGCCATCTCTAGGTCATGTGTAGGGTAATTTTTCTCATGCACTCTCAACTGCCTCCCTCCATAGGCTATTACCCTTCCCTCTTGCATTAAGACTGTGCCTAGTCCTGTCCCACAAGCATCAGTATAAACAGTAAATGGCTTACTCCCATCTAGCAACACTAAGATTGGGGTTGTGGTCAAAGCTCTCTTTAAACGTTGGAACACATCCTCACAATCTATGTCCCATGTGAAGACTAAGTTCTTCTTCGTCAAGCGTGTTAATAGGGCTGATGGAAACCAGTGGCTAAGTCCAACTATAAAACACTGAGGCGCCAACTAACTGATCGAAGAGATTGTCAATCCTCGGCAGTGGGTACCTATTCTTCTTAGTAAGCTTATTAAGTTCTCTATAGTCCGCACAAAATCTAAGGGACCCATCCGCCTTCATGGCAAATACTACTGGAGCACCCCACTCCGATATACTACGTCTTATGAACCCCTTCTCAAGAAATTCTTTCACTTGCTTACTGAGTTCTCTTCTCTCTCTTGGAGCCATGTGGCGTACTGGCAATGCAACTGGCTTTGCATTATCTACTAGATATATTCGAAAGTCTATCTCACGTTTTGGGGGTAAACCCCTCACCTCATCAAAGACATCAACATATTCACGGACTATACAAACAGAATGTAAATCATCATCGGGTGCGTCAAGGGATTCTAGGTAGCTAAGCATTACTGGACCTCTAGGGTCACAAGAAATATCAAGGGTCTTTCCACAACAAGTCATCAATCTAACTACCCTTCTTTCACAATCTAGGATGGCCCCGTATCTAGTTAGCCAATCCATACCTAGAATCAAGTCGTAGCCCATGAAGCCAAGAACAATGGCGTTGCATTCAAACTCAACGCCCAAGATAAACACTCTCAAATCCCGACAGATCATAGAAAGATGAGCCGAACCACCAATAGGATTTGAGACTACAAAGGGATCCGTAACTAGACTAGTATCTAGGTGCAGTGTTTCAAATAATGATATAGAGATAAAAGAATGCGATGCGCTAGAATCGAATAAAGTACAGACAGGATGATCAAACAGAAAAACTAAACTTTCAACGGAAATTGCTCTACCTCGTTCTTGCAGCGGTGGGACCATGAGAGCCTGAACTTGCCCCCTTGCCTGCCCTGGTGCCATAAGAGCCTGCACCTGTCCTCCCGAGGTAGACCCTGCCCTCTGCTCTTTCCTTGGGCAGTCCTTAATCAGATGTCCCGCTTCGCCACAGTGGAAACAACCAGTCTTCTTTTTCTTCCTACAATCTTTGCTTAGATGGCCTGGTGTCCCACAGTTAAAACATCTTTTCTTTCCCTTACCATTATTGCCTTTACCACCTATCTCGTTCTATTGTTGTTGCAGCTTCTTTTGATCCCTTTTCTTCTCGGGTGCCTTATTAGCATTGGCGCCCTTCTCCTCTTCATGCATAAGCGCCATGTCAACTAGTCTCTCAAAAGTAGCCCCCATGGGGATGTGGGTCATAGCTAACCCATGAAGCGGCTCGTTCAAACCCTTAGGGCCTTCTTTTCTGGTGTATTCACCAAGTCCAAGCCAAATCTCGCCAACTGATTAAATTTGCTGACGTATTCTTTCACCGATAGATTCCCCTGCTTCAATGCTAGAAACCTTTCCACGTATAGATTCTCTTCAGCCCGTGAGAGAAACTTCGCCTCAAACCTCCGCCTAAAATCTGGCCATGTATCGACTGGACGTTCTCCATTAGTGACCTCCCACCAAAACGAGGCCTCGTCCTTCATTAGCCAGGCAGCTAACTGGACCTTTCTTCCATCTTCCACTTCAAAAATCCCAAACAATTCTTCCACCTCCTTTAGCCAATTTCGTGCTTCAACAAATGTCTCTGTCCCGTGAAAAGGTTTTCCACCCATTGCTCGAAAGTCCTTACATATCTTTGCAAAAGTATTGACATGAGGTGGAGGAGGAGCATTTGCTGGACCTGCAGTGGTGGCCCTAGTCTCCAAATACCTCCTAAACCATCCTGGTATCGGTATCCCCTCGGGTATCTCAGGATGCTGAAACGAAAAAAGAAAGATTCAATACAAAAGAACCGAAGGAAAGATATATGGCTCTTGGGGTTATGCTTTCTAAAATAAGCTTTTCTCTTGAAAATACTTTCCTTAAAACATACTTTTGAAGGTACTTCTTTATAAAAGTGTTTTTGAAAAACAGTTTTTCAAAATTCATATCTATTCTGGTAACCTTCAGCTCTGATACCACGTGTAACACCCCACGTCCATTAATGTCACTCACAAAGGGGATGCATTAACTTCTATGGAGTGTTTTAAGTGTGTATAGAACAGAAACTTAACAACAAGACAGATATAAACAGTACTTAAAAATTTAAAACTTTATTCATTGCAGCGGTAAACACATAAGTTTGATTACATCATCAAATACCAGAGTCAAAGTACATAATATCCATCTTGACTAAATCAAAGTACACAAATTGAAAGACATAACCCCAATACAAAATATCCATAGATAAGATAGGCTGAACTTTTACTTCAGCGATCCAAGCAACTTCTAAAAGCAGAGATACAGCTGTCCAAAATCAAGCTCCACTGGTGCTAGTTCCACCCTGAGCACCTTAGGGGGGGGAAGGAAGAAAAAAGGAGGAAACAAAGGGGGTCAGACATAAAGTCTGGCGAGTGTGATAACTTTAACAATATAATTACCAAAATAACTAGGCTAAGGCATAAGTTGGAAAATAAGGAAATGACTGTGAACAATTGGGTATAACAGAGTAAACAAGGAAATAAGATAAACAAAGATAACGTTAAAGGCGCACCTAAACCACTATAAGATAATTACTATACTGCACCACCACTGGTCACCCTAAGGTTGATCCCGCTTACAAAACTTAATAATGATAATGGTAGTTTCGTGCACCTCTAGTTGCCTTCATAGGTACCGCCTGCCCCTATCTCCACTAGGTGTACCCACTACCCCCATGTGATCGATTCCCTAACTCGTAGATACCCTGCTGGCCCACAGTGGGGTGTATCACTCCCCAAAGTGGCAACCCGATACCACCAATAATGCACGGCTTACACCTACACGATGCAACAATGTCTTACCTACCAATCCGGGCCCACACACGCACATGAACCTGTTGGACTTGCGTTGCCACCGCTAAGCCGTTTTGGCCTCTTACAGTCAAGCTCGGTATGCGTGTCCCGTCCTCGACTTGGGTCGAGCCCACAAAGATACTTATGGGTTACTGGTTGAAACGGGCCCCCGTTACTTGACACAAGCTATCCACCTAAGCTTGGTCCCCTCTAGTACATCCCACTTAACCCTCTTCTTAGTCATGTTCACTTACATGTTTCAATTTTTGGTTAAGTGTTTCTAATCGTATTTCAAATGCCACCCAAGGCACCACTTAATTCCACATGCCACCACTTAATTCCACATGCCACCCAAGGCACCCACTTAAACCCCTCATGTCCCACTACATGTTTGTCTGGTTAAGTGTTTCTTAATTCATTAAGACTGTAACCTTATAAAGACCATAACACATTAGACTGGCATTTGTGGCAGCTGGATTTGCCGGGAGGGTCCGGGCAATCTTAGACCACAAAAGAGCCTAACCTCGTGTCTTTACAACTGTTACGCATTTAATTTATGCCTAAGACCTCCCACATTAAACTGGCATTTGTGGTAGCTGGATTTGCCGAGCGGGTCCGGGCAGTCTTACACCACATACGAGCCTAACCTCGTGTCTTTACAACTGTTACGTATTTAATTTATGCCTAAGACCTCTCACATTAGACTGGCATTTGTGGCAGCTAGATTTGTCGGGCGGGTCCGGGCAGTCTTACACCACAAAAGAGCCTAACCTCGTGTCTTAGACGATTAATTACACAAAATTAATTATTCCCCATTTTGAATTAATTTCCCTATTCAAATTATCAATCAATTCCAAATTTAACTATAGCCATAATTGACTCAATTATGTCCATCCATTTATGGTATGCAAAATCATACCAATTTTCATCACAAATTTATTTTATGCCATTTAAGGCATTTATGCCAATTCTCAATATTAAATCTTTTAATATTATCCCATTACCCCACGTTGTACGTTTGTTCGTTTAACGTAAAATATACGTTAGACTCGAATAGTCTAACTAATGGAATAAAGAGAAAACATCACAACATACATATAGATAAAACTAGAACTAAACATAAGGGGTGAACTTGCATATGTGAATGAGGTTCTACACCTAAAACTTGCACAGGACAAAGTCACAAACTTGCATAAAACTACATATGTCATAGATCCAAATCTAAAGGTGTGAATTTGTTTAGGCAATAGTCAAAAACTTGCATAAATCAAGTATGTCATAGATCTACATCTAAAGGTGTAAACTTGCATAGGCAATAACCACAAACTTACATAACATGATTCATACTCCAAACACATATATTTACATAAACTTGCATATGTGATTTATGCAACATAACGATGGTGTAAACTTACATCTAAACATATAAACTAGCATGTAAAATTTAGCATATAACTCACACATGTCATAGCCTAACTTTAGATCTAAAATAGATGTCATGAAACATGTAAGGTTATGCATAAAATTTTTCACTAACTTGCATATGATCTATGTCTCAATTAACATCCTAACTTGCATACATACATATGATTTATCATATGAATCAACATAACCAAACTAGCATATGAAACATGATTATACATAAGCCAATCATAGAATTACAACACAGACGATAACATCCCAACTTTACAACATAGATGATAGCATCATAGAATTTACAACATAGATGATAACATCATAGATTTTACAACATAAATGATAACATCACAATTTTACAACATAGAATGATAACATGCGGTCAATAATTCACAACATAACCATATAATCCGCATCATATCTCAATCCAATTAAATTGTTAATTATTTTATTAAAGAAATCAAACTCACAAAAAGAAGGTCTTGCGTTCTGAAATCTGAGTTCTGAAATTGAATTAGCTTTCCTTTGTAGTAGATTCGTTGTTAGAGTTGAATAGATTTGAATTTGATTATCTTTCTTCCTCTCCAATTGGTGGCGGCTATTCTAGGTTGCAAGGTGACGGCATGGAGGTCATGGCTCTAATTTTAATTTGATTTTAGGGTTTGAGTCTACATGTCTTTTCATAGAGTTTAGGATTAGTTTAAGTCGTCCGATCAACCCAGAATTAATCCCAGCCAATCATAGCAGATCAGAAACCCTAATGAGTCAGCACACAGTCATAAACAGGTCACCAAACAAATCTGCCCGGGGGGGCAGGTCGACCCTCAGGTCAACACTATGGTCGACCTGGTCAGGATAGGTCGACCCCCAGGTCGACCCTATGGTCGACCTGGCCCTAGCGGGAAATTTCCCGCCTAGGCCATTCTGACTCTGAAATTTGAATTTTCGAAATCTGTTTTGAATTTTCTGAAACTTCCGATGGCCATAACTTCTTCATACGAAGTCCAATTCATGCAAACTCAGACTCTATCTCAACCAGAATTCCGAGACGAACACAATGGCACAACCCATTTCCCTTAATTCTCACATCTGAGATTAGTTATTCTTTAATTTGTTATTGTAGTGTTAACAGAAATACGGGGTGTTACACTTATCGATAAGACCTACTATTATCGAAAGGATTGGCGAGTGTCAAAAGAGAGATGTGAAGCTTGTCATGTTTATCGAGAAGCTGGAACCAGAGAATAAAGTGTTCAAAGTCGATTGAGAAGGTTGGCTTCGAAAACAAGGGCGACCAGTTGTTCTTGATATCGACGGATTGAGAGATGAGGTTCTGTGGGAATGTCATCACTCAAAGTTGACGATTCATCTCGATGGAAATAAGATGTATCAGGACATGAAGCGAGTTTACTACTGGGAGGGGATGAAGCGAGATATTGGAAAGTTCATTTCCAAGTGCTTGAACTTTCAGTTGGTGAAAGATGAACAGAAGAAGCCGAGTGGTTTGCTTCATCCATTGGAAGTTCCTACGTGGAAGTGGAAGCAAGTATCGATGGATTTTATTGATGGACTACCTAGAACCAGGGCAGGAAATGAAGGGATTTGGGTAATCGTGGATTGCTTGACCAAAATTACAAGGTTCATTTTTGTCAAGTCAAATAGGATGGCATCGAAGTTGGCTAAACTTTATGTGAAATGGATAGTTTGATTCCTTGGTATCCCTAAGAGCATAGTAAGCTCTACTATAAATGTGGGCATATTCAACACTAGTTTTATGTGGCCGTAGATCAAAAAAGCGTTGTCGTGGGCCATTTTTTCAAATAGGCAACATCAGAGGGACATGGCACCCACGGCCGTTACATTAGCTCTCTAAGGCAACGCTTTTGCCCATCTACTGCCACGGAAAGAAAGTGTTGCATTATAGCCGTAATGCAACACTATTTGCACGTAATGCAACAATATTCACCATTGCCTTAAGCATTAGTTAGAGCCTGGCTACCAGGTCATGATAGTGGATCCACATCAGCTTTCCACATCAGCTGCCTACGTGTCACACGACACGTCAGCTCTCTACGTCAGTTGTCTAGGTGTCACATGCCACGTCAGCTGTGGGGTCCACGTGCCATGTAGAATTGATAATATTTTATGTAATGCAACACCACTGTATTATGTAATGCAACACCATTATCTTAAAACACAATACCAGGAAAAAAACAATGCAACAGTAGAAGAAGGCAAATGCTACATTTAAAGAAGGCAAATACAACGCTTTAATTATAAATTTTGCAATACCGGTTTCGTACATAGAAGAAACACATCCAAAACATTCATCATCACATTCAAACCATCCAAAATATTCTATATACCATACCAATTCTTCAAATATACCACAAGTGCCAATACATACGATCAAATACATAATTTAAAAGTATAAGTCAAATATTCTACATACCATAAATTCCAACACATACCACTTGCAATGATCAGGGCATCAACGTTGTCAACTTTTGTTATACTTTTGATTTCTATCAGTGGTGTCCATCCAACAAGCTGATTATATAATAAACATCCAAACTACCCATTGATTCCCAATATAGCCAGCAAACATACTTTCGCTTGCTTCTATGTTCATTTCCGGAAGTTCAGTGAACCTGCAGCCTACATCTTATTCCACAACTCTAATGTTTCTAGTTTGCTTACGAGTGTATATGGCTGTCATGGTTCCTTTCTTTCCTGCTCGGCATGTTCTACCGGATCTGTGTACAAGGCTTTTGGAGTCATTTGGCAGTTCATAATGTATGACCTGAAGAACAATAAAAGAACCAATGTATAGGTCATTGTTCCATAGATTGTCTATCTGAACCATTATATTGCGCTTATATATTGAATTGATGTAACAGATATGCATACAAATGCATATATACTAAAATCATATACATGTGAACACTGACCATAGGTAAATCTATATGAAATCACATACAAAAACGGCACACTTTATATAGGCAAATCTAGACAAAATTATTGCTTAATTGAGACATACGACGATGTTTGTCTAAAACTAACATAGAACATATATAAAAAACAATTTACTAAAGTGGAAACTAATATGGGGAACAAATTCATGTAAAGATTCAGTTTCATGGGAAGCTATTTTGATTTTCCACTTGATAGTTTTAGTAAAAGAAAACTGATAATGTCGAGCTCGCTGAAAGGCAACGCATATCATAATATCTAAAGCGGGATAAGATACAACTCGGACTACAATATGAGTGGCTAGAAAATTGTGCATAAGCAACATAACAAATGAGTGGCTAGAAAATTTGGTAATTGAAATACTATGAAATAACAATGATGGCCCTGATTATGTGCAATGTGTGTAACAGATTACATGTAGCATCTGGAAAATCAGGAGAAAGAAGCAATACCTGCTAATAATTTAGTATAGCCTGATCCATATGTCCAATGCAAGTGTATTAAGTGAAATATCAGCCCATTCAAGCAAGATAAAACATGAGTGAAAATAAACAGTTACCTGTCTTTTTAAGCTGAGGCTAAATTTGCATGAGCTTCAGGCATTCTTGGCCTTATAGAAACAGCTTGAATATAGTCTTGGATTGCCTCATTAGCTCTTCCTATCTCTTTCAATTATTTGCTCTACTAACAAGCCCATCTACTGCAAAAGGATCTATTCTGGGAACCTCATTGTAGCACACTATGCCTTCGGCATGATTTCCCTGTTTGACATAATAAATTACAAGCAAAATTTCTTATACAATAACAGATTTGGATATATTACAGAACATGAAGAAAGATGGGAAAATAAGAAAAAATGATTTTGAAAATGCATAAACTAAAAGTTAACTATAAACTGATTTTTTTTAGTGAAATAGAGGGAAAATATTAGTATCATTTAAGAATGTGGACTAACACAAATATTAGTATCACAAATAAATTCAAAGGTCGTGAGTTGGTGGATAATGGTTGCTCGAGAAGGTTACTTGAGCTATGAAAAGTCGTCGGGTTGGATGACTAGAGATACAAAGGCCGAGAGATTATCATTGTCGTCAGTTCTAATAGGCTCAAAGAAAGGGTACAATGGGGGCACCCAAAAGACTGGAAGGTTGCTGGTCGAGTACCCTAGGTATCGTTGAAAGGCCTAGTTGTCAAGGTTGGACACACATATGTATCGTTGAAGGGCGTTAGGGTTACCATTAGGCCTTGACATATGGCAAGGTTGGTCGTTATATGATTAACGATGGTTTTGATGCAGGATTGGTTGTGATAGCCAGAGTTTGTCATGGATGATTGGTTGCTTTGTTTGAACCATCTCATGTAGATTGTCCAACGTCGAAGAAGAAGTTCCTTGGGTGCTTGTATGATATTGGTTTAGGCCTTTGGGGCTTGTGCTTAAGGGATGTTGAGTTCGATTAGGATGGTTTATGTGAGGTACATATAATATGGATGTTATGAGTGTTAGAGCTATTTGATTCTGTTTGCCATGATTGAATGGTTGAGATGTTTAATGTAAAGGCTATCACTGTCTGATGTAGGGAATGCGAGGTTGAGTTCTTCTATGGTGTTGTGGGTAGATTGGTTTGTTTATTTACCCATTCACATATACTTTATTGATGATGTTAGTTAGTTGTTTTATCACTCACTAAGAATGTTGTCTGCTCAAGGTTTTATGTTTCCCTCTTATTACCTTGGGTTGTTCATCAGGTTGTGGATTGGCAGACTAGGTGTCAGTTGATAGCTTAGTGAGGACGATGTTGCAATTTGGAGGCAAGCAGGGGGCTGGTGTATTTTCTTACTTACTATCTAGTATTTCTATTTCCACTATTTGAGTTGCTCTCTGAGTGTTGTAGTGAGGCTTCATGTACAGACTTTGATATTCCTATGATGTATGGATAACCTCTCAGGATGCTGTGAAAATTTTCAAAAGTTTGTTATATGCTGCTCCACTATTTCTACCTGTTGTATATATTCTATTATATTTTATCCTTGCGCTGTGAGTTTTATGACAGGTTCCGATGGTGTTATCATACCTTGATGATCGTACACAACTGCTTGGCACGCCTTTTAGTGCATTATTCCTCTTGTTTAGTGCAGGGGTTGTGTGTTGTTGTCACAATCAAACCTTGAATCTTTAGGTTCTTCTACCCGCCATATTGTAGGCTCGACCGAGGAATGAACATTGTCATTTATCTATATTTACTTTTCCAACTTCAGATCTTACAAAGGTCGCGTTGGCTATCAGTATGAGAAATTCTCCAAAGCCTTTAATATAAAGATGAGTGTCGATTACAATGCCAGTCATATGAAAATAAGTTTGAGAACCTTAAACATGATTGGAACTCTTGGAACATATTATTGTAGATTGAAGGTAATTTCTTGAATGTGAAGAAGAAAACTGAAGAAGGAAACAATGATAATAGGGCATGATAGTTGGGAATTACAAGATATTTTAAAGTTTGATCACCTCCAAAAACAGGGAGTTAATTGTGATATATAAAGTGTGTATCCGGACTCCTCTCTGCAAGTTCACGGTTTCATAGGCTCCGCCCACTAGTGTTTAGTTTGACACCCACATGTACATAGATTTTCAAATGAATGATACTGTCAAGATCAATGCTTCCTCGAGCTTCCACGCATTTGCATTGTTTTCCTACTGCTTCCGCTCATAGACATCGGTCGAATGGAGCTCTATTGAATGATACAAAGATGACATATGCCTTTGGTAAATGTATGATCATTCGACAAGAGGGTGCCATATTTTCAAAATGAGAAATCACATATACTTTAACTAATTGGGAGGTAGACTATATAACTATCGGTTTAGTAACGAACTAGTCAAAGGAGCTTAAACAACTTGTTATATATCCAATATGGAAAGTTAGGAAAAAGATGTAGGACTATATTTATATTCCTAACTACTATAATATAATAAAAGGTGCCTTTTTAATGTATTTTTTCTAACATGTCATAATTATAAAAAAGAATCATTTAACTATATAATTTAAAAATAATTAATATGAAATATGGCAATTACAGATATTTATAACCAGAAAATTTAAATGCTTATTTCGTAATATAAAAAATTCATTCCTTAATTTAATCAACATTATTTTGTGCCGCTTTCACTTTTAAGAAGAAGCACGATGTTCTCAACGAAGATACTGTAAAAAAAAACTTCATGAACCATGAACGGCTTAATAATAAAATAAAAATAGTATGCTACAATTTCCATCTAGAAAAATACACCGACCCCAAAAATAATGACCACTGTTGAAAGTTTGGTTCTATGCTTGTTAACATAAAATATTATTTTATTAGAATTAAATGAACATTTATATATTTCAAACACAACACTTACTCCTTGTTCTCGCTAAACTGAAATCGACTCTTTTCAAAACACAACCAATATCACACAACTAACCTAAAAGTGTAAAGAATAAAAAATGTTTATGACTGTATTTAACATGATACAAATTTGAATAAATACGTATGTAAAATAAACATGCCTTTTAACCATTTGATTGATCATCTTCTTCCATATCAAAAAATCTTACATTCAATACAACCATTCATCCTCAATTGTATTGTGATTAAATCCTCCATCTAATAACAAGAACAAAACAAAAGGTATAAAGAATAAAATGACATAGTACAATAAAATATTGTTACCAGTTGCAATGGCACACAAATCCGTACTATTTGAGTTGACTAAATACACCACACGTCCAACCTGAATTGCAAAGAAATTCGAATCACTATGGGTTAAGAAGAAAAAAATAGAAGAAGAACAAAAACAACCACACATAATCTCACATCGTAGCGGAATAAAGTATAATATATATAACAGCTTTTGAAATACAAAATTTTAACTGTATATGCATACCATGTTCAAAGTACATCTGCAACGACCCGAATTTTTGGCTCTCAAAAATCAACATTAATACATCCTCTGTATTCATGTATCACAAATCAAGTACCAGAAAGTGTGATAGTGAGGGAAAAAGAAAGGGGATAGAAGAATAGAAGAAAGAAGATACATACAGAATCTTACAATGGAACGAATAATCTGTAATAATAATAGTCCTCTTTACAAAAAGCGGAAAACTTTAAACAAATACATAAATCAGAGTAAATAAGAACAATGAATCAGCCTGAACAGTTATAACAACCTGTTCTTACAATTGCTGATACACACAATAACATACACAGCGGAATAAATAAAAGAATATGAGCATACATCTCAGTACCAACTCCTGTTTTGGAGTTCCAAAGCAATTCAAATCTGATCTGCAAATATACTCGGTCTGACCCATGCGCTATCGCAAAATAACACCCGGATCAAGCTAGGCAACCACGTGAGATAACTCAACAGTAAAGTAACACATATTAAATTACATTCTGAGGCCGTACGCATGTCTGTAATGGTTATCCCCTCAATAACATCCAACTATTCATTAAAAGAAGTACAATTGTGTAATAGATAATGTCTAGGGTGTAGAATATAAGTAAATCCACATAGAAGGAATGGTTACAAACAAAACCACTAAGGCACGCTCGCATATTGGATTTTCCATCAGAGATCTCTCAATATGGATCCGAACTCCATGCACAACGACCAGAGACTACCTCGTAATACTAGGCCTACAATAAAGGACTGCTTTGTATCACAGGCCCTCTGTTTTATGTCATTTTCGATGTCGAGGCTACGTTCGGTATCCTTCGCACGAGTCTTTACCACTAGAACAGAACAAAATTCCTAATTAGGATCACACAACACAATAGATCTTGGAATCAACCATAGATTCCTCAACGGATCTCAGAATCACACAAGGATTCCCATACATCACTAGATCTTGGAATCACACATAAATTCCTTCATAGATCGCAAAATCACTACATGTATTCGGCATCTCAAACAGGTCTCGAATAACCATATAGACTTCACCTTATAACCGCTTCCAAAACATATAACATGTATACTAGTTTTGAAGTGGTTTTCGATAAGTAGAACACTTACCAATCCCGGTCTCCTCAAAACCAGTTGCTAGAGTTAAGGTCAAGTTCTATAGTCGATTAACCGACCACAATTCACACAATAAACGATTGTACATGGAAAACAACCTCGCTTAATTTTCATAACAATTGAATTAAACATCCTAGGCACTATCAAGGTCACGAAGCATGATAATACAGTTGAAGCACGATTAACTCATATAAATGGCTTCTAATCCCTTTCCCATTTAATTAATCTTTCGTTAATTAAAAAATTCTTTTATTAGTAAAAATTCATTTGAACTAATAAAACTCCATTTTTCAAATAAGACCACTTATTAATCAATAACTCATATTCGATTAATATTCCTTCATATACCAGTGTATATATTCAGCTTATACATATAAAACGCATATGTGTATATTCTATGATTTTCTATTCCTCTATAGCCTTACTACTTAAAAATGATTTTTAATATAATTATCCCTTCAGAATAATTATAATCACAATTCAATTCCAAGATTTCCTTTCTAACTTCAATACTTCAAAACGTATTCATATACTTATCCCTCTGGTATAAGTATAACTATAATGCATTTCTAAGATTTCTTAAAATATAATCAAAGAGGTTAAAACCATTGTTTAGTAAAGAACCTCTTCTCTTTAATAAGTTAAACATATTATTCTATATCTTTATCCTGAAAGATATATATACTTGTTTCTATCTTTGAAACCCACGTTACTAAAGATCTAAGTATATTCAAAACCATTAAACATTGTAATTCCAGTTTAACTATATTCCATGGGTTTAAAAACAAGTGTTGCCAAAACACTATTTACAACAAACCCAAAACAAATCCTTTTATATAATTATCTTTAAATGTTCGTTTAAAGATTCAATTATATAAACTTCATCGATATAATCTAACAAGGTTTAAACGAATGTAATTAGGACATTATCACGACAAACCCAAAACCATTTTAATACTCATTCATATCATTAAAATATTTGTTTAAAGATGCAAATATCGATAAACATTCAACAAGGTTAAATACTGTGATATCTAAATCATTGATTATTACAATGTTTTATAATCCAAAATCATTTTCCAAATCTTATAAAATAGGTTTAATTAGTTTCAAAAATATATATAGTATAATAACTTAAAAATAGATTATTAATAATAGGGGTAAAATGATTAAGTTAAAAACAGGTTTCAAATGAAAGAGTTAAAAGGTATATATAGTAAAATAGCTAAAATAGGTTTTAAGTAAAAGAATTTATAAGATTGTTTTATTCCAAAACCATTTCTTTCAATTTCGCAATTCCTGTTCCAATTCGTATAATTTCCCAATTCAGTCCAGTTATGCCAAACACACTAAATTGTGAAAAAAAGACAAACTCAATATATTATATAAAATAATATATTCATCGCATAACAATTTCCACATATAACAACGTTATATAATCAATGGGGTCTATAGTCAGGTATAACGCACAATCAATTCATAATACAACATATGAATATAAATACTATAACAATCATATTGAGGAATCATGTTGGATTCCTCCAACCTGTCTCCCTGCATCACAGCTCATATATCATCACATTTACATGTAATGTCATTCAATGTTAGTTAATTCATATAAGATGAATCATCTACTAACGCAGGTAGTGTCAAAGGATCATCCGTCCACAAACAGGAATTATATATATATATATCAATAACCACTAATAACGCAGTAAATCATCCAAACAGTCAATTGTATATATAAATATGTAAATAACAATCAATACTATTATATGGTACAATGGTATAGCAATAATCGTGAGTTAAACTCACCATCCGTTCTAAACGACGATAACACGTTATTTTATCTAATTTCAAACAGGCATTTGAAATTAGATAAAATCCCAAACTCTCTAAAATGATACCAATCCACTGCCAATGCAAAGTGTTCTTCACTACGATTCCAACGCAACTGACGGTTTGTAAAACGAACGTCGTACGAACTAGATACGATTTTATTATGTTAGAACATGATTTAAAAATAAATAAATTGAACTTAATTAAATATAAAATACCCACCTCCATTCACGTGCTTCTTATTTCTTCTTCCCAAAACAATCTTCTCCTCCCCTGTATCACCACATAGTATAATGGGTGCACCTCCCCCATTGACACGGAGCTCCAGACTTTAATTCATCGAATCGATTTCACCATTGCGTCCCTCGTCTCGAAACATACCTGCACGTCACCACCTCATCACCTCTGGCGAACCATCTCAAATTCTGACCCTTCCATCCAGCAGCGCAAACCCCAAAGTCGCGATTTTCCAAAGAACACCATTCATCACCAAATGACCACTGTTCAGCTCCTTGCATCACCACGAGTTCACATACGCCATTGATTTCGCCTCCTCCCCCCTCAATCAAAAAGCAAATTTCTTGCTTTATAATAACTGTAGCCGAAGTCACGATGTCTTCCTATTGGTCGGAGGCTATTACTTCTCCCCTATGGAATGCCTTCGCTCCCCAAGCTCAACGGCTTGACCTCGACAGCTTCACGTCGCTTATACTGCCAACAAGATTTATCCCTAAGTCACTGTGGAAAACCGAGCTTCAGGATTTTCAGTCGCACATAATATTGTGCACATATATTTGAAGCAATTGAGTTACTGTGTCCACGGTTCGATTATTGTTTGATTTCATGAAGTATTGTGTGATATTTAATTTTTGGAGAAAAATGAAGAAGCCAGCTAAAAGCTTCAGCCGATAGAAGAAGAGAGGCCTTAGGTTATAATAGATAAAGGGGAAATTTATAGAGAATAGGATTTAGATATTTTAGTTAGATATTTTCAATATTATATAAATATAATTTTCATTGATTGTTCTAACGTCGCACGATCACGCATAACAAAGTCGCTTGTCACAAGACTTGGCATTCTGCTACACTACAAAATTACAGACTCGATGAAACTAGTTTCGACGAATTCTGAGACTGTTTGCAAAAACACTATTTTTATGTGTTAATTAAATCGAGTAAATACCAATTGATTTCCAACCACTCCAATTCTTCGATAATAACTTATTAGTATCGTTCACATTCAAATATGAATTTTCGTAAGCTTCAAATAAATTTAATTCCATATTAAATTCTAGATTGGATTCAGTTATGTTAAATAACTCGTATATTCTGAATTCAAATTATTTAACTTCTAATTTTAATAACATTCATATTTAAATAAATTAAATATTATAGTACTAAAATCTGGGTTATTACAACATCACATATACAACACAGCGGAATAAACTATATATATAGCATTAAAGCCTCCTGCTCCAAGCTCCTCCAAGTATATCTGTAAACACCTGAACTGCTTGACTGCGCGAACAAATTTGGGCACCCAAGAGTTTAGGGTAAAACAAAACAAAATAAACTCTGGGTTAGTCTTGGAACTGGTGTGAGTAAACTCCAACCACTTGGTTTAACTTTTAAAAATCCTATTTTAAAAGAAAGGATAATCACAAGACCGATCCACACATAAACACGTATGATTTTTACCTTATGATAACCCATTAAGTTCTTTAAAATCAATACTATTCTGATATTATAATAGTGCCTAAATCAAGTAAATAGCAATCTAGCAGAACACTTGAATCTCATGCTCCACATAAATTGTAACGGCCTGCCTTTTTGACCGCTCCAGGTTGGTAATTAAACCAACTCAAAACGTTAACGACATCTCGTTATTTAGCTTACCGGGTTTAAATAGAATATACACACAGAATCATACAACAGAAGACAATAGTATAACTCACAGCGGAATTTATTTAAACAAAAATATCAGAGTTTTACAACATTTTTATTTTACAGCGGAAGATTTAAAAATACAATATATGTACATAATTTTTTAATATAGTTAATAAAACGAAAAACAAACCAAGCAAGCGCGGCTTCACATGCTTCAAGCTTCGATAGTAGACATCTCAAAAATCTGCAACACTCGTATCTGACCTGAGCGTTCCATGCAAAAACTTAAAATACTCGAGTCAAGATTAATTATTGTTCAATTAAATTTATTCAAATGCAATACTCAAATATAATAGTTAAATCTGAATAGGAACAAGTCAGCATGCATTATGGATACATTTAAATGTGCAGCAAGTAAAATCTAAATGCATTAACTAGTAGGTGCAACTCAGAAAATAATTCAATTTTTATGATTCACATTGCAACACGTAGAGTCCTATTTAGGTTTATCAATAAACTTGGAAACAATGGATATGCTTGTGTACCCATGCATGTATATATATTCGCCTGTCAATATATGTAATATTGGCCATGCATGATTTTCTGGTAACAATACAAACGTAGCACCAACATGCAAAGTAGCATGATTATTAACAGCAACTAGGTGATGGTTACAGATTTTTAAATGAACAGTGTAGTAAATGCACCTTCAACCTATGCGTGGAAATAAGTATGAACTAATAGGACACTTAAACAATGGCAGCTCGAAACAAGTATAAACTATCAAGAAATACCAACATAATATCAATGCAAGATGTACAAGTAGCCAACGTTTATGCAAAATAAGGGCAGCAAAGTACAGTTCATATTTAAATTCATATGTAACATAGTTGATAGAATATATATGTATGCATAAGCTACTGGTCAAAATAAAACAAGGTAAACAACGTACAACATGATTTTCTTACTGATTGCTACACTATCACAAACATAGTGATGAATGGCAGTTTGGCAGCATGACACATATAAAAGGATGAACAGGTTAAACTAACTCAAGGGCACAACTCAGGGACTGTCATGGTACACACATAGTCATGGAAAATATATGTATGGCCAACAAGCACAATGGCCATTAATCAACACATTAGCAGGCCCCAAATGTGGGAAATTGTCATAATAACATAATCCAACTCAAAACATATAACAGTGAAGAAAATTCGAGTGCAACCATAGTATTTATGCAGAAGCCAAATCCAAACATGACTATTATATTCCAATAACCCAATTTAATAAATAAACTCGAATCAAAGAGTAACCGTGGGTGAAATCTCACCTATGATACGATGACATGGACGATGGAGCTAAAGGCTCGCGCTCGGATGGTGCGAACTCCAATGGTGTAGACAACGACAAACAATGGTTCTAGCCAGGCGCAGGTTGGGGTGCTTCGGTCAGAGGCAGAGACAGGTTGACATTTCAGATCCAGGTGTGATGGTGCAGGCCATTGGGTTCGTCTTCGATTAGGCTGAGGAGGGTTCGAAGAAGATTAGTGTGACTCGGACCTGATGGAATAGGCGTGGTGGAGCAACTTTCAGAGGATTAACTATTGCTGACGCACTCACTCGGCGAAGAACGGGTCGGAGCTTTGCGCAGTGTAAAGAGGTGGGTCATTAAGCGGGTTTCGGGTTCAACGGGAGGAGATCCCAAAGTTGTGCAGTGGTCATGACTCCTTGGTGGCGCGCACAGGTGAATGGACTGGGCTGGCCTTGGTTGGAGTCGCCACCGAAGCAGAGCTACTCGAAGACGAAAAGAGTTTCTAGGGCACCGACGAGGAGGCGCGCACGGTAGGCAACGAGATGATTTGAGGGAGGGAGTAGCACTTTCGATTTAGGGAAATCATAGAGGGATCGGCCATAAGAATGAAAAGGGGGAATTTTGATTTTTGGGGAAAGACTACATTTTTGGGGAAGAATGATAGAACTAAAGAAAAGGGGTTACGATGGCAAGCATATAAAAGGAAAGTCACAGTGAAAAATCACAATGAACGAGGACGTGGCGATTTTTAAAGAACACGTGGTGGAGTTTTACAGATAAAAGAAGACAGGTGTTCAATTTTTCACCAAACCATGAATAAGTGGCAAAATTTTAATAAAACAATTATTTTTAAAAAGGTACATACTATTTGAATATTCCAAATATGTATACCATTTATACACACAACGCTAATGTATTTGAACATTCTTCAAACAAAATACTAAATAAATTTTTAATAACAAATTTTAATCTAAATAAATTTTTTTTCATTCAATTGTAATTCTCAAGTAAAAAGGAAGAATCAAATTTAAATTTTATCAAACGATAAATTCAATTATTTTAAAATATTATAATCATTTAAATTAACATAATATTTAAATCAATATAAAATTAAAATTTTCACTTAACAATAAATTTTAAAATGAAATTAAATAGACTAGATTTCGAATTCGGTATTAATATCAAGTAGAAACATCAATTTTCAATACTGAAATCATTTAAATTTCAAGTGCCGGAAATCTTAGTTCATTACAATCTCCCCCCTAAAACTTTTTGTCCTCGGAAAGGAGATATTGTAATAATACATATATCTAAAACAATATATTTACCGATACCATACTAGATGTTAAGACAAAAATAAACAAAAAAATTAAAACTTGAAAATCAAAGCATGGAATAATTTCTCCGACTTAACATCCCACTTTATTTTCAATCACTTGATATACTACATTTTCGATTTATACTCGCTTTGGGATTTTTTTAAAAACCGAAATCATTTCGAAATTTCAAATATTTCATAATAAACGACATAAAACATTTATGTCCCAAGTCGAGAGGTTTCTCCCAGTGATAAGGCCACTAGGCACGACCTACGCTCGCATCAATATAAGTAAATGATGTCTCACCGGACCCCAAAGCAGACCGTCATCAAGGGTTCATAAGCTAAGTATCTCCCGGCTAACATCCAGACATGGACACCGAATACAGAGCGCAAAGTATATATCTCGGTTTTCATCCAGACTCGGACACCGTATACAAATCACAAGGTATATATCCCGGTTTTCATCCAAACTCAGACACCGTATATATCTTTTCCCTATAATACACATCCTTTCTTCAGTCACGGGTTACTTGAATCTTAGTACAACCCACTTTATTTCATATCCCGAAGTCTATAAATCATTTCGAAATAGTATCCAAATCCTATATTATTTTGTTTTCAAACATTTCAAAATCTCGGGATTCAAGTCGTTGAATTTTCTATGTTTATAAACCACTCCATAAACCATTTAAATTTTTAAGTCATATCGAGTTTCCATAATTTTCAAATTATTATTACAACTTACCCTTAGATTGATCGATGTAGGGAAAAAGGTTCAAGAATAAAAACTGGACAGTTAAAAATTCAGGCACGAATATATCGAATGATAAGCAAAAGGTGACAGCAGGTCAAGGGAAAACTAAACGCATCAACAAACAAAGGGACAATATTATATTATTATTTTTTAAATATTCGTTTCTACTTAAATTATACTCAGATTACTCCTTATTAGAACAAAATAAGTTATAGAATTTTAGGACATGAAATTTTTCTAAGGCTCGGATTTGTGGAAAATTTCGGCAGCACCTCCCCTGCACAGTTCGACCAGGAAAATTTCCCGTACACAAAACAACATAAACACAAAAAAAATATCTCTTCTATACGATGAGGCATCCCTAATCAGAGGAAAACAACACAAAAACCCAAATACAGTATTAAATCCGAGATGTGTATCTTATATTAGCATTTATAAGCATGATTGCTTAATTTTTAACATGTAGCACAAAAGCGAGCTCTCATGCGAAGCGCACGCCATGACTTCCTACTAAAACACTTAACAAATAATGAGAATCATATATATAACAAAACTTAATATACATTGCATGAACAAGCATGGTATGTAAATTTCGGTATACATGAAACAAGATTTATTTACAAAAGCAAATGTTTCCATTTAAATACAAACTCATTTCAATTTTTTAAACGTCCAATTTATCGTCATTCATTCCAATTTCACCCATTTTACTATTTCTAACATTATCATTATATACATTTGTCATTCATATTGAATTTGTTTACATCAATAGATTGTCATACAAGTCATTTACTTCTCGGTTTATTAAATTCACTTACCATTGATTTACATCAAACACATATTCTCGTTTTCCATTTAATCATCAAAACTTCATTATTATTGATGTGAATTTCTTTTACATTATATTAATTTCATTCATTCACTTATATTTAGTTGACTTATATTCAATTATTTTTCATATTCGCTTCCAATTAAATTTTTTTCCAGTCCAATTTCTCGTTGTTTTACACAATTCATAATCTTATCAACAGGTTAAATTTTTATTCATTACATTTTGATCCATTTTCATTTCACTTACAGAGTTATCATTCTTCATTTTATCAGCCGCTTAATGGACTTACATTCATCGAATTCAAATCTTCTTGCATTAAATTATTACATTCATTTACAAAATAAATTCAGTTTATTTTCATTTGGGTTGATCTCATTCAATTTCATTTATATTGGTTTCAATTCATAATTCATATTTCGATTAGAATGTTGAATTCGTTAATGAATCGCCTCTTTTTATGTTCTTTCATTCATATAACTTTTACAACACTCATTTAATATTAAATTTATTAAGTCTTCCCGAATTTTTATTAAATATCAAACTCTTTTGTTTATAAAACTGTTATAAAATTTTAATTTACACAACTTAAATTTAAACTCAAAATTTTCATGTTGGAAATTTAGAAAAAGGTATTTTATTATATTTCAAAGTTGTTTAATTGTAAAACCTCTAAAACCTCTTTCTTAGTTTATTTGGTTGGGTTATGAATTTTACTTTCAGTTTATTGATTTGTTATTTAAAGTATGAAAATGTTTGATAACTCAAAGTTTAACAAGTTTATCTTTATTCTTATAGAAATTTAGGTATACGTGGTACTGACACATGACTAAAAATCTCCAAGTACTAAATATATACTTGTTTCAAATTGCAGTGAAAATACTAAAAAGATCCTTTTAAAAAAAGAATAGATATGGAAATTACTTCACTTCCCTTATGGATCGCAGACATACGACGGTTACACTACTATTCCAGTAGAATCGCTTGTGCCCGTGGGTATCACACCTCTTGAATTTTTCCATGGTTGTTTTTCATAGATTGCAATTACATGGAGGTTACGCTACTATCTCAGTAGACTCGCTTGTACTGAAGGCATCGCGCCCCATCGAATTTCACTATGGCGTCTAGATCGCAGTTACGCGGTGGTTGCTCCACTATCCCAGTGGAATCGCTTGTAACTGTAGGCATCACGCCCCTCGAATTACGCTAGAAAATCACTCATAATATATAATACATGTCCCCATCGCATGGGGACCGATTTCGATGGAGGTTCCAAACATTTGAACTCCAACACAAATGCAGTTTTCAATGGACCTGAAGGCCCAGACATTATCTACCTAGTAGGCACATATTAGAAGGTACTTCCTCATATCTTCGATTTTAAAAACATAAGATACTATATACATATAGTACTTCATTTCATCTCGCATATATCACACTTACATAAATGCAAATTTACATATAAAAAATTATCATATCCAAAACATTTTTTTCAAACATATCATTCTTATATGAATTCTGTTATATAAGATTTCATTCAAATCAATTACCTTCCAAATCAATAGTTTCCGAATCTCATGCTTATATAATTCGTATATAAGTTTCAAATTTCATATCCAAAAATTCATATATTTATAATCTTCAAATTTTCCATTTCAAGTTCAAATTAAATTGGTTTCAAACTATTCGAGTATTCAATATCATTTAAAAAAATAATCCACATACAGCTTGGATTTTTTTACATACGATTATTAATATTCAATCGAGTTTTACATTCAATCATTTTGGATCTTAAGTTGTTCGAATTGGATATATACATTTATCAAAATAACTAAATTTCATACAATAATCTTGGAAAAATAATAGCTTAATGAAAAATTAGCTTAAATAAATAAATAGATTTTGAAAATGGGTTTGAAATAAATAAAAATGCTTTGTAAAATAACCATCTTGATATACAAAAGATTTAAATGAATAGATAGCTTTGGAAAAATGAGTTAAATGATTATATAAGTCTTGTAAATGGTTTGAAATAAATGAATAGATTTTGGAAAAATAAGTTTGAAAATTTTGGTTGAAAACAAAGATAATTAGGCTTATAACAAAATAATGTAAATAATATAAATAGATCTAATAGCATAATTTCAAATAAAATAGTTTTATAATGA
This sequence comes from Allium sativum, assembly GCA_030737875.1. Classification (NCBI taxonomy): domain Eukaryota; kingdom Viridiplantae; phylum Streptophyta; class Magnoliopsida; order Asparagales; family Amaryllidaceae; genus Allium; species Allium sativum. The sequence goes on along the minus strand of CM060909.1, from coordinate 153,697,977 downwards.
ATACTACTTTCAAAAATAATCTAACCCAAATCAATCATCCAAAATTCAAAATCATTATTATTGTCGGATCGCATTCAAGATTAAACTCAATTTAAATTCAAATTCAGTTCATTTACATTTCTAGTCGGGCCCAAGGTTCAAAATTAGTTCACTACTTGAGTTTCCATATGCATTTTCAATTTCAATTAAGTTTGAATCTTAAATCTCAATTTCAATCATATTCCAAATTGAATCAATTATTCAAATTCACATTCATATTCAATTCCTTTTAAGCTTACGAAGATATAACTAAAAAATGACTTCACTTGAAATAATCAAATATATTCAACAAGTCGAAAAATGGAACATCTACTCGGTTCATTGGAAATTTAAATTCGGTATTTTTCTTTGAGATATTTATTCGAGATAATCATTTTATTATCCTAATAATACAATAGGATTATATTATTCAACTCATACTCGAGAATCAATTCCGAACTCTCTTTTTTAATCCTCCCAAATATATACATATTATATTCAAAATATTTCAGAATCAAGTACTCGTATTATCAAAATAAACTAGTAGCAATGCTACTATAATGGTCTCCCCCACTCTGAAACTTGGTAATAAATCTTGACAACAACAAAAATTATCATTGAGACCATTTATTTAGTGACAAAGTGGGTTCTCCATTCAATATTTTTTGTGAAATTATTTTGAAAATCACTCAACATATTTTTTATTTGAAAATAGTTATACGAACTAGTACATTAAGCCACTTGCCATCTTTTTATTTCCAAAATATTTGAAATCAATTTTCAAAATTTTCGGAATCGAATTCTCCAGTTGTAGTCAAACAATTATTTTAGTCATAACCAAGTCAATATATCAATCGATATGCATTTCATATTTCCTCACTGGTTTAGCACCTTCAATTTATTTATTAGTTGTCGTTCGTTATATATATATATATATATATATATATATATATATATATATATATATATATATATAAGTATACAATAATTGAAGACAGAAACCGTTTTTTTTTTTACAAATTCCTAATTTCAAAAAAAATCAAATTAAACCCCGAGGGCTGAAGAACCCTATTGAATAGAAGCAATAAAAGATACGGATTCACAGAGTGGGGACTTCAAAACAATTTTCAATTCCAAATTAAATTATGTTCAAAATAATTTATTCTTCTCGTTTCAAGTTAAATATCGAATTTATTAATGGTATATACCTGTATTACCAAGCAATTTACAAATATATCAATATTTACTGTTTAGATTCCATTCAAATTCCCAGAGTAGTATTTATTCATTATTCGGATTAATTTCAAACTATTACATATTATAGTTTTTAAAATTTCCAAATACCTTATTCAATTTCAAATCACTTACATTTTAAACATCAGTTTTTATCTCCACACCTTATATTCCCAAATTAATTTATATTCCCCCAAATACTTTTTATTTTTGTTTCAAAAAACTTTATGTTTCAAATTACTTCTGGTTTCCAACTTCTTTTATACATCACTACGCTTCCGCTATAATACTCTGATAAAATTAGTTCAAGGTAATTTATATCCAAAAGTACTTTATATAACCAAATTACTTTATTTCTTAAAATCAAATTCAAAATTCTTTATTTCATTTCAAAATATTTTTTTTTCAAATTAATTTATATTCAAAGTACTTTAAAAATTAAAATGCCTTATTCTTCAAAATAATTTATATTTTCAAAATACTTTATTTTTCAAAATACTTTATTTTTCAAAATACACTCTATCTGCAATAATTCTAGTGATAAATTTACTCATTCTAGGGTATTGCTACCCTATCTCTAATGAGCTTTTTAAACCCGATAAGCGATGCTTTGGTCAAACCAAAGCTTCGATAGCACATTGTAATGGCCTGCCTTTTTGACTGATCCGAGTCTGTAATTAAACCAACTCAGAACGTTTAAAACGATAGCTCGTTATGTAGCTTACCGGGTTTAAATAGAATATACACACAGAATCACATAACAGAAGACAATAGTACAACACACAACGGAATTTATTTTTACAAAAATATTGGATTTTTACATATTTACTTAATATTTAAATCAATATAAATTTTCACTTAACAATAAATTTTAAAATGAAATTAAATAGACTAGATTTTGAATTTTGAATTAATATCAAGTTGAAACATCAATTTTCAATATTGAAATCGTTTAACTTTTAATTTCAAGTGTCGAAAATCTTGGTTCATTATATACATATTATACAATCAAAACTGCGGGCGCTTATTGGAGGATGGATTCCAACTTGGCAAGGTATGGGACCATCTTCCGACAGTGTATCTCTAGAGAGGAATACACCGGGTTCAATAAGAACATCTTTCAAACCAGGCTAAACATAACCGTCCACTCAATTCGCTTGAGTGTTCCGAATGTATTATCACCAACAGTTGGGATCAACAACCGTTACCCAAAAGGGGCGACATCGAAAGAGTAAAGAAGCAAATGATTGTAACAACCCAGAAAATCCGAACCAATTTAAAAATTTTATTTTGCAATTATAATGAATTTTGAATATTTAAAATGAATTATTTTGAATAATAATGACGAGAAATTTATTTTAAAAAGAATTAGAACGTATATATTTATTTGAATCGACGTTAGGATATAAATATTTATTTTTATTATAAAAGGAATTGAAAATGGCGTGGTAGTTCGAAAATTCAATTTCAAAATTCAAATGAATGTACAGGATTTAAAATAAACCACATTTTGGCGAAACCAAAATTATTAGAATCTATTTGAAAATATCTTTCCAATGAATCCGAAAAATTGAAATTTCATAGCGGGAAGAAAAAGTTATGCCCGGTTGAAAATTCAGAATAGTCGCTATGGAATTTTGGCCCTTAAAAATGGAAATTTTGCAAACGGTCTCTGTTTTCGACGAAACCACTTTTGTTGGATCCGGGATGTCAAGTTATTACTAGATTCTAAAATTCTTAATTTTTGGGGTTAATATGTGAGTGTGGCGAAGGAAAAATGTGTTTTAACAGTTTCAATCAATTTGGATCGACCTTAAAATGGCCATTTTTCAAACGATCTTCAAATTTGACGAAATTAGTTTTGTTAGGACTGTATCGTTAATACGTAGCTAGAAATAATTTTTTAGGAATTTTCAGAGTTAGTATGTGGCCCTGGTAAATTAAAAATGTATGTTCAAATTCAATATATAATGATTTATATTTTAAATTTAGCGAAAACTGATCGAAACGATGGAATTGGCCTACGGGACATATCCTATTGTGTTCGGAATGGGGGTATTATGCTAGGGGCGACAGTTGGTGGGTTCGATTTGGGATTCGAATGAAAAAGTTACTTTTTGAAAATTAAATATAATAAAATATATATTATAGATGGGGTCAACCCCCTTTCCCTCCCCTTCACTTATCTCCACGTCATTTTTAGAGAAATAAAGAAAAAAAGGAAAAACCCAAAATAAAAACTGATTCAGCCCTAGTCGCCTCCCTCGATCTCGTTTCCGCCGCGCTAGCCCACACCCACCGTGCCGCAACCCCCCCCCCCCCCCTCGAGCTCCGCCACCGATCCCTATAACCCCCTCTTGCTCCTCCTTCTCCTGTTGAACCCCAACGCACCCAAACACCCTTACCCAAACCGCCAACGTCGACGCCTCACACCGTCGCCCGACCCCTAACGCGCCCCCTGGCCTCCACCGACGGCTCCTCCCTCTCGCCCCCCTTCTGAAAAACCAATGCAGTAAGTTTTTTTTACTTTTTTTTATTAAAGAATTGTTTTGTTTTTAATTTCGATTTTTTTTATACATAGAAATGAAGAGCATTGTTTGAAATTTGAAAAATATATAAAGGTTTGATTTTTAAAAATATATAAAGGATTGATTTTTTTTTTTAAATATATAAGATTAAAAATATAAAGATGTGATTTTTAGAATATAAAGGTTTGATTTTTAAGTAGAAAAAGAATTTTTATAAAGTGAAAGATCAAATTTTTATAAAGTGAAAGATCGAATTTTTAATAACGAAAAAGATTTGATTTTTAATACAGAAAAGAAATGATTTTTATATATTAGAAAAGAGATGATTTATATATATTAGAAAAGAGATGATTTTTATACAAGTAGCGTTGAAATCAAAATATGATTTTTAACTTATAAATCGTATGAAGCAGATTGCGTTGGAATTATGTTGAAGAACACAATGCGATGGAAATGAACCAAATCCAAACAATTTAGAAATTTAGAAATATAGAATGGCGAAGTGGAAACCAAAGGTGAGAATTTCTAACTTTTAAATTATTTTCTAGTTAAATTATATACTAGGATGCAGACGGTGCTTAGCAGCACCCGACACTCGTCGTCCACAGACCATGGATGACTTGTTTGTTTGATTAATGTGTTGTGAAAATTGATGGTGTGATGTGGAATGGAATAAAACATTTTATAGTTAAAAATATAATTTTTAACGTGTATATAAATAAAATAAATATTTATAAACAAATCAGATGATTTGTTTATGTACACACATTTGACTGATATTGATTCGGACGATAAATTTTACATATCACCCAACTGCACAAATAAAATTCATTATTTGTTGATTGAAACCCCCACACGGGGATTGGGATGATATTGGACATACACTAATCCCAACAATTAGTTGTATGTCGATCGGTCGATTGACAGGCTGTGTAAGCGTCGAATATTTATATTTGATGCTTATGCAGTGTAGAATGCATTTTGGATGATGGTTGACTGTGTTTGATTGTTGTTATGTACATGTGTGTATGAAATCCATATAAATCAAATTATATGGTAATTGACTGTGTCTGATTCCAGTTCAGAAAAATAAATATTTTAAAATAACGATATTTTAAAATAATGAATATTTTAAAATAATATTCAGTAAAAGATCAAAATATAATTTTGATGTCCGATTTGGGAAGGACACGAAAATATTTAAATATATATAGCCATGTTGATTAGATTGACACCATTTTGACGTGAACGATATTTATATCGATTTTATTCATTTTTATAATGAATATCGAAAAGGAATTGATTTCAAAATATAATGCTTTGAAAATACTATTACTTACATATCCATGATATGGAATATTCAATTTTGATTTGAAATTGAATATGAAGTTGAAATCGTTTTGAAAACGAATTTAAAACAATTTATAAAATACGTTTTAAAAGGAAATCGATGAAATATATATAATATTATATATATATATATACAATGGCCTGAATAGAATGCACCGCACTGCGGCAGTTCACGAATTTCGACCATTGACTTCAAACGGACATTACGGGAGATCCGACTGTCGGATTCTCCTAAAACGGGAATCGTTGGGTTCGTATCGAAAAGAGCTTTCTAACGAAAACAAGAAATTAGAAATCTAATGGTTGGATTTGGAATTATGTACAAATCAAATTTGGAAAAGGTCGCTGTAAGTGCAGTTCGATGGCCGTTTATGGAAATCGACTGTACGGGCCTTGAAAAAATTATTAAAAATATCAATAATTAGTGTAAAACCATAAGAAATGATTTGGAAAGAATTAGGATGAAAAATTCCAAATTTGAAAAGATAAAAATAGATTTTTATCAAAATGAACTAGTTTTGAACTAGAATTATATTCCAATATTTTTAAATAAATAAATTGGATTTGAAATGGTTTTAAAAATAACCGGAATTTCCAATATACGAATTGGAATGGATTTGAATCGAAATTATCTTCAGAATATTTCGATATTGGATTTCGTGATTATACGGATATTGTGGAGGAATTTGGAAGATATACATATCGTTATTCCAATACCATATTTGTTGGTTTCGGAATTTGATATTGAATATAAGCCGATATATTTTCTATTCAGAGCCTTGTATTTAATATCAAATTGGATTTTGGGTTCATCGTGAATGGTATCTTTAATAATACTGTTCTTGAACCGAATGGAGTTAAGAAAATTAGAAACTGACTGGAGATTAGTTAAGTTGAATGGTTTCCTAGGTATTGATCTGATGTTGGTTTCGGTCTTCGGGGTTAATACTTAGAGGATTGTTCTCTTACTAATTTACGGTTACAGGCTAATGTGAATTGGGTTTATTGTGAACAGTGTTTTTAACGACATTCGCTCTTTAACCCGATTTACAGTGAAATGTGATTTGGGATTTGTAAATCTTTTTATTTAGATTTAACGGGAATTTTCCAAGGTAACGTTTTCCAATTTAATATATTAAATTGGAATTGAATGGAATTCGATTTGATAATAATTGAAGTGAACTTCTGTGGAGGAAGACTATTAATACATATGGAATTTAAAAGGCGTTGCCGTTATTCCATTTATATTATTGGTCGGATATGGAAATTGATATCGATTATATATTGATTTGTTTTATCGTGAAGATTCCATAATTAATGGAATGTGATTTGGGTTGTCGTGAATAGTATCTTTAATAATACTATTCTTAGACCCAACGGAGTTAAGAAATTCAGAAACTAACTGGAGATTAGTTAAGTTGAATGGCTTCCTGGGTATTGATCTGATGTTGGTTTTGGCCTTCGGGGTTAATACTTAGGGAATTGTTCACTTGCTAATTTACAGTTAAAGGTTGATGGAATGGAATGTGATTTTGGGTTTATCGTGAACAGTGTTTTAAATGACATTGGTTCTTTAACCCTGTTAAAGACAGGATATGGTTTCCCTAGTTAAACAATCGTCAATATTGATTTTTGGGAAGATTAAAACCAAGTGAAGTTTTAATGCATCTTTAATTAGATTGAAATGATATCCAAAGGAAGATTAAAGAATAAATTTAAAGAATTTATCTTTGATAAAATTAATGGGAACCTTTCCCAAAGTATCTGAATATTTGGATAAAGAAATATTGTGGATTGGAATGAGGCATATGTGGTGTTTTTATAGCACTTGTTTATTATATACGCAAATTTTTCAGAAAGACCGGGTTTATCCCATTCTAAATAACAGATTCGACGATATGTCGAGGATGAAGACGGTGTTCGAAGACCGGAGGTCTTCACATCGTTTGGATGATTATAGATGTCTTAATTGGGCTGTACACCCAAGACGAGGTAATAAGTTGTGACAGCCCGCCTCGTACCAGCCTGCATTTCCTCCAAAAGTGCGCTGTACACATGCCCGACTAGCACAAGACGGTCGTCAGAAGAAAGGAAAGAAGGGAACGAACTAATCAAAGAACCTGTAGAATGTCTCACAGCGCATGGAATAAAATATAATAATAACATACTTGGCATAAAACAGGCGAGACAGTGCATAAGCTGATAACTAAAACCAACACCAATCTCAAAGCAGCGGAAATCCAAATACAGCTTATTACAATTTCCCAAATTTACTGTCTCTAAACAAAAGAAAACTGAGGTAGAAGATACACCAACAATGCCCAAGCAGTGATCTTCAACAATACGGGGAGAATACTATATATGTATATTACGTGGAAGCCTCCTGCTCGTCTCCGGATCATCTACCCGTGCATCACCAGCTAACCTGTCTCTAGTCTGCTCGTGTGAGCACCCAGAGTAATAAGAAGAGACATAAAACTCTGGGTCAGACATAAAGCCTGGTATGAGCGATAAGCATCTAAACAGAATAACAACAGGTATACTAAACCATACCTGAACCTGGACCTGCAACCAAAGAGTTAGTACCACATACCGTACAATACCCCAAGGTGCCATAATAAATAGTGTAAGAATACGGGGGTGGGGTGTGCATGTCACAATGATAGCAAACAAATCATCCATAGCAACCATCCTCACATCTCTCACTCAGTGCATAAAGCGTACGACATCTACCACTTTGGAACACTAGACAAACTGAGGTAACGACGAATCCCGACTTGTAGAAACCCTGCTGTGACCAAGCCAAACACTTGGAGTCATGACCAAACATTTCAATGACCCACTTCATTGGTCGTAGCCCTTGGTTCTACCTATGCCATAATGGCCCTGGATCCGCCTTCGCACCTCCTACCATAATGGTCCAAAGCTATAGACGTCGATAGCTCCTTAACACTCGTCCCGCAGCAGAGCCCAACCATGAAGCGAACTCGTTGATTCCCTTCTGAATCTTGAGCTCTAACTTCTCATTTGGACTTCCTTTGCATCTCGGGTTTGGTCGAATTGGAGTGGGTCTTCAGAAGAGTTGTCGCGCATTAACAGTCCTAGAGTTCTGTTCGGTTCGGTAGTCATCACCATCATCGGGTCGGGTCGGTAGTCCACTTCGGGTCGGGTCGGTGTCTCCCTCCGGGTCGGGTCGGTTCAGTGATTCTCCCCCTTCAGATATCGGTTCGGTTCGGGTGCCTCTGCTTGAGTTCGGTTCGGAGGTAGTTCATCCGATCCGATTCTTCCTGTTTGACTTGTTTGCCTGCTCCGATCCGTCCTGTTCTCTTCCTCCGATCCGGTCTGCTCCCCTTACTCCGATCCAATCTGCTCCATCGCTCCGATCCGATCTTCTGTCCAACTCCAACTCTAAGCAATGGCCTTCCTTCCTGCCAAACTTCTTCCAGTGGCAAGTCCCCATCCAGTTCGGATTCCCTTGGTCAGTTCCCTAGTCCGATCCGACCCCTTTCTCCGATCCGAACCGGTTCGGAACCTGCACACTTCTGCAACTTTTCAGCGAGCTTTCTACGCCATTCGACGACGTTTTCGAGCAATTTAACTATTCTAATCAATCATGAAACATACCATAGAGTCATAGCAACATATAATAGCAACCACAAACAGCAAACAACAATTCAAATGAACCAAAATGGATCAAAAGTGGCTAAAACCTCACATTTGCCTATAATCCCTCTTAATCATGTTTAAGCATACGATTAGCAAAACACATCGGAATTAACCCAAATTTCTAACAGAGCCTTAAAACATTATTTTAAAATTTTAAGAATTTTTCCAGAATTTATTTACGTATAAATTCGCTAATCTTCACTAATTACCCCTAATTAACTGTAATTAGTGTCAAAATGATGCTATCACTCACCTTGGCCACAAACAAAATTCTCAGAACTGAAACTCCTCTGATTTGGGCGAATACTGATGTCCAACAGCAGCTCCAACCTTGCTTTGGTGCTTTTTCTTCTTAATTTGATGTTTGCTAAGCCTAATCCTCAATTAGAAAGTGATTTTTGGGTGTTTTAGGGAGATTTAGAGAGTGGAGGCCATGGCTATGTCAAGAGAAATGAAAGTGGCGGCTGGGAAATGTCTAAAGAAATGTTTTCTAACCCTAATCAGCACCTATATCCCCCTAAACCCGAAATTCCCCTTGGGCCAAGCTGCTAACCACCCGGTTAAGCCCAATTAAGCTGTTTTCCACCGTCTGAAACTTGTTTCAGCCATATCTCCCAAACGGTAAGTCCGTTTGGCTAATGTGACCACTCTACGGAAAGAGAAACCATCATCTGAAGCCAATGGAAGTGGTTTCAGGTTGAAATTCCTTTCCAGTCAAAAGTTATGGCCAAAACAGTAATAACTAGGGGTAAAATGGTCATTTAAAAATCGGGAAAAATCATGAACATGGGAAATGACCCCAATAGTCGTCCCCCAAAGTTACATGACCATACGACTTCGTATGTGAAAGAAATAAATATTCTACGATCCTATGATGCGTAGACTACGGGTCGTTACACTCTCCCCCCCTTAAGAAATTTCGCCCCCGAAATTCCTTAACCCAAAACATACAAGGGGTCCCGCATGCCTAACAACCACATATAACAATCAAATATGCAAAGCAAGCAAACAAGCCTATCCTAGCATGCGGAAAAACTAAATCGAAGTCAAAATCTTACCAGACAAAGAGTTCTGGATACTTCTTCCTTATGTCCTCCTCTGTTTCCCAAGTACAATCACTCTCGTCCTCGCTCCACTGTACCTTGACTAGCTTCACCGCCTTCCTTCGAAGTTGCTTCATGTCGTACTCGACAATACGGGCCGGCTTGCGGTTCCCAACCGCCTCGGGTTCTACTTCGAAGTCCTCTAACTGATCAGGCGAAATAGTCATATCTGAGTCGTGAACGAACTTCCTTAGTTGGGAAACATGAAATACGTTATGAACTCCCGCCATCTTCTCTGATAAGTCAATTCTATATGCTAAATTCCCGACTAGTTCAAGAACAGGGAATGGGCCAACAAATCTTGGTGCCAACTTGCCTTTCCTGCCAAATCGTATTAAGCTCTTCAACGGAGAAATCTTGACAAACACCAAGTCGCCAACGGAGAATTTTGGGTCTCTTCGCCTCTTATCAGCATAACTCTTCTGTCTATCTTGGGCTGCCTTCATTCGTTGCTGAATGATCTTGATCTTATCTGAAGTTTCCCTCACCACATCTGGTCCAAGCATAAACTTCTCGCCAGTCTCTATCCAACATGATGGTGAGTTACACGATCTTCCGTACAAAGCTTCAAACGGAGCCATGCCGATACTGGATTGGTAGCTATTATTATATGCAAACTCTACTAGATGCAAATGGTCATCCCATGATCCACCAAAATCCAATATACATGCTCTCAAGAGATCTTCCAAAATACGATTCACCCTCTCCGTCTGACCGTCGGTCTGAGGATGATATGCGGTACTGAGATGTAACTCTGACCCTAGAGCCTCTTGTAAGCTCTTCCAAAACCCACTAGTGAACAACGGGTCTCGGTCGCTCACAATGCCTTTAGGTACTCCATGAAATCTCACCACCCACTTCATATACAATTCTGCTAACTTAGTTGCCGTTCTTGTCGATTTGACTGGTATAAACCTTGCACTTTTAGTCAGTCGATCTACAATTACCCAAATGCTGTCATATCCCGATCTAGTCCTTGGTAAACCATCGATGAAATCCATCGAGACTTGCTCCCATTTCCATTCGGGAATTTCTAATGGTTGCAACAACCCACTAGGCTTCTTTTGCTCGTCTTTAACTAGCTGGCAATTCATGCATTTGGATATAAACTTCCCAACGTCTCTTTTCATTCCTTCCCAGTAGTAAGTCTGCTTCATATCTCGATACATCTTGTTACCACCGGGGTGTATAGTCAGTCTTGAGTGATGACATTCTCTAAGCACTTCATCTCTCAATCCATTGACATTGGGTACAACGAGCTTTCCATTCTTTCTAAGCCATCTATCTCGATCAAGCCCATACTTGCTCACCTCCTCATCGATACCCATCTCTAATTTGGAGATGATTTCCAATAGGTTAGGATCGTTCCTCTGACTAGAGCCGATCCGCTCAATCAAAGTGGGTCTGATCGTCAAACTTGCTAACATTTCTGGATCCAATTCGCACTTTGGTCTGAAATCAAACCCCGCGATAAACTCCAGTTGCTTCCGTTCAAGGAACATAGCCCCTAAGCTGGCATGTCTTCTACTCAATGCATCAGCCACTGCATTGCCCTTTCCTGGTGTGTATGCGATGTCAAAATCATAGGAAGCTAAGAACTCTAACCATCTCTGCTGACGGAGATTCAGATCTTTCTGAGAGAAGAGATACTTTAACGACTTATGATCTGTAAACAGCTCAAATCTTTCTCCCAAGAGATAGTGTCTCCACATCTTCAACGCGAACACGATTGCTGCCAATTCTAAATCATGGGTAGGGTATCTCCTCTCGTGCGGTTTCAACTGCCGACTTGCGTGAGCTACAACCCTACCGCCTTGCATCAATACAGCACCCAGTCCGGTACCACAGGCATCCGTGTATACCGTCATCTCTTCATCCCCCTTAGGAATGACTAATACTGGTGCGCTTGTCAAATTGTCCTTTAGACTCTTGAATGCATTCTCGCACCTTTCATCCCAGACAAAAGCTTGATTCTTCTTGGTCAACTGGGTCAATGGTGCTGCTATCTTGGAGAAACCTTGGATAAACTTACGATAATATCCAGCTAATCCCAAGAAACTTCTTACATCTGTTGCATTCTTGGGCGTAGGCCAATCTTGTACCGTAGCCACCTTTGCTGGGTCCACGGCAATACCACTCTCTGATACAACATGGCCCAAGAACCTCACTTCCCTCTTCCAGAAGTGACACTTAGAAAACTTTGCTTTCAACTGGTGTTTTCTCAACACCTCCATCACTACTCTTAAATGTTCCTTATGTTCTTCCTCTGTCCTCGAATAGAACAAAATATCATCCACGAACACAAGAACAGACTTATTCAACTGATCTCTGAATACCCTATTCATAAGATCCACAAAATATGCCGGGGCATTAGTCAGCCCAAATGGCATAACCAACCATTCATAAAATCCAGACGGCGTTCGAAATGCCGTTTTAGCTATACTCTCAGCTTCCACTCTAAGCTGATGAAAACCTGTCGCGAGATCCAACTGAGAAAATACTCTCGCGCCACTCAACTGATCGAACAAATCATCTATCCGCGGTAGAGGATACTTGTTCTTCCTCGTCACTTTATTCAACTCGCGGTAGTCTACACACAAACGAAGGGAACCATCTGCCTTGGTAGCAAACACAACTGGTGCTCCCCATTCAGAAACACTCCTTCTGATAAATCCCTTCTTCAAAAGATCGCTGACTTGCACCTCGAGCTCACGCTGCTCTCTTAGTGCCATACGACGAAGTGGCATCACTATAGGCCTGGCATCCTTTACCAAATCAATACGAAACTCAATCTCTCGGTGTGGTGGAAGTCCGGTCACTTCTTCGAAAACATCCGGATACTGGCCAACCACGGGCAAACCTGACAACTCACTATGCGGAATGTCGAGGGAGTTTAGAAAACTAGCCAATACCCCCTTACTGGGTAGACCACCAAACACTATCCTCCGCCCATCATCCGCTCTAGCTGTCACCAACAAGCCCTCACAGTCTACCACCACCCCGTATCTTTGGAGCCAATCTACTCCCAAAATAATGCCAAACCCAGTAAAGCCCAAAACAAAGCAATCACAAACAAACATGCATCCATGACTCGATAAGACCACATTACGACAAATCATGCTAAGGCTAGTCGAACCACCAATCGGGTTCGTCACTACTAAAGGTCTATCGACAATCTCGGGCTCCAATCCCAACCTATCTACCAGGTCACTAGATATGAAAGAACTGGAAGCTCCGGTATCAAACAAAACTCTAACAGGAACATCATAAACAGAAAGCATACCTTGAATGACGACATTCTTTCCCTTCTCCGCCGCTGTTGGGGCATTCGACGAAGAAGGAATAGCATTAAGAGCGTATGCTTTCACCATTTGCTTTTCCTTAGGGGGCTGTGGACACTTGTCCTTGAGATGTCCCACTTGGCCGCAATTGAAGCACTTCCTATCCGCTGGCTTGGCCCGACAATTACTAGCATAATGGCCCTTCTTACCACAGCTGAAGCACTCCACATCTTGCTTATTCTTTTTCTTCTGGCCATCCTTAGCCTGATTCTGCTTTCTCTTATTCTGGGAACCACCTTTGCCTCCACCACTAGCTTGTGGCTTTGGCTCATCTGCGGATGCAACCTCAGTCTTCGGCTTAGGGTAGAGACTTTCCGATCTTAATGCTTTCCCCACAATCGACTCAAACGTCTCATCGATGTGGTTAATAAGCCTTTCCCCTAAGTACTGATCTAACCCAGTTATGAATTTCTCATTCTTCTTCTCGGCAGTATCAATAAGAGATAACCCATACTTTGACAAAGTGTCGAATTCAGCAATATAATCAGAAACTGCCCTTCCATTCTGCTTGAGTTCCAAGAACCTCTTGAACAACACTGACTTCTGGGCCGCTGGAATGAACTTCTCGCTAAAGCGAGCCTTGAACTGAACCCAAGTAATCTGGTCTTCGGGAGTAGCTGCTTTTATGGCATTCCACCAATTCATTGCCCGCCCTTGCAGCTGACGGGACGCTAGCTTTCTCTTCATCGCATCCTCGATACCCAAATCCTCGAAGATACGTTCGCAACTATCCAACCAATCTTGAACATCCGTAGCCGACTCCGTTCCGTGGAACGGCTTCCCACCAAGACTAGTATAGTCCTTATTCAGCTTGGCGAAGTCGACTCTTGGCGCCTGCACTATTGGGCCACCACCATTTCCACCATTGGGAGCTGCCCTCTGAACATCTCTAAGCATCTCTCTCATGAGGTCAGTAAACATCGTCCTCATGTCAGCAGCATTCCCATTATTGGCTCCCCTACCAGCACCTCTAGTATCTCGGCTCATCGTCAATCTGAAAAAGGAAACGATTAACGATTCCATAGTGGTGCTAGTGCAGTACGACTTCATTCTTATACTAGTAATAGTATATATATATAGCTTTTAAAAACCATAGTAATCACAAATACGCTCTCTCGTATACGTATATTATCTCTCCCTGATAACTTCCCTAGGCTAACTACGCAACCTAGAGCTCTGATACCAAGTGTGACAGTCCGCCTCGTACCAGCCTGCATTTCCTCCAAAAGTGCGCTGTACACATGCCCGACTAGCACAAGACGGTCGTCAGAAGAAAGGAAAGAAGGGAACGAACTAATCAAAGAACCTGTAGAATGTCTCACAGCGCATGGAATAAAATATAATAATAACATACTTGGCATAAAACAGGCGAGACAGTGCATAAGCTGATAACTAAAACCAACACCAATCTCAAAGCAGCGGAAATCCAAATACAGCTTATTACAATTTCCCAAATTTACTGTCTCTAAACAAAAGAAAACTGAGGTAGAAGATACACCAACAATGCCCAAGCAGTGATCTTCAACAATACGGGGAGAATACTATATATGTATATTACGTGGAAGCCTCCTGCTCGTCTCCGGATCATCTACCCGTGCATCACCAGCTAACCTGTCTCTAGTCTGCTCGTGTGAGCACCCAGAGTAATAAGAAGAGACATAAAACTCTGGGTCAGACATAAAGCCTGGTATGAGCGATAAGCATCTAAACAGAATAACAACAGGTATACTAAACCATACCTGAACCTGGACCTGCAACCAAAGAGTTAGTACCACATACCGTACAATACCCCAAGGTGCCATAATAAATAGTGTAAGAATACGGGGGTGGGGTGTGCATGTCACAATGATAGCAAACAAATCATCCATAGCAACCATCCTCACATCTCTCACTCAGTGCATAAAGCGTACGACATCTACCACTTTGGAACACTAGACAAACTGAGGTAACGACGAATCCCGACTTGTAGAAACCCTGCTGTGACCAAGCCAAACACTTGGAGTCATGACCAAACATTTCAATGACCCACTTCATTGGTCGTAGCCCTTGGTTCTACCTATGCCATAATGGCCCTGGATCCGCCTTCGCACCTCCTACCATAATGGTCCAAAGCTATAGACGTCGATAGCTCCTTAACACTCGTCCCGCAGCAGAGCCCAACCATGAAGCGAACTCGTTGATTCCCTTCTGAATCTTGAGCTCTAACTTCTCATTTAGACTTCCTTTGCATCTCGGGTTTGGTCGAATTGGAGTGGGTCTTCAGAAGAGTTGTCGCGCATTAACAGTCCTAGAGTTCTGTTCGGTTCGGTAGTCATCACCATCATCGGGTCGGGTCGGTAGTCCACTTCGGGTCGGGTCGGTGTCTCCCTCCGGGTCGGGTCGGTTCAGTGATTCTCCCCCTTCAGATATCGGTTCGGTTCGGGTGCCTCTGCTTGAGTTCGGTTCGGAGGTAGTTCATCCGATCCGATTCTTCCTGTTTGACTTGTTTGCCTGCTCCGATCCGTCCTGTTCTCTTCCTCCGATCCGGTCTGCTCCCCTTACTCCGATCCAATCTGCTCCATCGCTCCGATCCGATCTTCTGTCCAACTCCAACTCTAAGCAATGGCCTTCCTTCCTGCCAAACTTCTTCCAGTGGCAAGTCCCCATCCAGTTCGGATTCCCTTGGTCAGTTCCCTAGTCCGATCCGACCCCTTTCTCCGATCCGAACCGGTTCGGAACCTGCACACTTCTGCAACTTTTCAGCGAGCTTTCTACGCCATTCGACGACGTTTTCGAGCAATTTAACTATTCTAATCAATCATGAAACATACCATAGAGTCATAGCAACATATAATAGCAACCACAAACAACAAACAACAATTCAAATGAACCAAAATGGATCAAAAGTGGCTAAAACCTCACATTTGCCTATAATCCCTCTTAATCATGTTTAAGCATACGATTAGCAAAACACATCGGAATTAACCCAAATTTCTAACAGAGCCTTAAAACATTATTTTAAAATTTTAAGAATTTTTCCAGAATTTATTTACGTATAAATTCGCTAATCTTCACTAATTACCCTTAATTAACTGTAATTAGTGTCAAAATGATGCTATCACTCACCTTGGCCACAAACAAAATTCTCAGAACTGAAACTCCTCTGATTTGGGCGAATACTGATGTCCAACAGCAGCTCCAACCTTGCTTTGGTGCTTTTTCTTCTTAATTTGATGTTTGCTAAGCCTAATCCTCAATTAGAAAGTGATTTTTGGGTGTTTTAGGGAGATTTAGAGAGTGGAGGCCATGGCTATGTCAAGAGAAATGAAAGTGGCGGCTGGGAAATGTCTAAAGAAATGTTTTCTAACCCTAATCAGCACCTATATCCCCCTAAACCCGAAATTCCCCTTGGGCCAAGCTGCTAACCACCCGGTTAAGCCCAATTAAGCTGTTTTCCACCGTCTGAAACTTGTTTCAGCCATATCTCCCAAACGGTAAGTCCGTTTGGCTAATGTGACCACTTTACGGAAAGAGAAACCATCATCCGAAGCCAATGGAAGTGGTTTCAGGTCGAAATTCCTTTCCAGTCAAAAGTTATGGCCAAAACAGTAATAACTAGGGGTAAAATGGTCATTTAAAAATCGGGAAAAATCATGAACATGGGAAATGACCCCAATAGTCGTCCCCCAAAGTTACATGACCATACGACTTCGTATGTGAAAGAAAGAAATATTCTACGATCCTATGATGCGTAGACTACGGGTCGTTACATAAGTGGTGATCGTCCAGATGTACTTGGAGATCGAAGGATATGCGAGGGTCTCTCCCCTGTATTTGACATATGAGGGAGGAATAAGGTGCCTCCGGTTTTGTTCAGATCCAGAACGAACTTGTAAATGGATGTGTGTCTGACATCGGATTTCATTCTGTGTGATTGATAGACATTGGTTGCATAGCGTGAATTTCCTGTGTGGCATGCTGAGATGCAAATGATCAAGGCTTCTGTTGAAAAGCAGAGTCTTGTGGTTGATGATCAAAGCACGGCTTTAATATAGCGTAGCTTTGTGTAGCGTTAATTCGCGAGCCTCACACCCCTGTGTGAACCAAAAACGGGAGAGGACTTCAGGGAGGACATGCGTTTCTTTCCAGCTAGGAGTGGTGTTAGTGTTTTACACGCTCTGGCATTTTACTTATGTAGATGATGGATAGCGAGGTGCCTCGGTTATATCAGTCGTTCCGGCGCCGATAGTTTGGTCGGGAGATGACCAGTTGACGCCCCATAGGATGGGGAAACGCAGTGTTCAGGCATTTTAATCCACATCGAGTGGACCGGCCCTGACGATCCAAGGTGTTGTTGCGGCTGTATCCTGAGGGGCGGGCTAGAGCGTCTCGAATTCGGTCAGGACGATCCCTTGCCTTAGTTCACATATGGAAATCTATATATGGAGACATAGTGGTATGAGGCACTTATGCCGTCTATGATTGATAATTATGATTGAAATTGTTTTGGCACTATACACTTATAGTAATAATAAAACATGAAATTTTACGTACCAAGCATTCTTGGCTATTATACGGTAAAAACTCTATCCTCTGGCTTGCGTTGCATTGTGTGATAGGACCTGGATCTTATAATAGCTTCATTGTTCTTTATTTAGCATTGCGCTGTTTGTTTTATGCACTGGTATTCTTGTGAGGAAACCCGTTCAGTGTTATACGGCGTGGTCCCTTGATTTACCGAACTTTAAAATAAAGATAAATAACTGTTTTAGTTCTCACACCAGTCACATGACTGACCTGGAGTTTATAGTTTTAACCTAAACTTTGAGTGTCCCTATTTTCCACACGAGCAGCTAGTAGTTTTGGTTTTGCAGATTTATATTCACAGGATCCTGGTTTACAGCTGGAATGATATTCGAAAGCTCTGTATCCGCATATTCTTTTCAGTTGTGTTTTGTATTATTTTTCCGCTGCTTTGTAATTTGTAATTCTCTGATATTTACTAAATGTGTAACATTTATTCATACTCTGTATATTCTTGTATTCTGATGAAATTGTTGTAATAAGCAATGAAATGTTCTTCTGTTTGTGTTCTGATTCATCTTGTCCTCAATTCAATCCGGGCTTTCCTTCACGGGGAAGTTCGGGTCATGTTGGTTTGGTATCAAAGCTTTGGTTTACAGAGCTCGGAGAATAAGACACATTAGAACCAAACGAAAGAATTCATTAGAAATTGGATTAGTAATATCCAATAGGAATGACTCATTAGAGATAGGACCAGTAGTATCCTAGAACGAGTGTGAAGAGTAATATTTTTAAAATAAAAATGAAAACGAATTTTGTTTTGAAAATTTAAAACTTTGTTATTCATATCTGGATATTTATTTTAAATTGATTTGGACAATCAGATATATAGAGATTTGAATATACGTCTGATCCACGTGTATTGAAGTCTCAAATATACCGGATGGATATAGAATCACACTCTAGTCACCCGGAGATGACTTTGATGCTGGAGCTCCATCATCAGGATTTATTTTTGTGTTTCGAAAGTGGGATATCTATATATTTCCAATTGACTGGAGTGAGAACCAAAATATAGTTAGAATATATTGTTGTGACTTGGCATCAAAAACATGATTTTCTGTATATGTATCAAAAATATGAATTTGAAACGTTAATTCATTAATTGATTGATGGTTGTGTTGTATGATTATTTGTTATCTAATAAAACCATTATGTGAAAGAATGGTACATATAGCCAAATTGTATCAAATATTGAACTGAATTGAAAATTGTTTGAAATTGCATGCATATACATGTGTATCCATTGAACAGGTCATTGCAAAGAGGTTAGAGCAGAGGAATAAAATTGTTTACCCGATAAATAGGTACATGTTTATTGTATTTCTTTGGGTTTGGATGATTTTATGAGCCAATTGGCTAACCGCTTAGCTGTTTCTTTTTCTTTTTGGATTGGAGAGGTCTGTATGGCAATTTCGGGATTTTTCCCGATGCTCCCGTGCAGGGGAGGTGATGGTGAAATTTTTCGAAAATTTAGGGTGTTAGCCAAATTTTTGATGGATTAGAAAGTTCTTAGAAACTGAAAAATTGAAGAACTTAAGCCATAATGAAAATAATGAAAGTTGAGTTAGTTAGCTAAACAACTTTTAGCTCCGTTCCTTTTCGAGGACGAAAAGATTTTAAGTGGGGGAGGTTGTAACAACCTGGAAAATCCGAACAAATTTAAAAATTTTATTTTAGTGATTTTAATGAATTTTGAATATTTAAAATGAATTATTTTAAATAATAATGATGAGAAATTTATTATGAATAGAATTAGAATGTATATATTTATTTGAATCGACGTTAGAATATAAATATTTATTTTAATTATAAAAGGAATTGAAAATGGCGCGGTAGTTCGAAAATTCGATTTCAAAATTAAAATGAATGTACAGGATTCAAAATAAACCGGATTTTGATGAAACCAAAAATATTAGAATCTATTTGAAAATATCTTTTCAACGAATCTGAAAAATTGAAATTTCATAGCGGGAATAAAAAGTTACGCCCATTTGAAAATTCAGAATAGTCGCTATGGAATTTTGGCCCTTAAAATTGGAAATTTTGTAAACAATCTCCGTTTTCAACGAAACCACTTTTGTTGGATCCGGGATGTCAAGTTATTACTAGATTCCAAAATTCATAACTTTTGGGGTTAATATGTGAGCATGGCGAAGGAAAATGTGTTTTAACAGTTTCAGTCATTTTGGATCGATCAGAAAATGGCCATTTTTCAAACAGTCTTCAAATATGATGAAACTAGTTTTGTTAGGACCGTATCATCAATACGAAGCTAGAAATAATTTTTAGGAATTTTCAGAATTAGTATGTGGCCCCGGTAAATTAAAATGTATGTTCAAATTCAATATATAATTATTTATATTTTAAATTTAGCGAAAACTGATCGAAACGATGGAATTGGCCTACGGGACATATCCCATTGTGTTCAGAATGGGGGTATTACGCTAAGAGTGACAGTCGGTGGGTTCGATCCGGGGTTCGAATAAAAAAGTTGCTTTTGAAAATTAAATATAATAAAATATATATTATAGATGGGGTCAACCCCCTTTCCCTCTCCTTCACTTATCTCCACATCAGTTTTAGAGAAAAAAAGGAAAAACCCAAAAAAAACTGATTCATCCCTAGCCGCCTCCCCCGATCTCGTTTCCGCCGCGCTGGCCCACATCCACTGCGCCGCGCTGCAACCCCCTCCCCCGAGTCCGCCGTTGATCCCCGTAACCCCCCCTTGCTCCTCCTTCTCCTGTTGAACCCCAAACACCCTCACCCAAACAGCCAATGTCGGCGCCTCAAACCGCTGCCCGGCCCCTGACGCGCCCCCCGGCCTCCACCGCCACCGACGGCTCGCCCCTCCCCCTTTGAAAAACCAATGCAGTAAGTTTTTTTTACTTTATTTTATTTTATTAAAGCATTGTTTTTTTATTTATTCTGATTTTTTATATATATAGAAATTAAGAGCATTGTTTGAAATTTGATAAATATATAAAGGTTTGGTTTTTAAAAATATATAAAGGTATGAATTTTTTTTAAATATATAAGATTAAAAATATAAAGATGCGATTTTTAGAATATAAAGGTTTGATTTTTAAGTAGAAAAAAATTTATAAAGTGAAAGATCGAATTTTTATAAAGTGAAAGATCAAATTTTTATAAAGTGAAAAGATCGAATTTTTTATAAAGTGAAAAGGTCGAATTTTTAATAATGAAAAAGATTTGATTTTTAATATAGAAAAGAAAGGATTTTTATATATTAGAAAACAGATGATTTTTATATATTAGAAAGAGTTGATTTTTATATAGGTAGCGTTGAAATCAAAATATGATTTTTAACTTATAAATCGTATGAAGCACATTGCGTTGGAATTATGTTGAAGAACACAACGCGATGGAAATGAACCAAATCCAAACAATTCACAAATATAGAATGGCAGAGTGGAAACCAAAGGTGAGAATTTCTAAATTTTAAATTATTTTCTAGTTAAATTATATACTAGGATGCAGACAGTGCTTAGCAGCACCCGACACCCGTCGTCCACAGACCATGGATGAATTGTTTGTTTGATTAATGTGTTGTGAAAATTGATGGTGTGAGTGGAATGGAATAAAACATTTTATAGTTAAAATATAATTTTTAACGTGTATATGAATAAAATAAATATTTATAAACAAATCAGATGATTTGTTTATGTACACACATTTGACTGATATTGATTGGGACGATAAATTTTACCCATCGCCCAACAGCACAAATAAAATTCAATATTTGTTGATTGAAATCCCACACGGGTATTGGGATGATATTGGACATACACTAATCCCAATAATTAGATGTATGTCGATCGATTGATTGACAGGTTATGCAAGCGTCGAATATTTATATTTAATGCTTATGCAGTGTAGAGTGCGTTTTGGATGATGGTTGACTGTGTTTGATTGTTGTTATGTACATGTGTGTATGAAATCCATGTAAATCAAATTATATGGTAATTGACTGTGTCTGGTTCAAGTTCAGAAAGAATAAATATTTTAAAATAATGATATTTAAAATAATGAATATTTTAAAATAATATTCAGTAAAAGATCAAAATATAATTTTGATGTCCGATTTGGGATGGACATGAAAATATTTAAATATATATGTCTGTGTTGATTAGATTGACGCCATTTTGATGTGAACGATATTTATATCGATTTTATTCATTTTTATAATGAATATCGAAAAGGAATTGATTTCAAAATATAATGCTTTGAAAATACTATTACTCATATATCGATGATACGGAATATTCAATTTTGATTTGAAATTGAATATGAAGTTCAAATCATTTTGAAAACTAATTTAAAACGATTTATAAAATACATTTTAAAAGGAAATCGATGAAATATAATATATATATATATATGTATTATATATATACATATATAATGGCTTAAATAGAATGCGCCGCGCTGCGGCAGTTCACGAATTTCGACCATTGACTTCGAACGGAAATTACGGGAGATCCGACCGTCGGATTCTCCCAGAACCGTTGGGTTCGTATCGAAAAGATCATTCTAACGAAAACAAGAAATTAGAAATCTAACGGTTGGATTTGGAGTTATGTCCAAATCAATTTTGGAAAAGGGCACTGTAAGTGCAGTTCGATGGCCGTTTATGGAAATCGACTGTACGGGCCTTAATAAAATTATTAAAAATATCAATAATTAGTGTAGAATCATAAGAAATGATTTGGAAAGAATTGGGATGAAAAATTCCATATTTGAAAAGAAAAAAATAGATTTTTATCAAAATGAACTAGTTTTGAACTAGAATTATATTCCAATATTTTTAAATAAATAAATAGGATTTGAAATGGTTTTAAAAATAACCGGAATTTCCAATATATGAATTGGAATGGATTTGAATCGAAATTATCTTCAGAATATTTCGATATTGGATTTCGTGATTATACGGATATTGTGGAGGAATTTGGAAGATATATATATCGTTATTCCAATACAATATTTGTTGGTTTCGAATTTGATATTGAATATAAGCCGATATATTTTCTATTCAGAGCCTTGTATTTAATATCAAATTGGATTTTGGGTTCGTTGTGAATGGTATCTTTAATAATATGTTCTTGAACCGAATGGAGTTAAGAAAATTAGAAACTGACTGGAGATTAGTTAAGTTGAATGGTTTCCTACGTATTGATCTGATGTTGGTTTTGGCCTTCGGGGTTAATACTTAGGGGATTGTTCTCTTACTAATTTATGGTTAGATACTAATGTGAATTGGGTTTATTGTGAACTGTGTTTTTAACAACGTTTGTTCTTTAACCCGATTTACAGCGAAACGTGATTTGGGATTTATAAATCTTTTTATTTGGATTGAACGGGAATTTTCCAAGGTAACGTTTTCCAATTTAATATATTAAATTGGAATTGAATGGAATTCGATTTGATAATAATCGAAGTGAACTTCTGTGGAGGAAGACTGTTAATACGTATGGAATTTAAGAGGCGTTGCCGTTATTCCATTTATAGTATTGGTTGGATATGGAAATTGGGTTTATCGTGAACCGTGTTTTAAATGACATTGGTTCTTTAACCTAGTTAAAGATAGGATATGGTTTCCCAAGTTAAACAATCGTTAATATTGATTTTTGGGAAGATTAAAACCAAGTGGAGTTTTAATGCATCTTTAATTCGATTGAAATGATATCCAAAGGAAGATTAAAGAATAAATTTAAAGAATTTATCTTCGATAAAATTAATGGGAACCTTTCCCAAAGTATATCAATATTTGGATAAAGAAATATTCTAGATTGGAATGAGGCGTATGTTGTGTTTTTATAGCATTTGTTTATTATATACGCGAGTTATTCAGAAAGACCTGGTTTATCCCATTCTGAATAACATATTCGATGATATGTCGAGGATGATGATGGTGGTCGAAGACCGGAGGTCTTCACATCGTTTGGATGATTGTCGATGTCTTAATTGGGTTGTACACCCAAGACAAGGTAATAAGTGGTGATCGTCCAGACGTACTTGGAGATCGAAGGATATGCGAGGGCCTCTCCCCTGTATTGGGCATATGGGGGAGGAATAAGGTGCCTCCGGTTTCGTTCAGACCCAGAACGAACTTGTAAATGGATGCGTGTCTGACATCGGATTTCATTCTGTGTGATTGATAGACATTGGTTGCATAGCGTGAATTTCCTGTGTGGCATGCTGAGATGCAAATGATCAAGGCTTCTGTTGAAAAGCAGAGTCTTGTGGTTGATGATCAAAGCACAGCTTTAATATAGCGTAGCTTTGTGTAGCTTTAATTCGCGAGCCTCACACCCCTGTGTGAACCAAAAACGGGAGAGGACTTCAGGGAGGACATGCGTTTCTTTCCAGCTAGGAGTGGTGTTAGTGTTTTACACGCTCTGGCATTTTACTTATGTAGATGATGGATAGCGAGGTGCCTCGGTTATATCAGTCGTTCCGACGCCGATAGTTTGGTCGGGATATGACCAGTTGATGCCCCATAGGACGGGGAAACGCAGTGTTCAGGCATTTTAATCCACATCGAGTGGACCGGCCCTGACGATCCAAGGTGTTGTTGCGGCTGTATCCTGAGGGGCGGGCTAGAGCGTCTCGAATTCGGTAAGGATGATCCCTTGCCTTGGTTCACATATGGAAATCCAATTTCCAATACGAAATTTTGCAGTTTTAATTGTAAACCTATATATGGCGACATAGTGGTATAGGGCACTTATGCCGTCTATGATTGATACTTATGATTGAAATTGTTTTGACACTATACACTTATAGTAATAATAAAACATGAAATTTTACGTACCAAGCATTCTTGGCTATTATACGGTAAAAACTCTATCCTCCGGCTTACGTTGCATTGTGTGATAGGACCCGGATCTTATAATAGCTTCATTGTTCTTTATTTAGCATTGCGCTGT
Organism: Allium sativum; assembly: GCA_030737875.1. NCBI lineage: Eukaryota > Viridiplantae > Streptophyta > Magnoliopsida > Asparagales > Amaryllidaceae > Allium > Allium sativum. The sequence goes on along the minus strand of CM060909.1, from coordinate 153,673,225 downwards.
TTGTTTTATGCACTGTTATTCTTGGGAGGAAACCCGTTCCGTGTTATACGGCGTGGTCCCTTGATTTACCGAACTTTAAAATAAAGATAAATAACTGCTTTAGTTCTCCCACCAGTCACATGACTGACCTGGAGTTTATTGTTTTAACCTAAACTCTGGGTGGCCCTATTTTCCACACGGGCAGCTAGTAGTTTTGGTTTTGCAGATTTATATTCCCAAGATCCTGGTTTACAGCTGGAATGATATTCGTAAAGATCTGTATCCGCATATTCTTTTCAGTTGTGTTTTGTATTATTTTTCCGCTGCATTGTAATTTGTAATTCTCTGATATTTAGTAAATGTGTAACATTTATTCATACTCTGTATATTCTTGTATTCTTATGAAATTGTTGTAATAAGTAATGAAATGTTCTTCTGTTTGTGTTCTGATTCGTCTTGTCCTCAATTCAATCCGGGCTTTCCTTCACGGGGAAGTTCGGGTCGTGTCAGTTTTCTCTAAATCAGGTGACAATACACCCTAATTGGCAGCTACCCACTTAGCCATGCGACCTACCCGATTTTATATCATTTCCCGGTTGTGAATCTTAAGGCCATGCTAATTATCTTTTGACATGCCACATCTTCATTCACTTCGAATGCCGCTTCGTCAAACCCGCCAAAATCATTTATTGATTTCCCCAAAAATATATCATAGCATAAAGCTAAGAGAAACGAATTCCTCCTCAACCAATGTAACATGTTTGAAGAGATCAATATAGATGATATGTTAGGCATACTCTGTCAGACATTCGTCCATACAAGTTGTCCTGGGACTGAACAAACTAAAGGCACTATTCCATCAATCCATCTTAAGCAATTTCTACCTAGGATTAATAGACCAGCCCTTGCATTTTACTCCATCTTTAATGATCTTCAACATAATCTGACTCGCAACGCTTATGCCTATACAGAGTGGTTTTCGGATAATAATCCAACTGGTCTTCCCGCATTGACGGCGATGGTATTAAATTGGACAATACTTTAATAGTCGGTTATTTAACTATTGAATATACAAACATTCATCCAAAGATCCTATTCCCAAAGGGAATACTATTAATTAACATCAAACACTCACCGATCCCCTTTTTAATTAACATTTAACTAATTAAATTTATCATTTTCCAATTTATCTTCAGTATCTTTACTCGAATATTTCTCCAAACCCATTTAGCCTCTCACGATTCTTGCAAAAATGTTTTCATCTATCATAACTATTTATTTTCTACATTCCAGGAAATATCTCTTTTTAACATCAGAAAACATTTCCATATATTCAAAAAACACTATTCTTCCACATTCATCATACCCTAATCGTAAACTAGTAAGTGGACAACTTTCTAAGTATCAACCCCGAAGGCCAAAACCAACATCAGATCGATACTCAGAAAGCCATTCAGCTTGACTAATCTCCAGTCAGTTTCTAATTTCCTTAATTCCATTTCTTAACTTCTTATTAACAAAATCATTTCAATCTGCAAAATATTTGCTTTTAAACCATCATTCATTTTAAAACGTGTACACATTTTTTCTTCCAAACTCTCAAGATTTAATTTTTATAAATTTCCTTTATTTTCTTATAAAATTCCATTGTACGTTTATTTTCTTATTAAATTACATATATAATTGATAACTCGATTTCTAGCTATTAATCTTTCTTAAATTTTTCTATCTCCTTATATTTCAAGAAAATTTTGCTAGCGTCTCCTTTGTATGGCTCAATCGATACAAATACAAATCGCCTCTCTAGGCCCTTTCCACTCAAAATAAAATAAAAAAGTCAAGCGGATTGCCAAATAGGCTCATAAAATCTCATATTTAATTTAAATACATACCTCTTTGTCGAACATTCAATTACTTTCTCTTTCATTAGTTCATTCCATACATGTTTAACATATATCCAACAATTCCCAATTTATTCCAACTCAATCCGATCGTTTTTAACTCAATTTTCTAATTTATTCTCTAATTAGCTCTTTTTCCTATTTCACTTTTTATTTGAACATAACATATTCAAATATATTTTTTAACTTGCTTATAAACTAATTGAATTCCAATTCCAGTTTCATATTTGATTTCAAATATGAATTCACAAATCCAGTTTACTTATCCAAATCAAACTCGATCCAAAACTTGGTTAACTAATTATTCTTCTACTTAGTTCATTCTATTCAGTAATAGATATTTGATTTTGTTTCAAAAATAAATCCATTTACTTCATTTGAGTTCATATTTATTTTTATAACTCAAGTCTGGATTTTCTAATGGAAATCTAATTTTTTTATATGCTAAAGATCTTTTTATTTTATTAAATTAAACGTTATTGTTTATAAACGATTATAGCGCTGTTTTCTGAAAATTGATTTTGAAATAACTCAAAATCTATAAGACGAAATCCAAAATTTTCTGTTTTATTAGAAAAATATTATTCAATAGATTCGAATGATTCTTATTTCAAAGAATTCCAACTTAAATTGAGTTCTATATACTTAATTGAAGTTCAAATCATCAAATTACGAACTATCGCGTCGCGGCGTGCTCGTTTTAATTATATTTAAATATAAACATTTAAATTTCATTTATTAATAAATTCCAACTCCATTCTTCTATATATTTTAAATATAAATTTAACCAATTTTCCAAATCCAACTTAATATTTATGATTATCCCTAATCGTTGATTATTTCATTACTCAGTCATAAATTTATTTACAATTTAATCTTCTATATTAAATTCCAATTTCTTTTATCAATTATATTATCTCAATTTAGTTTATATTATGGATTCGGAAATAAAATCAGTCATTCCCTTATTGAAACGATTTCTAATTTCCTCTTTAAATTCATACTTAAATTTAAACTTCCAAGTTATATGATGATAATTTCTTTACTACATTTATAAATTACTTCATTGTGTTATATATTAAACAAGCTTCCATTTCAACATCTGTTTGAAATCCAAATCTTATTTTGGAACATCTTATTTACTATAACTTATATATATAACATAGAATTTATTTTCATATTTAATCTTAGTTTATATCTAATACAATTCCAATATCTTTTTTGGAAATAATTTATTTTTATAAATTCGACATAGTCGAATTCAAATCATGAATCCATGTAGATTTATTTTAGGGTAAGTTTGGCTCACATCCTTAATAGGTTTGGAAATTCACTTCGCATACCTGCCTTAATTTTTTTTATAAATTACATCCCTATTTTTCATAAATTATCAAAAAAAATCAAGAAAATTCATAATTAAATACAACAACTAATTGTCATCAAATTCAAGTATTAAAAGCATCAAAAACCAAAAAGACATGAATCCGCAGTATTATGCATCAAACGATGCATTTATTTGCAACTACTGCATACATTTCTGCAGCAATTGTAGTTATGCATCAAACTGCAATATTACTGTAGAAATGTACGCAGTAATACTGCAATAAATGCATTGTTTGATGCATCAATTCAATCCTGGCCTGTTTTTACAAGTATACACCATTTTTAATTATTTTTGCTTAGATTTCAACATTTATAAGCAATAAATGCATACATGTCAGCACATATTCATAATCCTTCATCCGTTTTTAACTTTGTTGCATACATTTCAGCAGTTATACAGAATAAATGAACACATTTCAATAGTTGTACAGAATATATGCATACAAGTATGCAACAATTCGTAAGCCATGAAAAGTAGTTCAAGTTTAACTGCATACATCTTAGCAAGAATAACCAATACATGTATGCAATAATTCATCCAGATTTTCAATATAAACTCTGGATGAATATATGCATACATGTATGCATATATTGGTTATAATTGCAAATTTAGATGAATTTTATTAAGTTTTTTCTACATGGTTCTGGGAATATTTGTGATTTTCTGGAAAAAAAAATAGAGTACTAGCGTATTTTTTTGTTGAAAACACAAAAGTCCCAAAAATAAGGACCCGCTTTACATAAATCTTTACAGGGGGAGGCCGTTTATATTTCCAAACTTTTTAGGAACTTGAGCCTTAGTTTCACTTTATTTTAACTCAATTTACATTCCGAACATCGGAATATATTTCATCGTTTTCTATTTAAAATGATTCCCATTTCAAATTCACATTTGAATTTAAATTCCCTAATTATCCAATGATAATTGTTTCCCTTCATTTATAAACATCGTTTATAAATTCACTTGTTTTTATTTTGCAAACAAATTAATACTTTTGAACCCATTCAAAATTTAAATTTTATTTTGGAAAAATAAAATTTCCTTTTTAAAAATCTCAAATCACTTTTCATGATATTTTTAAATATCAATATTAAGGGCCAATGACATTCAACATTCAACATCCAAATCACACAATCATTATTCATTTCTAACACATCATATATTACAGTATATGTGAAACAAACAATAATAAAGTTTGAGGAATCCAGTAGGATCCCTTCAACTGTTTCCCTGCATCCACAGATGTTAGACAATATAAATAATACCCATCCTGCTTCAAGGCAGGATATCGCGGTATAGAAGGTCATCCACTATATATATTGTGGGGAGCATAAGGTCATCCGCTAATGATACTACGTGAAATATCCAAATTATATATATATATATAATAGCAACAACCACCAAGCCTAAATATAACTAATATATATAATAGCCACAATTCATCAACAATTATTCAATGCATCCAAACAGTCAGCAAACAAAATATAAAAAAATTAAAATTAAAATTTTTTTATAATAAAATTATAAACGAATCCAGAGAGTGAGTTTACTCACCTTGATTTTATTTTTATTGAACCCAATGAAGCTTATTATATAGATTTCGCAGTGGTTCCTCCATACGTCTGTTTTTCAGTATAAAACAATATTAATAAATTTCATTTGTCGAATTATACTAATATAATTTAATTAATAACCCATGTGTAACTAATTCCAAATTAAACCTTAATTTCATACTCAACTATTAGTTTATTGTTTGATTATTTACTAGCTAAATACATAGGTTTATACAAATTAATTTAATTAGCTTCCAATTATATAAACCCTTTCCATATAAAGTTTAAAATAAAAAAATATATACCTTATCCATTTACTGCTGTGATTTTTCCCATCACCCAATTTCCACTTCTCGACTATCAACTCGCATACACTGTTTCCAGAATTGGAAATGAGCCGAAATTCATTTTCCTCCGTAAATCCATCTATGGCATCCACCTTGCGAGCCATTACTCCACCATTTCTGACACCTGAGCTTGCACGATCTCCAAATTACAGACCGAACTCCCACAATTAACTACTGTTGAACAAATCATTTCAACCCTCAATAAGTTCAAACTCCACACGTTGCCACACTACTGAACTAAATCACCCTAGTTCGAACTTCACCCCATTTACATTCCCAAATATCGCGGTCGCACCATCCCCAAGTGCACATATTGAATACTCCATACACCCAATTGTCGATTCCCATATTGAAACGAGCTAGGTCAATTCACGTTCACCAAATTCCTGCCCATCGAGTTCACTGAATCACGTCAAGTAGATGTCCTCCCTCGTGCATGTGTTCGAGCCCTAGTTCGCGTCCTCTCGTTCATTTCAAAATAAATAACATGAGGGTGTGGTCGCGTATAAATAGGCATAAAGGAGGGAACCAACGTACAAATGCTTTTTAAAGATGTTGGCTTCAAGTGCATGTTTGTTAAATTTGATTTGATTTAATATTTAATTTGACTTGATTTCGTATTTATCTGATAAAATTTAAATAGTTTTAAATTATATTTTAATAATATAATAGACCCACGAAACTTACACGTGAAGTAACATGCTCAAATGATTGCAAATGAGCTCCAATCGTAGTGAATTTTGACGTAGTTTTATGGTTTGACGTTCTGGACCCAATAAAATAGGTTTCATCAAAAACTGAGGTCGGCTGCAAATTTACTATTCTTATGTTCCATATTAAATCGATATAATATTTTTTAAATTAGAAACAAAATAACTCCTCGATAATAAGTTATTATTATCGTTCATATTCCCAACAGAATTTATATTGATCATCTAAATCGTTTTGATTCAGTTTTAACTTCGAATTCAATTATTCTTGTTTTCATATTACGATAATTCGATATATTTGAAATTAAATCATAAACGATTATTAAATTGTTAAACTCTATATAAAAATCCATTTATATTATCAACTCAACATCTAAAATATATTAACTGTTTAAAATAAATCGACTAAAAATCTGGGTCATTACAATATTAAAAAGGACCCTTACCATCCCAAAGAAGATGATGAAAATGTACTTGATCCAGAATTATCAACCCAAACGGTAACATATGAAAATAAGTTATAATATACTTGTTTTCCTTATTTAAGATTTCTCCCATTAGGTTTTCTTATTAAGATTTTAAGGCATTACATTGATCTAGAAGTATCATACTCCTTTTGACGTAGTAAACTATTGAAATATGACATTTTATATTATACTTTTTTTCTTCACTAAGTTTTTTCCCATCAAAATTTTCTTAGTAAGGTTTTAACGAGGCAGCATTTGGATCTATAAGTATCAAACATATTTTGATGCAGTAAACTATTATTTTTGAAGAGAATGCAGCTTGGGTGGCTCAAATTCAAGTGAATTATATTAAGGGTGATAGGACAGACCACGTTTCTTCTAAAATTCTCTTCACGTATGAAATGTGAAAGGACAACAAGAAAGAGAAGAAAAAAATACAATTTCAAGAAAAATGGGTAGATCTGTTCTCAACGGCGATTTCCAAATCAATGTTTCAGAAGATGGTGTACAAATGCGGCACGCATTGGCTACTTCAATATACTAATTGAATAATGCGATATAAATCAGGGGGAGCATATAAAATTATGCTATAATGTACTCTTTTCCTTCACTAATATTTTTTTCCACTGGGTTTTTGTTAGTAAGGTTTTTAATGAGGCATTATCTTGATCCTGATGTATCGACCGTCATTATAACATTTTATAATATGTTATCCAAAGATGAAACAAAATTATATTGTTTTCCTTATTTATGATTTTTCCCACTAGGTTTCTCATAAAAAGTTTTTTAATGAGGCAAGTAATTTTATCATCTTTGCATTTGCATATTCAAGGGGGAGTGTTGTAAATGTAAAAGTAATAAAGGTGAATAGACTAATATACTAGGGGATTTTACTGCAATTTACATGACATGTAGACTCTATAAATAGTGAGATTATTTACAATGTTTGTACAACTGAATGAATAGAAATAAAATGTCTCTCCCTAATATCTTATGTTTTCTCTAATGGCTTCTCCTCTTTTATCTATTTTGTTTTATTTTATAACATTAATAATATTATATATTTTCTAATACCTTGTTTGGATTTTCAGCTATCTCCATATCATCCAAACCCATATTCAAACTCCCTTTCAAAATCCATCTCTATATATGTAATAACCCGGAAAATCTGGGCCAGTTTAAAATTTTTATTTTGGCCATTTTAGCGAATTTTGATTATTTAAAATTGATTATTTTAAATAATATCGACGAGAAATTTATTTTCAATATAATTCGAACGTATATATTATACGCGTCGTCGTTAGAATATAAAAATTTATATATAATTATAAAAGGAATTGAAAATGGCGCGGTAGTTCGAAAATTCGATTTCTAATTTCAAATGAATATACAGAATTCAATATAAGTCAGAATTGAACGAAACAAGAAATATTTGAATCTGTATAACTATATCTTTGGAACGAAGTTAACAAACTGAAATTTCATTTTAGAAATGATAAGATATGTCCAGTTTAAAATTAGAAATAGTCGCTGTGGAATTTATATATATTTTTATATATATAAGGCCCTTAAAAATGGACATTTTGTAAATGACCTCGGATTTCGACGAAACCAGTTTTGTTGGGACCGTGATGTCAAATTATGGCTAGGTTTCAAATTTCATAATTTTTCGAATCAATATGTGAGCGTGGCAAAGGAAAACGCGTTTGACCGGTTTCAGTTGATTTTAATCGACTGGAAATTGGCCATTTTTCCAACGGTCTCAGATTTCGACGAAGCTAGTTTTGTTAGGACCGTATCGTCAATACGAAGCTAGAAAATATTTTTCTGCCATTTTTAGAATTCGTATGTGGCCCCGGTAATTTGAAATGTACGTTTAAAATTCAATATAGTGATTTAAATGTAAATTAAAAGGAAACTGATCGAAACGGTCGATTCAGCTTGCGGTACATATCCCATTGTGTTCGGAATGGGGGTGAAACGCTATGGGCGGCAGGCGGTGGACCTCGTTTAGAGGTCGTATGTGAAAGTCAACTTTTAATAATTAAATAATAAATAAATAAAAAAATATATCCCTTCTCCCCTTTTCCTTCGTTCTGGCCCCCCCATTCATTCTGAAAATCAAAAAAAAAAAAAAAAAAAGAAGAAGAAAGCAAGGCGATCGACGGAAGGGGGAAACCCTTGCCGCCACCACCGCCGCTGCCTCGAAGAGCCCCCCCCCCCCCCCCGCCCTTCCGATCGCGACCTCCCCCAAAACCCCACTGCGACCCCTCCCTACCACCTGACGCGAGCGCCCCAGCAACCCACACCCCAATTTCCATAAACCCGCTCCTCCGACCAACTGTGGGCGCGCCACCGCACATCAGACCCCCCCCCCCCTTATCGCGACAACCGCCGCCTCAGAAATCCCCCCCCCCCCTCGCAGTTGAACGCTGTAAGTTTTCTTTATTATTTTATTTCTGTTTTTTTGATTAAATACTGTTTTTATTTTTAAAAAAAAATCTGATTATATTTAATTTTCAAACTGTTTTTATTTAATTTTCGAACAGATTTTTACAATGCAAAAAGTTAGATTTTTACAATGCAAAAAGTTAGATTTTTTTTTTTTTACAATGCAAAAAGTTAGTTTTTTAAAATGCAAAGAGATTATATTTTTAAATATGAGAAGGCGATATTTTTAAATGGGAAAAGGCGAAATTTTTAGATGTAAAAATGCGAAATCTATATTTTTGAAATGAAATTTTATCTATGTTGAATAGTGAAGTAAAAATTCGATTTTTATATATTGAACTTTGAAGTAAAAATTCGATTTTTATATATTGAACTTTGAAGTAAAAATTCGATTTTTATATATTGAACTTTGAAGTAAAAATTCGATTTTTATATATTGAACTTTGAAGTAAAAATTCGATTTTTATATATTGAACTTTGAAGTAAAAATTCGATTTTTATATATTGAACTTTGAAGTAAAAATTCGATTTTTATATATTGAACTTTGAAGTAAAAACTCGATTTTTACATATGTAGTGAAAGCGGACAGCGAAGGTGACAAAAAGGCGAAACGACGAAGACTTCTGCAAATGAAGAGCCGTGGAGCTAGGATAGCTATATGTGAGAACTTCTCACCTTTCAATTTAATTTTTCTAGTTATATATATACTAGGATGCAGACGGTGCTTAGTAGCACCCGACACAATCGTCCACAGACCATGGACTTGTTTGTTTGGCTGTTTGGTGATTGATTGCGATATTGGTTTGAATGTGGTTTGTGGTGTGAAAAATCGAATCGATAAATTGGTTAGGATTAGACGTGCGCCGTTATAAGGCGAAGGAGTAAGGCTAGGTTAGACTCTTACTCCAAATTTTGTGGTTTGCAAAATGAAATTGATTTGATTGATGTGTGAATGGCGTGGGCCTTCACTAGACCGGGGATAAGGCTAGGCCTTGTCCCGTTTCTAGTATCGTGCCGTTATGCCGCCGAAATTTTCTAAAATATGTTAGAAAAATAAAAATATCATTTTATTGTGTAAATGAATTGAATAGAAATTCATAGGTTGAAATAAAATGTTTTATCGTTAAAAATATAATTTTTAACGTGAAGTGAATAAAATAGAATATTCATTTACAAACCAGACGGTTTGTTTATGTACACCTATTTGAATGACATTGATTGGGACGATAAATTTTACACATCGCCCAACAGCACAAATAAAATATGTGTTTGATTGTTTGAAACCCCACACGGGTGTTGGGATGAAATTTGAAGTTCACTCATCCTGATTGATTAAATATGTCGATCGATTGATTGACAGGCTGTTATAAGCGTTGAATATCTATATTTGATGCTTTTACAGTGTAGTGCACTTTGGTTGATGGTTGATTATTTTCAATGTTATTATATACATGTGTTGTATGAAAATCCATATAATTAACTTTATATGGTAATTGATTGGGCCTCATTCTAATTTGAAAAATAAAGAATATTATAAAATAAAGGTTCATGTGTTGACAGTACTCATCCATTGAGATTGGTCATGTGTTGAACGAAATATTTTAGTAATAAAATTTATATCTTTATCAATATAAAATAAAGGTTCATGTGTTGACAGTACTCATCCATTGAGATTGGTCATGTGTTGAACGAAATATTTTAGTATTGACAACTATTTTGAAAAAGAAATATTTGAAATAGAATATTTGAAAATAGAAATATATGAAGTCGTATTGATTAGATTGACGCCATTTGGACGTGAACGATATTTATATCGATGAAAACGATTTCGAAATGAAATGAATTGAAAACGATTTCGAAATGAATTGAATTGAAAACGATTTCGAAATGAATTGAATTGAAAACGATTTCGAAATGAATTGAATTGAAAACGATTTCGAAATGAATTGAATTGAAAACGATTTCGAAATGAATTGAATTGAAAACGATTTCGAAATGAATTGAATTGAAAACGATTTCGAATTGAATTGAAAGCAAATTGAAACGAATTCGAATTGAATTGAATAGAAATGAATTTTAAAACGAATTTATAGAGAAGAATTCAATTTTGATTTGAATTGAAACGGAAGTTGAAATTGCTTTTGAATCGAATTTAAAACTATTTATATAATTCGTTTTAAATAGAAATCGACGAAATATATTATATATATATTATATATATAATATAATGGCCTGAATAGAACGCGCCGCGCCGCGGCAGTTCGTGAATTTCGACCATTTATTTCAAACGGACATTGCGGGAGATCCGACCGTCGGATTCTCCTAAAACCGGAACCGTTGGGTTCGTATCGAAAAGAGCTTTCTAATGAATGTTAGAAATTTGAAATCTAACGGTTGGATTTGGAGATACGTCCAAATCAAATTCGAAAAAGGTCGCTGTAAGTGCAGTTCGATGACCGTTGATGGAAATCGACTGTACAGGCCTTGATAAAATTATTAAAAATAGTAATAATTTGTGTAAAGTCATAAGAAATGATTTAGAAAGAATTGGGAGGAAAAACTCCATATTTGAAAAGATAAAAATAGATTTTTATCGAAATGAACTAGTTTTGAACTAGAAATATAATTCTATTTATTTTTAAATAAATAAATTGAATTTGAAAAGGGTTTTAAAAATAACCAGAATTTCCAATGATTGCATTGGAGTGGATTTGAATCGAAATTGTCTTCGGAATATTTCGATGTTGGAATTCGTGATTATGCGGATGTTGTTACGGAAATTTGAAAGATATATATCTATATCGTTATTTCCAATACGATATTTGTTAGTCGTGGAATTTGATATTGAATATAAGCCGATATATTTTCTATTCAGAACCTTGTATTGAATATCAAATGTGATTTGGGTTTGTCGTGAATGGTGTCTTCACTAACACTGTTCTTGAACCCAGTTGAGAAAAGATTAAATCTTTTTATTTAGATTTAATGAAGTGTACCAATTAAATAATATTTAATTGGAATTGAATTGATATTGATTTTTGGGTTTATCGTGAACAGTGTTTTAAATAACACTCGTTCTTTAATCTGATAATTAATGGAATGTGATTTTGGGTTTATCGTGAACCGTGTTTTAAATGACACTGATTCTTTAACCCAGTTAACGATTAAAACTAAGTGGAGTTTTAATGAATATTTAATTAGATTGAAATGATCGAAAATGGAGTATCACCAGTTTTGCTCCAGGCGATAGTTAAATCTTTAATTGGATTTGAACGAGAAATGGTAATTGAATTTACCGATAACACTGTGGTGTTAGATATGAAGTATTACCAGTTTTACTTCATGGGATGAATAGGTTAGGATTGGGAAATTAAAACAAATGATTACTTCGGTAAGGTTCGTTAATCCCGACTAGTTTTGAATTGATATTCAAAAATAGATTAAAGAATAAATTCAAGGAATTTATCTTTGATAAAATTAATGGGAACCTTTCCCTATGAATGTGAAATTTAGAAACTAACTGTCGGTTAGCCAAGCAGAATGGTTTTCTGGATATTGATCTGATGTTGGTTTCGGCCTTCGGGGTTTATATTTGGGAAATTATTCTCTTGATTAATTTACGGTTAGTGACTGATGAGTTGGAATGAGGCGTATGTTGTGTTTGTGTAACACTTATTTAAAATATACGCGAGTTATTCGGAAAGACCGGGTTTATCCCATTCTGGATAACTGATACGACGATAAGTCGAAGATGAAGACGATGGTCGAAGACCGGAGGTCTTCACGTCGTTTGGGTAATTACTGATGATCTTGATTGGGCTGTACACCCAAGAAGATGGAAACAGTTAGTGATCGTCCAGACGTACTTGGAGATCGATGGATATGCGGGGTACTAGGTGCCTCCGGTTTCGTTCAGACCCAGAACGGACTTGTAAATGGACTGTGTGTCTGACATCGGATTTCATTCTGTGTGACTGATATCGGTTGCATAGGATGGTTTGCCTGTGTGGCATGCCTAAGTGGCAATTGATCGAGGCTTCTGTTGAAAAGCAAAGTCTTGTGGTGATGATCAAAGCAAGGCCTTTGTGGCGTAGCTTTGTGTAACGTTTACTTTGCGAGTTTCACACCCGGTATGAACCAAAAACGGGAGACGGACCTCAGGGAGGGCCTGCGTTTCCTCCTAGCTAGAAGTGGCGTCAGTGGTTTTACACGCCCTGACGAGTTTGACTTATGTGGTTGTTGCTGTTGCGAGGCGCCTCGGTTAGATCGGACGATCCGGGTCCGATGGAGTCATTCGTTGGCTCGCTTACGCCCCAAAGGGCGGCGAAACGCAGTGTCCAGGGTTTAAGTTTAATCCACATCGGTGGACTGGCCCTGACGATCCAAGGGTCGATGCGTTCTGATCCTGAGACTCGGGCTAGGCAGTCTCGAATCGGTTGAGGACTATCTTTTGCCTCGGTTCATAGACGGAAATCCAATTTCCAAATACGTGACTTTGCGGTTTTATTTGTAAACCTATATATGGCGACATAGTGGCATGGGACGCTCATGCCGCCTATGATTGATACTTATGATTTGAAGTTGTTTTATGCACTATGCACTTATAATAGTATCAAACAATTTGTTTTAACCGTATCAAGCATTCTTTGGCTGTTATAAGGAAAAACCCTATCCTCGGCTGCGTTGCATTGTGTGATGGGACCTGGGTCTTATAACAGCTTCACTTTTCTTTACTTAGCATTGCGCTGTTTGTTTTATGCACTGGTATTCTTGGGAGGAAACCCGTTCCGTGTTATACGGCGTGGTCCCTTGATTTACCGAACTTTAAAATAAAGAATTATAACTGTTTTAGTTCTCACACCAGTCCCATGACTGACCTGGAGTTTATTGTTTTAACCTAAACTCTGGGTGCCCTTATTTTGACACGGGCAGCTAGTAGTTTTGGTTTTTGCAGATTTATATTCACAGGATCCTGGTTTACAGCTGGAACGATATCCGGAAAGCTTTGTATCCGTATATCTCATTCTAGTTGTGTATTGTATTATTTTCCGCTGCTATGTATTTAGATGTAATTTAAATCTCTGATATTTCTGTGTAATATTCGTTTATACTCTGTATATTTTTGTAATCTGATGCATTGTTGTAATATACATTGAAATGTTCTTTTATATGCGTTCTATTTTGTCGTGTTCTCAAACGATAGGGCGTTTCGAACGGTCTGGGTCGGTTTAGCGACTGGTTCGGACCGAGCGAGATTCCTTGCCGTCACAATATATTATCATTGACCACCAAAACATTATGTATAAAGATTCATGAAAATAAGTTTACCTCAAATTCGAACAAAAACCTAACATAAATTCATAATCATATACCAGTACCTTAAGACACTTATTATTTGGTGGAATTCAAAATACAAATTGACATAGTAAACAATCTAATTTAAAAAAGATATTATGTGAAGAAGCAAATTATGGTTGATCTTAAGATGATTTTGGATGATCATCTTCTAATTTAGGATTAAGAGTTTCCATTGTACCACAACGTTATGTTCTTCTAGTTGATTTTAGATAATTTCCTGATATTCTAATCTTCTGATTTAGAATTAAGAGTTTTAAAGGAATTGAAGTTTTTGAATTTAATTTAAGTAGGG